>JAMZTW010000069.1:0-15941 GCA_024706585.1 Penicillium simplicissimum
CAAAGCCGGCCCCGAGAGATGTTCCCTCCCTGCACCAAGTGACAGTGAGCGGAGAACCGCTCTTGAAAGAACAATTGCAAGAATGGTGCCCTCGAATTTCAACAATATACGGCACGACCGAGTCGGTTATCTGGGATACATACCATTCAGACCTCACCGTTGATGGCTCACCAAGGAATATTGGACGGGGCATGGGTCCCACGACCACTTGGGTCGTCGAGCCAGGGAGCGCAGCAAAGCTGATGCCCGTCGGGGCAATTGGGAGCTTCTCATCGGCGGACCCCTCTTGTCCAAGGGATATTTGAACGACGAGGATCGGACGAAGGTGGCGTTTCTTGAGAAACCTTTGTGGCTGGAGGACCTTTTAGAGGAGGGCGAGGCAGCGCGGCTCTACCGAACTGAAGACTTAGTCCGCTACAACTTCGATGGTACCATTCAGTACATCGGGATAAAAGACCGCCAGATTCTCGTCTCTGGGCGAGGGGCAACTCTCAGTCTAATTACGGAGCTGTCGCAGGTCCATGTTTGAATGTGGTCCCTCTACGGGTAACATGGCCCAGGAATCGTGGACGCAAGTTGTTTTCTTCTGATGAGGTCTTCCCCACTATCCAACAGCAACAGCTCGATGGGATGCCGTTCGAATCCACCTGCCTTGTCACAAGTCATCACGTCGTGTGCTGACTGGCCCGCAAACACAACCTTCGGCTCCGTTTGCCAGTACCAGAATATCGATGAGACCCGGAAGCCACTTTCTTTGGAGCACAGACTCACTCCGGTGTCATACCCATGGAGTTCCGGCCCGAGCAGCTTTGGGTGCTGGCCAAGCCGCTTGCACATAAATTGAAGTGACCCTGTTTGGAACTACGACTGTTATCGCCCAAGAGAAAGCGCAGTTGCTTGCGGATGAGTTTTGCAAGCATGTGGCCATGGGAGGAATTGCAAGAGAAGCATAGATGATCCTGTACCTAGATTCAAGGTCCTGCGTTGGGCCCAACGAAGACCTGAGGACTAGCATTCGCTGCTATTCCAATGTGCAATTGAACAAACACGCCAGTTAACTGTGCATGTTAATCCATATCTTCACTCTAGCTACTATCATTCCTCTGTATTAGGGTAAACTGGGATTGCCTAGCATTGAAATCAGAGAGTGGTAGTAGATATCGGGCATAAGGAGTGCTGGTCGGGTGTTCACCGCTGCACTGTAGGCACCGTGCTCTGAAATTCGGGAGGCATCTTGTTCGTTCGTGGCCGCATTGGGGTCCATGGTTTCCAACTCTTTACAGGACCACGTCTTAGTGGCCAACTTTTGTCGTCCGTCGGAAGGACACAGTCCGACCATCGGCCAGCAATTCCGGTCTGATGCTAAGGTGCACGTTGATGCCGAAGTCATCCATCATTTTGACGACAAATTCGTGAAGCCGTACGCCGCATTGTGGTAAGAGTCGCTCGCTCGCCGTTGACTAGTACCATCAGACGGTAGCATGAAATTGTATTGTTATAGCTTCCAATTAAACGTTCGTTCGCATAACACAATGAACGAAGTCCAAATCATAGATATTGGCGACAAAACTGGGAGACCGGTGTATTCATCGTATGCAGAATGCTACCTTTCTCGGGCGGCCTTTCTCGACCTTTGTCGTTCCAAGCTTCTAAATATCTGAATTTTCTGCTGCATAATTTCCTCGCTCTGGACCGCGAAGTATGGCACAGCTCATGTGAAGAAGGCCTAGGGGGATTGACAAGCCCCAATTTGAAGGGCTGGAAGGACGAGCACCTTAGGCAATCGATACAGCCGTTCTAGCAATTTGCGTACAACCACGACAAAAGCCCTACCGACTCATCAATGATACCAATAAGAGTGACCGATAGTATATGATCATCAATTCACGTTGAACGTGCACAACTAGCTGTGAGGGCAAAAAGAACAATTTCCAATTCAGAGATGCTAGAAAATTGACTTGATACTGAGACCCCCAGCTCCTCGTTCCATCCTCTATGATGCTTTCCCTCCAGCATCAAGGACTCAACACCAGGCCAATCAAAGATTATCAAATTGGCTTGCAATTGCCTCAAGACTTGGGCCTTTGGTCTCCACGAAAAAGAAGAAAACAGACAGAACCTCAACCACCAACCAGGCGACATACACAAAATAGAATTTCCATCCAATAGCCGCAAGTCCGATAGGGTTCACCATCGCATTTACAAAATTGGAAGCTTTCCCAACAAACATCAAGACGGAGAAGCCCTTCGCGCGGATCGGGTATGGTAAAAACTCGACGGGATATGAATATAGCAGCGCATTGAAAGCAAGGTTGTAGAAAATGTAGAATAGGAAAAGCATTGCGATAACTGCCAGTCCTGCCGCCTTGTCGTTCTGAGTATTAAAGAGGCCCGCACAGAGAGTCTGAGTCGCAAAGACCGCTAGCATGCCGATGGTAGAGATCAAGAATTGAGTACGACGACGGATTCGTGCAGTCAAAAACGCGGATGTCACGGCGGTGATCCAGCTCCAGATCATAAGGCAGCCGTTGAGAGTATTCTCAGTCTTGTAGTCGGCAATACCGACTGTTTTGAGGACTCGGACAAGGTAGTATCTGGTTTATAGAGATGCAACTCGTAAGTTTCCATGGTGGACATCGCAGGCGAAAAAGAAAGACAGAAGGAGAATACGAACGACACAAGTCCATTCCCTGACCACTGAGAGAATACCCCAAGCATGAGGACTAACAGCAAGCGCCGACGGTTTCCGGGAGACGACACCAAGGCGCGCCATGTCATTTTGTTGGCCGCTAGATCTGCCTCAATCACGCGTTTCATCTCAAAGTATTCGAGTTCGACTAACTCGTCGTTTTCCTCGCCCTCGGCGTGATATTTCGTGAGAATCGCCTTGGCTTCTTCGCCTCGGCCCACGGCGACGAGCCAACGCGGAGACTCGGGAACGAACCAGACGCCAACTACCTGGACTAGGGCTGGTGCCGCTTGAAGGAGAGATGGAATACGCCATGCCCACTCATTAGGATTTGGAATGTCCCGAAGGTTGTCCAAGCGCAAGCGTGGCTCCGGCGTACCAACTTGTTTGATATAGCGAGGTGGTCACCTGACGATCCTTAGGATGGGATAGTTCACCGATGAGAATCGGGGCATATGCGTTAGCGAAGACGAGACCGAACCCAATCAAAAATCGAGAAACAAGAAACATAGCAACTGTCCGGATGGAAAGGTCAATATAAGCCGAAGTATGAACGGAACTCATGACCCACTGTGCACAGAAGCCCCTTGGAGGATACCACCGATGGCCATAATGGCTGAGCCCACGATAATGCCCATGCGGCGGCCCCAGCGGTCACCGACCATGCTGATGAACGGGGTGGCACAGATGGCACCCAGAGAAAGAATGGCAGTCAGCACACCTAGAAGTGCACCGGATGGATGTTGGAAATCTGAAGTGGCAAGAAGTCAACATCTGCAGCGATAACCCCATCAAAATGAATAGAAGAAAAGAGCCGGGGGGGGGGGGGGGGGGGGGGGGGGGGGGGTATCAAGGTCGAATTGAAGGTTAAAAGTTAGACTCCTACATTTATTCCAAGTTGATATGGCTTGTAGACCGTTCATCATGGCACCGTCGAAGCCGAGGGTAACGGCTGGGACCAAGCACCCAGGAACCATCAACAGGTACAAGGTAGTGAGGTTCCGTTTGCGGTAGAACGGTGGGGAGTTTCTGGCGAGATCTTGCAGCCGGGAATCAACGTCAATGATATCCCGGGCCTCCTTGACGTCTTCGACCAGACATGCTGTAGTTTTGTTTGGTTCAATGTCACCCATGATGAATATCACAAGAGGACTGATTGTTCAGAATATGGCCAAATTGGAAAGGCACAAGACTCGAGTAGAGATCTGATGAATCACTCAGGAGGAGCGAGATGCGGAGGGGGAGGAGGAGAGGATTCGCGAGCAGATTTATAGTGATGAGAGGCCGCTTTGGGTTCCGAAGTTTTCCACTCTCGCTGAGCGCCCATGATAGACTGACGTTGGCAGCTAATACCGCGGTGGCGCGGTTATGTATGACGAGTGTACGCGACTATGAGGACTTTAGGATATGAGTATCGGAAAAGAAGGGGTCTGCATGTCCATGAGGGTCTATTCGGGGTCTCTCCGCAAAACCTAAATTGCGAGAAACGTGGAGTGCTGAGTGGGGACAACATACTACTGTACTCCGTAGGATCTGGTCCATTGTATCAATCGCAACACGACCAAACCCCAGCCGTCTTTTTTTCTGCTCACTGAACCGGGAACTTCCCGAACCCCACCTCAGCCTGTATTTGTGGGGGACTTCATGACTTGGTTAACTGTCTGATTATGGCTTAATGTTCCCAGGAGTCAGGACGATGCCCATTGCCCGAGGGTCTGTGGAACCCGCGGCGCAGTTCGGTGTGGCTGCTAATCAGAACCTGTTCCGCCCGAAGGCCTCCCGGCCCCGCCCTCGATCTTCCCAATCAGCGTACAGAGACTCCGAGACGGGAATCCCCAACATTTTTTTACCAGGCTCGAAGCGCCACAACAGCTCAAAAGTTACCACTGGTCCATCAATATCATCCGAGTTCCCGTTCGGTACTTGCTCTCTCCACGAAAACCATGGACAAAATCAGCGTTTCTCCCCGCCATGCTGCAATGTCTTGTTCGAATCAACACGCGGGATAGAAACTACAAATTCTAGGCAGTCCGAGTGCATGACTCGTCGCATTCGTCCACATCGATCTTCACTCTCGAGCAGCGGGTGGAAGAGAAAGGAGCGGGGAGGGAAAAGAAAACCGCTTCCCATTCTGCAACACATTCCCATTTGCGAATACACATAGCCGCACCAGTTCTCTCTCTCGCTTCATCATGGGTTCCATGCATCCCAACGTCGATATTGATCTCTTGTTGCACCAACTCACGCGCGAGGAGAAAATCTCCCTCCTCAGCGCGACAGACTGGTGGCGCACACCCGCCATTCAGCGCGATGGCTTCACCATTCCGCATATCAAGGTAAGAGAGCAAAGGATCAGGGCGCGGCATGACAGAAAGCAAAAGCCAGACGGTCTAACATCTCATCGACATGCTAGGCCACTGACGGACCAAATGGAGCACGCGGTGAAAGCTATGTCAGCGGGATCAAGGCGGCGTGTTTCCCATGCGGTACCTCCTTGGGAGCCAGCTTCGACAGGGAACTCCTTTTCCGTACGGGACAGGAAATCGCACGAGAGGCGAAGACAAAAGCAGCGAATGTTCTGCTAGCCCCAACATTGAACGTAATTCGTTCACACCCGAGGTGTGTGCTCGCCCCTATTACTATCATCAATTCCCCTTTATCGTCGAGGTGTACAACTAGTCTCGGTAGAGCTGACATTTGGATTTTGTAGGTGGTCGAAATTATGAAACATACTCGGAAGACCCGTTTGTACTAGGGGTGCTTGGAGCTGCTTTCATCAATGGTACGTCTCTTGTGTGAGCGGCGTTTTAGTCCGTATCGGCATGTCCTCGTCTTGCAGCGGGCCCAGATCTAATTTTGAGATCCACAGGCTGCCAGTCTAATGGTATAGCGGCCACGCCAAAACATTTCGTCGCAAACGAGACCGAGAATAATCGCAAGATTCTCACAGCTGAAGTGGATGAACAGACGCTGCGAGAGTTATACCTGCTACCCTTTCAGCTCGTGATGAAGCATTCGAACCCCTGGTGTCTCATGACAAGGTTAGTGATTTTGGCCATAAACTATTAGCTTACGTATGGACGCACCAGGCTTACGGTCGTTTACCAGCTATAACCGCGTCAACGGCACCTATGTCGCGGATAGCGATAGGCTTCTAAACGGCATTCTCCGCGGGGAATGGGGGTTCCGAAACTTGGTGGTGTCAGACTGGATGGGCGTCTACTCCACTGCCCAATGCGTGAATGCAGGGGTAGATCTGGAGATGCCAGGGCCAACAAAATGGCGCGGAGAAAAGCTTATGCAGGCTGTTGACAGCGGTGAAGTCAGCGCCGAGACCATCGACGCCTCGGCTAGACGGGTCCTTGAGCTTGCACGAGTATTAGGCCGATTTGAAAACCCAGAGGAAGCGCCAGAACGATGTGCAAGGGATACTGACCGTGATTTGTTTATCCGGGATGCGAGTGCCGCTGGCATGGTGGTGTTGAAGAACGACGGTGATGTGCTGCCCTTGCCAAAGGGATCAACAGTAACAGTGGTGGGTTATCATGCGCTACACGCTGCTTTAGGCGGTGGGGGAAGTGCCCGTGTGGATGCTATCCATGCCGTCAGTCCGGTAGAAGGGCTCAAGGCAGCTGGGTATGAAGTTGACGTGTGCCCCGGGGGTTCCTGTATATGGTGCCCTTCCCCATGCCGATGCCGGCCTCATGTATGACACGACGTCCAAGGCAAGGATGCCTGAGCCAGTGAAGGTCGAGTGTTCAACGGACACACTATCGGAGAGAACCTAGCGTTCGAGGAAACGAGGGCTCTACCAGAATACATGATTAAGGAAAAGTGGCCTTCGTATCTGGAACAGGTTTACTGCACTCGGATGACTTACGATGTCCGTCCGTCCTCAGCGGAGAGCATCTGCTTTCCGTCATTTCTACTGGGCCAGCCAGCTGTTACATCGACGGAAAGTGCGTTTTCAAACGAGAACAGGAGAAGAAGCTGTCTCCAGAATCATTCTACTTCTTCAAATCACAATTGGAACGACGCTTCACTGCTTTCATGGAGGCCGGAAGACTCTACACCCTCGTCCTGGAATCGTGGAGCACAGACCAGAAAATCCTCCATAGCAGGCCCCTGTACGGCCGGATGTTCCAGGGGTCGAGCCTCCGGTTTCAAGAATTCGTGGACGAACAACAGCGACTTAGCGAGGCTTGCAAATCAGCGGAACGGTCCGATTACGCTGTGGTGTGCGTCGGCACAACAAGCGAAATTGAGTCGGAGGGATTTGACCGCAACTCAATGGACCTGACGCGTTCGCAGTACGAACAGATCCAGGCCGTGGCGGCGTCAAATGACCGGACGATTGTTGTCAACTTTAGCGGGGGTCCTGTCAACTTCAGTACAATTGTTGATCAAGTACCCGCCCTCATACAAGCCTGGTTCCCCGGACAAGAATGCGGGCATTCATTGGCTCGACTCCTCAGTGGCGAAGTCTGCCCCAGTGGCCGGCTGCCGTTTTCCTGGCCGCACAGAGACTATGATAACCCCACCGTTGACAACTTCCCATGCGATGAGAACAATGTCGTTCGTTACGAAGAGAAACTGGATGTCGGGTACCGCTATTACGATCGGCCTGGGAGCCCGGCACCACTTTTCCCATTCGGCTTCGGTCTCTCGTACACGCAGTTTCAAGTCACGGGTCTTCGGGCTAAAGGCGTAGTCTTTTCGGGATCGGACATGACAGTGGATATCACTTGCGATGTGAAAAATGTCGGATCTCGGGATGGCGCGGCTATTCTGCCAATATTATGTGCAGTTTCCTCCAGGGGCAGGCGCTGGTGGGTACAATCGGCCCATCAAAGAATTGAAGGGGTTCCAAAAAGTGTATATCCCTTCCGGCGAAAGTCGAGAGGTGCAGGTAACACTTGACAGGTACAGCATCAGTTACTTTGACGTCAAGAGGGACTCCTGGGCAGCGGACCTCGGTGAATATAAGGTGCACTTAGGCATGTCTTGTCAAGATATTGTGGGATCAGTGCATTTCACTGTACCAACCCCATTCGTTTGGAAGGGCCTCTAGTCAGCCCTGGGGGGCAGCGGCGGCGGTTTGTCGGGGACGTCTAGGTGGGAGGGCCCTTGCAAAAACATTAGATGTGATTATACAACATGTTTGCCAAGCTATGACCGTCCACAAGATCCTTCATATGTAGCCATTCGCATCGAATTATAGATCCAGAGCCTGTGGTATAAAGCCAGGTAAAAGGATTTGAGGTGCCTGGTGTGCTCTTTGCTGAGAATATGTTTGGAGGTTGGCTAGTCTTTCCATCCTTCCCACATGACCTTATGGCGAAAGTGTCACACTCATGCCAGCATGCAAAGTATTTGGTTCAGGGGAGCACTTACCACCTGTCTCAATATCAAGTCGCTCGAAACTCGTACCAAGAGTCATCAACTGGTCATAGATCACTGACCGCCAGGACCCCTCGTCTGTCCAGAAATCACGCTGGTTACATATATGCATAAACCACTCTAACTGCCCAGCCTAGAAATTAAGGGTGTCAGCTCATGTCAGTAAAGTAGAGAACACGCGTGAAGCGATTTTATTTCAAATAGGCAACGTACAACCCAGTTGAAGAGGCGGCAATGGCCTTTGACTCGCACTAAGCAGTCCTGCAGTGTGATTATTTCAGATTGGGCTGAAGCGATTGTGTCGGCGTTTGTGGAGGATAGGAGTCGATGTACAAGATGACTTGGGCAGTTGTCACAATTTGTCCAAAGCAAGCATTGTGAATATCCATCTGTGCTGTACGCCAAAGCCAGTTCACAATGCTTGCGATGCCAGACGCTTGTTCATATGATTTGGCCGTGGACGTGTCCCTTGTAAATGCGCTGTGTATAACCGGAGGCCATTGTAATTGTTCCAACACAAGTAACTGTTGAATATGCAACTGAAGCAGGTGCATGAATGCATAGGGGCGCAGGGAAAGTTTCTCTCTATGGTATTCAAAATTTCCCGGCGCTAGCTGAAGGTTGCTGGGTAGATTGTCCTGCCACTTTCGCAAGGTCTCTGCGAAATCCTGTCGGGGTGACAAGGCTTGCTTTGTCTGCCATCTGCGCCGAACTTGATAATGTATATCAGAGAGGTGCAGTATTTCATCCATAATTGCGAGTGTCCGTCCTGGTTTTGCGATACCGCAAACGCTCCTTCGGTTTATCGCTGCGTTTGGTTCGCCGCGGAGCCCTAGTGCCATCGGCGAGAGGCCGCGTTCAATGTTTATAGAAGGTGTGAAAAGATTCTCCATCAGGGCAATAGTGACCATCAGACGGCGAGCAATCTCGTCTGCGGGGCATTCACAACATTATGCTGTGATCCCAGTTTGAACAGGCTAACTATGTTCCGAGCGAAGCCTTGCAAGGAACAGTCAGTTCGTTTGGATAGGTCCGCGATAGCTGACAAGTGAACAAGTGGGTCATGTTTACCTATATACATCCATGCTTTCCTTGTCCCTCCAAATGTGAGATGGTATGTTGCAAGTAGAACATACGTCTGAGCAGTGGCTACTGATGGATGATCGAATTCTTCCTTCAGTAGGCGTCGGGATTCCTGAAAGAAGGGCTCGCCCCAGTGAGGGTCGCAAGGACGGCTGACTAAAACTGGCATGCGAGTAGCTAGAGGAATGTCAGTGGGAAGGGGGATGCGACCTAGGCAATACCCAAGTAGATAGGTCATACGGACCGGATGCCTAAAGCCATAACAGCAAATAGCTGTGTCTTCGGGACACACCCAAGCGCAAATTGCTGCATAAAGGAAGTCTGGTCAAACATGATATGAATATCATCAAAGTTGCTGAAATACAAGAAGAGCAATGTCTGCACAAACTCAGTCTCACGGAGCACCTCTGACGGGGTCCCCATGCCTAGATCCAAACCTGTGTTAGTAGTTCGCAAGACGAATCCCTGCGACTGGGACGTCCACCATGCAGGTCTTGAATCTTCAAAACCGGAGGTGATGGTGAGATCACCTGATTGATAGGCATATGCGAGGGCGGTATCTCATGATGTGAAGAAAGGCCCCCAGACGGAGGCATATAGGAGCAGACCGAATTCCGAGCGGCACATTGCTGACATCGCTGGCCAGACTCAGTAGGGGAGCATCTTATTTTCCGTGACCTCGATACGCGGTCAATAAAAGAGCAAGTTACAGTCGGAACGAGGACGGCTCACCTACACTCTGCACAGGCACTCCTAGGCATATTGAGTCAACTTCAAGCAGATATCTCCGTCGAGCCGGTATTGTGCTTGTTGTATGCTGACTTTTTAGTCGCTCAGCTTGTTCTTGGTGGGTGAAAAAACCACGTCTGCGATCAGCATATCCCACAGGGAGGCACGGGATCTGTTTGGCAGGGGGTCGACAGGGCGAGAGCGGCTCGTCTATGTCAGGGCGATATGCCAGAGGTTCGGGGACAGCGGGTTGGGGCGCTAACCGGATGTAGTAAAATCACGGGTTTGATTCATACTGTGCCGCCCCATTTTATGTAATCTCGAATCATACGTTTCTGACGCCAAGATATTAGCATCTCGCCAGGTGGATATGCGTCAAATTCATAATGAAGAGGTATTCATATAATCTACCTTACGCCCCGCGGGGGTAAATGACAGTCACTCTCTATACATACACATTTTACTGACAAGGACCTCACAGAGCTATATTGCTTCCAGGATATGCTCCGCAAAGCTGGTTTTGATGGCATTTTTCAATGAAATGAAACGCGCATTAAAGTGAGCAATCGTCAGCCGTAGCATAGCTACACCTCAGTGAGCTAATACGCTATCTCTCAGCTATTTAAGCCTAGGTCCCCGGCAATATTATGCCGATGTGTCCAGCTTCTTGCCCTCTTTCCATAAATATTCATGGGAGTAGTCAACCAGCCTACCCCAATAGTGATTCCACCCATGACAAAGAAGACATTCCTTACCCCCTACACTGATATCCATTCATTTAAATAAATCGTCAGCCCGAAAGCGAACAAGTTTTTGACAAACTTCATCACTGCAAAACATTCGCCGGACTTGTCACCATGACAATCTACCACGTAAGCTACAACACCCGTTGTTCCAAGCTGGATTCTGAAGTTAAGGAAGCCAAGACCGACTATCACCGGAACCGGCCATGGGTTTTAAGCATAGGGTGATTGGCCCCAAGCAAAAAATCCCGTGGTGGTAAAGAGTATGTATGTGACCATGACCGGTAGACGGAATTCGGGCTCTAGAGGTGATCACGATAGGAATCAGGCGGCAATGTGGAGTACCAGTGAACGTACCGAAATTTCCTCCATTTCTTAGGGACATTTTCCGGACGATACCATCAATCAATGGGCCGTCCGTAAATATACCGAGAAGCGAGGCAACAAAGGCGGAAAGGTTGGTGCAGCCAACTGTAATGACCGAGAAGTCGTAAGGAGGTGCGGAAAATATCCGTGAGAGCGTGATAGAGATTCCCACGAGCCATGAAATGTAGGTGGTGAGCCAAGAATAGCGAAAGGCCGGAGAAGAGTGTTCCAGAAGGAGACATGGTTGACGTAACCTCCATATGGGAGGCATCTCTCTCACCCACGTATAAGGTGTCTCCTCGGAAGCCGGTCGAGTCAGTATCTGTTGTAGGCAATGAATTATCTTCTTCCCCCACCAATGTGTTTTAGCATCCATCTTATGGACAATATGAGCTCTGTCAGAATCTAGGTAACGTTAGCTTCATTGTGTTTGGAGTGGGGAACACTGGATGTCGCATTATTGCTACGACATCCAAATATACTCAACGCACACGGACAAAAGCAGTCCTCTGGTATCAGTAAGATGAGTCCAAAAGCGCCCCCCATTGCATAGAAAGCAATCTTGTAGCCACCGTATTGAGTAATAGCACCCGCTACGAGAATCAGTATCGGTAAGCGTTCCCTTGCTTGGATTCGATCTTATTACAGGTTGCGGCACCGGGTGAACGACACCTGCGCAAACTGTCCGGGGCCCTACCAGATTTTGCAAATACTGTAAGAACCAGTACTGCTTTCGATAACTCGGAGCAGGGCCATTCCCGAAATAGTATGTGCTATGTAGTGTACTATGTACAGTATATTCCCCCACTATTAAATCCTAATCCTGCTAAATAGTAAATACCACATCCATGCAGGAAGGTTCCAGACAGCCAATCACGAGCGGGCAAATGCGCATTATCCGGGTTGGTGGGGTTCGGATGGCTATCGGCCCCGTCTGGCCTGACCTTTGCGGCGCTGATGACTTTTGTGTTCTGGCTCACAGGATTGGGATTTAATAGTCGGGAAATATACTGTACATAGTTTTTTACTCCCCCACGAAATAATCTTCTCCTTCTCTCAGCCTCTGCATCTTCTCTCTTATTCAAGACCTGCTAGGAACCACAATGTCTGTGTCTCCGCCTTTTTGTGCTGCCGCCCCCCCTGGGTGGTTGAGTTATATCTCTGTGGAATTTGTCGCATATTGACCCTTTTTCCTCCTAGGAATTCTAACCGTGCTGCCCCCCGGCACCTATTGGGGTCAATATCAGGATATCACCAAAATCCAATACCCACCTGAGCGTGGCAGAGAGATTGTGGGTCGCATGGTATGCGTGGGTGCAGAATGATGTCCTGGCCACCGGCATCATGTCCTTCGCTATCCACGAATTGTTCTACTTCGGCCGCTGTCTTCCGTGGGTCTTCATTGATAGCTTGGGTTTCTTCAAGAGATACAAGATTCAAAGGGTAAGTGGCAAGCCCAACACCTGGCACTAACCGAAATCAACCCAATCGTACCCGCCATCGAAACTAACATTCTGCTGCAGAGCAAAGTAACCTTCATTACGCGAGCAATGGGATTGCGCCAAGTTTGTGCTTCTGAGCCACTTCACCGTCGAACTTCCTCAAATCTGGTATGTTCCTGCCCTCGACGGAGTGGTATTCTCCCTAATGTTTGCCTCTCGGTCCCCGATTAAGTAGTAACCGCTCTTGTAGGCTTTTCCACCCAATGGCCCAGTTCTGCGGTCTATCAACATCGATTCCTTTTCCGTCTCCCTGGACGATGGCATATCAGATTGCAATATTTTTCGTGATGGAGGACACTTGGCACTATTTTTTTCCACCGAGCTCTTCACTGGGGTCCACTCTACAAGGCTATTCACAAAATTCACCATCAGTATTCCGCACCTTTTGGTTTGGCCGCCGAGTATGCTTCTCCTATTGAAGTGATGATCCTCGGCTTCGGGACCGTCAGCTCCCCGATCCTCTGGTGTGCTTTGACCGGTAACCTGCATATTCTCACTATGTATATCTGGATTGTGTTGCGCTTGTTCCAGGCTATCGATGCCCACAGTGGCTACGAATTTCCTTGGAGTCTTCACCATTTCTTGCCTTTCTGGGCTGGTGCTGATCATCACGACCTCCACCATGAGAAATTCATTGGGAACTACTCAAGCAGCTTCCGCTGGTGGGGACTACCTCCTTGACACCGAATACACTCCGGATGCTCTGAAGCGCCGAAGAGTGACAAAGGTGGAAGCAAAGAAGACACAATGATCTGAACGTTGGCAGTGACGGTCTGCCTATTTTCTCTTCAATTTGGGCGTTGGCTCTGGCTGGAGCTATTTACCTGATACATGATAGCTTTTCGTATGGTACTGTTCAAGCGTTGATTTACTAGTCTTAGCTATTCTTGAAACTAATTGGTCTTCTAAACATCGCTAAACTCATGCCGTAGCTGAGAGATTCATGTCAAAAGATGAAGAGGGCTATCTCGATTAATATACGATTTGTGGCTCTGTGAAGAGAACTGACTTCTCGAATAATTTGAGAAGAACGTCTATGGCGCGTTTATGAGTGCTAGGACATGATTGGTCCTCAGCCACTGTACGAAGACCGCGCCGATTCTCTTACTTACGCGTCCGTCGCAGCTTAGTTAGCGTTGTGACTGAACTTGTGAGTTATCGCGCGGTCACATGGTATGACTCCAAACCCGTGCTCAAACCTAGCTGGTCAGGAGGAACACTGCAGACATAGTAGATGTTAGGCTACATGTGTGTCGTCTGCCCCTTGAAACCGGCTTCCAATCTTGAGCATAAGCTACAAGGATCGCTTACCTTTGTAGTATTTCACATTGTTCCCGTGCTTGACGTGTGAAACTTATTTGGACCAATACTCATCATGCTTGACTGGACTTATCACAGCGTACAAATGGTCTTGACAATTTACCGGGCCGAGAAACCTATCCATGACTGCGCGAAGTACATCTACGCCAGCCGTAAAGGCACCCTTGTTCCTGGGCGGTTGGATAAGTGCTTAGCGCCTTGAAACAGTTATTCAGAAAGGCGGACACTTCAACCTGCCAAGATGGCCAGTTCCCTAAATAATAGTCTCGAGCAAGGAAAACATACGATGGAGGTGAGGTGAGATTCCAGGGCCGGACTCAAGTAAGGGAATTGAAACCTATGGTTACTTGCTCAGTGTACTTTGACTCTATCTCTTTTCGTACAACATTTAACGATCCAATTCCACAACATGCCCCTGACCAAGTATTACTTGAGACTTTGGATCATGCTGAGTTGCTCACGCTGTAGTTTGATTGGCACGCAGTGAGAGTATCCATGTTGATAATCCGATTGGCTGGTCAAAGGAATGATCAACAACAATAGTCAATGGTCTGCTACAATATTTCGTGCGAGGGTCGAATTATCGAGTGTCGAACGACCATTTGGATGACACAGCATAAGGCCACCTCAATATTCCAACCGAGGTAGGTACCTACGATAGCGACCGAGGTGTGAAAATTTAGGGTTGGGAATTCTAGGATAGGCTTGTCTGAGGGGATAATAAGAGGGGTAAGATTGGGAACTGGACTAGGCACCTCTCCTCTTCCTGCAAACTTCCCAGAACGGAAACTTCGAAAGTCGTCAAAAACAAACAATTCAGCTGGCCAATTGTCCGCCTGAACTTACGCGAGTGTTGTACTCCGTACTGGCCTGATCTTTATGGGACCCTATCAGTCTACACATCTAGCGGGCACATGATTAAGTGTTCCATGATTTGAAATGGCATATTCAACGAATAATCAATGGTGGTGACCTTTCTCCCTATGAAACAATAATGCGAGCCACTAAACATTTCAAATCCTGCGCTGCCTATAGACCTCCCTGGCACGAGATAAAGGCGCCATTTGAGATAGTATTCCATCAACGGAGTTTAGACTAAGTGGAGTATCCGGCGGCGACAATATCAGCCTGTACCGCATTCTCAGTCGAGTCTGACGGATATCCAGAGGTCATGCAACCTTCGTAGAACGTTCCCTGAGCCCCGTTGGAGTTATCGCCGCCCTGTTCCAAGAATGATGGCTCCCTCTTTATGCATCGGGTTGTAGCCAGATGGGCGCGGACCGCTAAAGAAGGTTGACAGCGAACCGGAGGTAGCATCACCACCACGGATTGCCCACTGGTTCGATTCTCCCTTGACGATCGCAGTAACAAATCGGTGTGAGATCGACTGGTCACCAGGGTTATTCCAAAAGTTGTTTCCAGAGAACAGGCCGTTCTCAAGATCGGCCATGATCCACGGCCCACCTCCCAGAGCCAGTTCCCCAGATAGTACAGTCACCGAAATAGATCGCCTCCATATGGCCGGACCCAGTATCACGGCTATTTGTCTCGGCGTTACCGTAATCGAAGCAGCATTGATTGTTGTAATGGGTCCCATCGAAAATGGCGTAAATACCCTCTGCCGCGTCGCCAGTTGCTGTACCTTGGGCAGCGTTGTTACGGTAGCCCATACCAGGCGCAATATACACGCCATAACACCTTCTGGCCGTGGAGGTGGATAGGTGCACTATTCGCGGTAGCTAGGTTATCGTACCCATTGGCTGCTGGTCCACTGAAGCCACCCGGCGGAGCCTGAGTGAGATGATTGCCGTGATTGGACTGGTCATAGATAATGTCGATGAGGCACGTTGTCCCTGCACAGAAGGAATCCTGAGAAGCCGCATTGGCGACACCACCGGCAGACACCGGGAAAATATTGAGCGTTTTTCCAGTCTGACTCGCGAATGACTTGGTAAAGCGGGCCGTTGTACGAGCCGTAGAGCGAACGTGTGGTGCTGTGCGCCGCGACACAGGGCGTGCCTCCAGAGGCATAAATGTCGCAGGGCGCAGCGGCGACGAGGGAGCTTGTTGCCACGAGTCCTAGAGCAACTGCGGACGCACGCATAATGT
>JAMZTW010000070.1:0-17212 GCA_024706585.1 Penicillium simplicissimum
CCCAGTCGCAGGGATTCGTCTTGCGAACTACTAACACAGGTTTGGATCTAGGCATGGGGACCCCGTCAGAGGTGCTCCGTGAGACTGAGTTTGTGCAGACATTGCTCTTCTTGTATTTCAGCAACTTTGATGATATTCATATCATGTTTGACCAGACTTCCTTTATGCAGCAATTTGCGCTTGGGTGTGTCCCGAAGACACAGCTATTTGCTGTTATGGCTTTAGGCATCCGGTCCGTATGACCTATCTACTTGGGTATTGCCTAGGTCGCATCCCCCTTCCCACTGACATTCCTCTAGCTACTCGCATGCCAGTTTTAGTCAGCCGTCCTTGCGACCTCACTGGGGCGAGCCCTTCTTTCAGGAATCCCGACGCCTACTGAAGGGAAGAATTCGATCATCCATCAGTAGCCACTGCTCAGACGTATGTTCTACTTGCAACATACCATCTCACATTTGGAGGGACAAGGAAAGCATGGATGTATATAGGTAAACATGACCCACTTGTTCACTTGTCAGCTATCGCGGACCTATCCAAACGAACTGACTGTTCCTTGCAAGGCTTCGCTCGGAACATAGTTAGCCTGTTCAAACTGGGATCACAGCATAATGTTGTGAATGCCCCCGCAGACGAGATTGCTCGCCGTCTGATGGTCACTATTGCCCTGATGGAGAATCTTTTCACACCTTCTATAAACATTGAACGCGGCCTCTCGCCGATGGCACTAGGGCTCCGCGGCGAACCAAACGCAGCGATAAACCGAAGGAGCGTTTGCGGTATCGCAAAACCAGGACGGACACTCGCAATTATGGATGAAATACTGCACCTCTCTGATATACATTATCAAGTTCGGCGCAGATGGCAGACAAAGCAAGCCTTGTCACCCCGACAGGATTTCGCAGAGACCTTGCGAAAGTGGCAGGACAATCTACCCAGCAACCTTCAGCTAGCGCCGGGAAATTTTGAATACCATAGAGAGAAACTTTCCCTGCGCCCCTATGCATTCATGCACCTGCTTCAGTTGCATATTCAACAGTTACTTGTGTTGGAACAATTACAATGGCCTCCGGTTATACACAGCGCATTTACAAGGGACACGTCCACGGCCAAATCATATGAACAAGCGTCTGGCATCGCAAGCATTGTGAACTGGCTTTGGCGTACAGCACAGATGGATATTCACAATGCTTGCTTTGGACAAATTGTGACAACTGCCCAAGTCATCCTTGTACATCGACTCCTATCCTCCACAAACGCCGACACAATCGCTTCAGCCCAATCTGAAATAATCACACTGCAGGACTGCTTAGTGCGAGTCAAAGGCCATTGCCGCCTCTTCAACTGGGTTGTACGTTGCCTATTTGAAATAAAATCGCTTCACGCGTGTTCTCTACTTTACTGACATGAGCTGACACCCTTAATTTCTAGGCTGGGCAGTTAGAGTGGTTTATGCATATATGTAACCAGCGTGATTTCTGGACAGACGAGGGGTCCTGGCGGTCAGTGATCTATGACCAGTTGATGACTCTTGGTACGAGTTTCGAGCGACTTGATATTGAGACAGGTGGTAAGTGCTCCCCTGAACCAAATACTTTGCATGCTGGCATGAGTGTGACACTTTCGCCATAAGGTCATGTGGGAAGGATGGAAAGACTAGCCAACCTCCAAACATATTCTCAGCAAAGAGCACACCAGGCACCTCAAATCCTTTTACCTGGCTTTATACCACAGGCTCTGGATCTATAATTCGATGCGAATGGCTACATATGAAGGATCTTGTGGACGGTCATAGCTTGGCAAACATGTTGTATAATCACATCTAATGTTTTTGCAAGGGCCCTCCCACCTAGACGTCCCCGACAAACCGCCGCCGCTGCCCCCCAGGGCTGACTAGAGGCCCTTCCAAACGAATGGGGTTGGTACAGTGAAATGCACTGATCCCACAATATCTTGACAAGACATGCCTAAGTGCACCTTATATTCACCGAGGTCCGCTGCCCAGGAGTCCCTCTTGACGTCAAAGTAACTGATGCTGTACCTGTCAAGTGTTACCTGCACCTCTCGACTTTCGCCGGAAGGGATATACACTTTTTGGAACCCCTTCAATTCTTTGATGGGCCGATTGTACCCACCAGCGCCTGCCCCTGGAGGAAACTGCACATAATATTGCAGAATAGCCGCGCCATCCCGAGATCCGACATTTTTCACATCGCAAGTGATATCCACTGTCATGTCCGATCCCGAAAAGACTACGCCTTTAGCCCGAAGACCCGTGACTTGAAACTGCGTGTACGAGAGACCGAAGCCGAATGGGAAAAGTGGTGCCGGGCTCCCAGGCCGATCGTAATAGCGGTACCCGACATCCAGTTTCTCTTCGTAACGAACGACATTGTTCTCATCGCATGGGAAGTTGTCAACGGTGGGGTTATCATAGTCTCTGTGCGGCCAGGAAAACGGCAGCCGGCCACTGGGGCAGACTTCGCCACTGAGGAGTCGAGCCAATGAATGCCCGCATTCTTGTCCGGGGAACCAGGCTTGTATGAGGGCGGGTACTTGATCAACAATTGTACTGAAGTTGACAGGACCCCCGCTAAAGTTGACAACAATCGTCCGGTCATTTGACGCCGCCACGGCCTGGATCTGTTCGTACTGCGAACGCGTCAGGTCCATTGAGTTGCGGTCAAATCCCTCCGACTCAATTTCGCTTGTTGTGCCGACGCACACCACAGCGTAATCGGACCGTTCCGCTGATTTGCAAGCCTCGCTAAGTCGCTGTTGTTCGTCCACGAATTCTTGAAACCGGAGGCTCGACCCCTGGAACATCCGGCCGTACAGGGGCCTGCTATGGAGGATTTTCTGGTCTGTGCTCCACGATTCCAGGACGAGGGTGTAGAGTCTTCCGGCCTCCATGAAAGCAGTGAAGCGTCGTTCCAATTGTGATTTGAAGAAGTAGAATGATTCTGGAGACAGCTTCTTCTCCTGTTCTCGTTTGAAAACGCACTTTCCGTCGATGTAACAGCTGGCTGGCCCAGTAGAAATGACGGAAAGCAGATGCTCTCCGCTTGAGGACGGACGGACATCGTAAGTCATCCGAGTGCAGTAAACCTGTTCCAGATACGAAGGCCACTTTTCCTTAATCATGTATTCTGGTAGAGCCCTCGTTTCCTCGAACGCTAGGTTCTCTCCGATAGTGTGTCCGTTGAACCACTCGACCTTCACTGGCTCAGGCATCCTTGCCTTGGACGTCGTGTCATACATGAGGCCGGCATCGGCATGGGGAAGGGCACCATATACAGGAACCCCGGGGCACACGTCAACTTCATACCCAGCTGCCTTGAGCCCTTCTACCGGACTGACGGCATGGATAGCATCCACACGGGCACTTCCCCCACCGCCTAAAGCAGCGTGTAGCGCATGATAACCCACCACTGTTACTGTTGATCCCTTTGGCAAGGGCAGCACATCACCGTCGTTCTTCAACACCACCATGCCAGCGGCACTCGCATCCCGGATAAACAAATCACGGTCAGTATCCCTTGCACATCGTTCTGGCGCTTCCTCTGGGTTTTCAAATCGGCCTAATACTCGTGCAAGCTCAAGGACCCGTCTAGCCGAGGCGTCGATGGTCTCGGCGCTGACTTCACCGCTGTCAACAGCCTGCATAAGCTTTTCTCCGCGCCATTTTGTTGGCCCTGGCATCTCCAGATCTACCCCTGCATTCACGCATTGGGCAGTGGAGTAGACGCCCATCCAGTCTGACACCACCAAGTTTCGGAACCCCCATTCCCCGCGGAGAATGCCGTTTAGAAGCCTATCGCTATCCGCGACATAGGTGCCGTTGACGCGGTTATAGCTGGTAAACGACCGTAAGCCTGGTGCGTCCATACGTAAGCTAATAGTTTATGGCCAAAATCACTAACCTTGTCATGAGACACCAGGGGTTCGAATGCTTCATCACGAGCTGAAAGGGTAGCAGGTATAACTCTCGCAGCGTCTGTTCATCCACTTCAGCTGTGAGAATCTTGCGATTATTCTCGGTCTCGTTTGCGACGAAATGTTTTGGCGTGGCCGCTATACCATTAGACTGGCAGCCTGTGGATCTCAAAATTAGATCTGGGCCCGCTGCAAGACGAGGACATGCCGATACGGACTAAAACGCCGCTCACACAAGAGACGTACCATTGATGAAAGCAGCTCCAAGCACCCCTAGTACAAACGGGTCTTCCGAGTATGTTTCATAATTTCGACCACCTACAAAATCCAAATGTCAGCTCTACCGAGACTAGTTGTACACCTCGACGATAAAGGGGAATTGATGATAGTAATAGGGGCGAGCACACACCTCGGGGTGAACGAATTACGTTCAATGTTGGGGCTAGCAGAACATTCGCTGCTTTTGTCTTCGCCTCTCGTGCGATTTCCTGTCCCGTACGGAAAAGGAGTTCCCTGTCGAAGCTGGCTCCCAAGGAGGTACCGCATGGGAAACACGCCGCCTTGATCCCGCTGACATAGCTTTCACCGCGTGCTCCATTTGGTCCGTCAGTGGCCTAGCATGTCGATGAGATGTTAGACCGTCTGGCTTTTGCTTTCTGTCATGCCGCGCCCTGATCCTTTGCTCTCTTACCTTGATATGCGGAATGGTGAAGCCATCGCGCTGAATGGCGGGTGTGCGCCACCAGTCTGTCGCGCTGAGGAGGGAGATTTTCTCCTCGCGCGTGAGTTGGTGCAACAAGAGATCAATATCGACGTTGGGATGCATGGAACCCATGATGAAGCGAGAGAGAGAACTGGTGCGGCTATGTGTATTCGCAAATGGGAATGTGTTGCAGAATGGGAAGCGGTTTTCTTTTCCCTCCCCGCTCCTTTCTCTTCCACCCGCTGCTCCGAGAGTGAAGATCGATGTGGACGAATGCGACGAGTCATGCACTCGGACTGCCTAGAATTTGTAGTTTCTATCCCGCGTGTTGATTCGAACAAGACATTGCAGCATGGCGGGGAGAAACGCTGATTTTGTCCATGGTTTTCGTGGAGAGAGCAAGTACCGAACGGGAACTCGGATGATATTGATGGACCAGTGGTAACTTTTGAGCTGTTGTGGCGCTTCGAGCCTGGTAAAAAAATGTTGGGGATTCCCGTCTCGGAGTCTCTGTACGCTGATTGGGAAGATCGAGGGCGGGGCCGGGAGGCCTTCGGGCGGAACAGGTTCTGATTAGCAGCCACACCGAACTGCGCCGCGGGTTCCACAGACCCTCGGGCAATGGGCATCGTCCTGACTCCTGGGAACATTAAGCCATAATCAGACAGTTAACCAAGTCATGAAGTCCCCCACAAATACAGGCTGAGGTGGGGTTCGGGAAGTTCCCGGTTCAGTGAGCAGAAAAAAAGACGGCTGGGGTTTGGTCGTGTTGCGATTGATACAATGGACCAGATCCTACGGAGTACAGTAGTATGTTGTCCCCACTCAGCACTCCACGTTCTCGCAATTTAGGTTTTGCGGAGAGACCCCGAATAGACCCTCATGGACATGCAGACCCCTTCTTTTCCGATACTCATATCCTAAAGTCCTCATAGTCGCGTACACTCGTCATACATAACCGCGCCACCGCGGTATTAGCTGCCAACGTCAGTCTATCATGGGCGCTCAGCGAGAGTGGAAAACTTCGGAACCCAAAGCGGCCTCTCATCACTATAAATCTGCTCGCGAATCCTCTCCTCCTCCCCCTCCGCATCTCGCTCCTCCTGAGTGATTCATCAGATCTCTACTCGAGTCTTGTGCCTTTCCAATTTGGCCATATTCTGAACAATCAGTCCTCTTGTGATATTCATCATGGGTGACATTGAACCAAACAAAACTACAGCATGTCTGGTCGAAGACGTCAAGGAGGCCCGGGATATCATTGACGTTGATTCCCGGCTGCAAGATCTCGCCAGAAACTCCCCACCGTTCTACCGCAAACGGAACCTCACTACCTTGTACCTGTTGATGGTTCCTGGGTGCTTGGTCCCAGCCGTTACCCTCGGCTTCGACGGTGCCATGATGAACGGTCTACAAGCCATATCAACTTGGAATAAATGTAGGAGTCTAACTTTTAACCTTCAATTCGACCTTGATACCCCCCCCCCCCCCACCCCCCCCCCCCCCCCCGGCTCTTTTCTTCTATTCATTTTGATGGGGTTATCGCTGCAGATGTTGACTTCTTGCCACTTCAGATTTCCAACATCCATCCGGTGCACTTCTAGGTGTGCTGACTGCCATTCTTTCTCTGGGTGCCATCTGTGCCACCCCGTTCATCAGCATGGTCGGTGACCGCTGGGGCCGCCGCATGGGCATTATCGTGGGCTCAGCCATTATGGCCATCGGTGGTATCCTCCAAGGGGCTTCTGTGCACAGTGGGTCATGAGTTCCGTTCATACTTCGGCTTATATTGACCTTTCCATCCGGACAGTTGCTATGTTTCTTGTTTCTCGATTTTTGATTGGGTTCGGTCTCGTCTTCGCTAACGCATATGCCCCGATTCTCATCGGTGAACTATCCCATCCTAAGGATCGTCAGGTGACCACCTCGCTATATCAAACAAGTTGGTACGCCGGAGCCACGCTTGCCGCTTGGACAACCTTCGGGACATTCCAAATCCCTAATGAGTGGGCATGGCGTATTCCATCTCTCCTTCAAGCGGCACCAGCCCTAGTCCAGGTAGTTGGCGTCTGGTTCGTTCCCGAGTCTCCGCGTTGGCTCGTCGCCGTGGGCCGAGGCGAAGAAGCCAAGGCGATTCTCACGAAATATCACGCCGAGGGCGAGGAAAACGACGAGTTAGTCGAACTCGAATACTTTGAGATGAAACGCGTGATTGAGGCAGATCTAGCGGCCAACAAAATGACATGGCGCGCCTTGGTGTCGTCTCCCGGAAACCGTCGGCGCTTGCTGTTAGTCCTCATGCTTGGGGTATTCTCTCAGTGGTCAGGGAATGGACTTGTGTCGTTCGTATTCTCCTTCTGTCTTTCTTTTTCGCCTGCGATGTCCCACCATGGAAACTTACGAGTTGCATCTCTATAAACCAGATACTACCTTGTCCGAGTCCTCAAAACAGTCGGTATTGCCGACTACAAGACTGAGAATACTCTCAACGGCTGCCTTATGATCTGGAGCTGGATCACCGCCGTGACATCCGCGTTTTTGACTGCACGAATCCGTCGTCGTACTCAATTCTTGATCTCTACCATCGGCATGCTAGCGGTCTTTGCGACTCAGACTCTCTGTGCGGGCCTCTTTAATACTCAGAACGACAAGGCGGCAGGACTGGCAGTTATCGCAATGCTTTTCCTATTCTACATTTTCTACAACCTTGCTTTCAATGCGCTGCTATATTCATATCCCGTCGAGTTTTTACCATACCCGATCCGCGCGAAGGGCTTCTCCGTCTTGATGTTTGTTGGGAAAGCTTCCAATTTTGTAAATGCGATGGTGAACCCTATCGGACTTGCGGCTATTGGATGGAAATTCTATTTTGTGTATGTCGCCTGGTTGGTGGTTGAGGTTCTGTCTGTTTTCTTCTTTTTCGTGGAGACCAAAGGCCCAAGTCTTGAGGCAATTGCAAGCCAATTTGATAATCTTTGATTGGCCTGGTGTTGAGTCCTTGATGCTGGAGGGAAAGCATCATAGAGGATGGAACGAGGAGCTGGGGGTCTCAGTATCAAGTCAATTTTCTAGCATCTCTGAATTGGAAATTGTTCTTTTTGCCCTCACAGCTAGTTGTGCACGTTCAACGTGAATTGATGATCATATACTATCGGTCACTCTTATTGGTATCATTGATGAGTCGGTAGGGCTTTTGTCGTGGTTGTACGCAAATTGCTAGAACGGCTGTATCGATTGCCTAAGGTGCTCGTCCTTCCAGCCCTTCAAATTGGGGCTTGTCCAATCCCCCTAGGCCTTCTTCACATGAGCTGTGCCATACTTCGCGGTCCAGAGCGAGGAAATTATGCAGCAGAAAATTCAGATATTTAGAAGCTTGGAACGACAAAGGTCGAGAAAGGCCGCCCGAGAAAGGTAGCATTCTGCATACGATGAATACACCGGTCTCCCAGTTTTGTCGCCAATATCTATGATTTGGACTTCGTTCATTGTGTTATGCGAACGAACGTTTAATTGGAAGCTATAACAATACAATTTCATGCTACCGTCTGATGGTACTAGTCAACGGCGAGCGAGCGACTCTTACCACAATGCGGCGTACGGCTTCACGAATTTGTCGTCAAAATGATGGATGACTTCGGCATCAACGTGCACCTTAGCATCAGACCGGAATTGCTGGCCGATGGTCGGACTGTGTCCTTCCCGACGGGACGACAAAAGTTGGCCACTAAGACGTGGTCCTGTAAAGAGTTGGAAACCATGGACCCCAATGCGGCCACGAACGAACAAGATGCCTCCCGAATTTCAGAGCACGGTGCCTACAGTGCAGCGGTGAACACCCGACCAGCACTCCTTATGCCCGATATCTACTACCACTCTCTGATTTCAATGCTAGGCAATCCCAGTTTACCCTAATACAGAGGAATGATAGTAGCTAGAGTGAAGATATGGATTAACATGCACAGTTAACTGGCGTGTTTGTTCAATTGCACATTGGAATAGCAGCGAATGCTAGTCCTCAGGTCTTCGTTGGGCCCAACGCAGGACCTTGAATCTAGGTACAGGATCATCTATGCTTCTCTTGCAATTCCTCCCATGGCCACATGCTTGCAAAACTCATCCGCAAGCAACTGCGCTTTCTCTTGGGCGATAACAGTCGTAGTTCCAAACAGGGTCACTTCAATTTTATGTGCAAGCGGCTTGGCCAGCACCCAAAGCTGCTCGGGCCGGAACTCCATGGGTATGACACCGGAGTGAGTCTGTGCTCCAAAGAAAGTGGCTTCCGGGTCTCATCGATATTCTGGTACTGGCAAACGGAGCCGAAGGTTGTGTTTGCGGGCCAGTCAGCACACGACGTGATGACTTGTGACAAGGCAGGTGGATTCGAACGGCATCCCATCGAGCTGTTGCTGTTGGATAGTGGGGAAGACCTCATCAGAAGAAAACAACTTGCGTCCACGATTCCTGGGCCATGTTACCCGTAGAGGGACCACATTCAAACATGGACCTGCGACAGGCTCCGTAATTAGACTGAGAGTTGCCCCTCGCCCAGAGACGAGAATCTGGCGGTCTTTTATCCCGATGTACTGAATGGTACCATCGAAGTTGTAGCGGACTAAGTCTTCAGTTCGGTAGAGCCGCGCTGCCTCGCCCTCCTCTAAAAGGTCCTCCAGCCACAAAGGTTTCTCAAGAAACGCCACCTTCGTCCGATCCTCGTCGTTCAAATATCCCTTGGACAAGAGGGGTCCGCCGATGAGAAGCTCCCCAATTGCCCCGACGGGCATCAGCTTTGCTGCGCTCCCTGGCTCGACGACCCAAGTGGTCGTGGGACCCATGCCCCGTCCAATATTCCTTGGTGAGCCATCAACGGTGAGGTCTGAATGGTATGTATCCCAGATAACCGACTCGGTCGTGCCGTATATTGTTGAAATTCGAGGGCACCATTCTTGCAATTGTTCTTTCAAGAGCGGTTCTCCGCTCACTGTCACTTGGTGCAGGGAGGGAACATCTCTCGGGGCCGGCTTTGCAAGTATGGTTGGGGTGATACAGACGTGGGTGGCTTCCATTGCATTAATCGTCCCTGAGAGATCGTTGAGGCGTTGCTCTTCTGACGGAATGCACAGACAACCGCCAGGATAAAATGTGGCGAAGGTGTCACCGACACTGACATTGAAACTATACGAAGAATACTGGAGTGTTCTCGTACTGGAATCCATTCGCATGGCTTGGGATATCTGTACTGTGGTCATTGCAACGGGCCCATGTTCTTGGCAACTCCTTTGGGTATTCCGGTGCTGCCAGATGTGAAGAAAATGAAAGCGGTTGTATCGTGGGCAACGGTCGGGAGTTGAATCGTGCCTGATTGAAGTGACAGCGACGGAGAGACGGGTACACAAATCGCCTGAATTGACGCTATCGGAGTCGCGCCATATCTTCACTGGTCATGAGAAATTGAGCCCCTGTTGACTTGATGATGGAATGTACTCGTTCCTTTGGTTGACGGATATCGACAGGTACGCATACACCTCCGGTCATCAAGATAGCTATCGTTGCCACAGCAGTCCATGTGGAGTTCTCTCTTCGAAGTAGGACTATGTCCCCAAATCTGATTCCCACCTCACGGAGATGGAGTGCCAGCGAGTGACAAGCTTCTTCAAGCTCGTGGTGGTTCCAAAAGCCGTCCCAAGCCTCGACTGCACGCGCGTGTGGTTGCGTCTGCGCTTTTCTCTTCAAAATATCGGGCACCGACACGGGTGGATCCCGCGAGCGAGCTCGCGAAGGCATCCATCGCTGAAGATCTTCTCTGTTCTCTGGACTGAACAGATCAAGCTCACGGACGTCACTGTGGTAGGCAGCAGGGAGACAGCGCATGCTCTGTTTAAGAGTGCGAGAAAGATTGTGCGCTTCCCAGTCACTGATCCTAGGAAACCGGTACCAAATCGTCGCCACAGTCTCACTTTTTAGCACACCTTCCTTCACTTCGATAAAGATATCGCCGGCAGTTGCCATTGTGGGTAACGAATGCTTGCTGTCAAGCTTGTTGCTAGTGATCAAGATTGTTGTAGCGTAGCTCATGCTATCGCTGCCAGCTCGTAAAATGAATGGCTCTCGTGCGCCATCTCTCTTGGCTCCGATGAAAGACGCAAGAGGTGGAAAGTCTGAGAATTCCGCTCCTTTGTCTTGATGGAGATCCATCAAAACATAAGTAATCGCCTTCTCCCGTCAACGACACGATTCAAGGCAACTTGATCGGATTTGGTGTATTTTTGCAGCACGATCGCCCACAACACCTCAAGAACATCAACGAGGTCAATATCCTGCGACGGCAACTTTCTGATCCCGGCACTCAGGATCTCCAGGGACAGTTTCAATGGTTTCCATTACATAGAGGTGGAGTTGCTGTCGAGGCTCCGTTGACCTGAGGGTATATCGCAGCCCAATTCACAATGATCTCTCATTGTCGAGGACTGAGGAGTTACCGTGCTAATTATGTACAGCCGGAGTGCTTTCTATCCTTCGTTGATAACCAAGCAAGCAGCAGAACCGTTCCAACGGTCCCGTCCAGTATTTAATTTACCTAACCTTCAAACTCCACCAGGGGTCATCCTTACTGGCAAGCCCGTTTGAAAGCCGAACTAGCACTCGAACAAGTTTGGAACCGGCGGCTCATGTATCGGGCGATGGTACCGTATTGCGACTAAGGGGAAAAATCAATTCGCCTGAAAGTACTTCAATACTGTGCCGATGATATTTCAAGAATATGGTTTTCATGTCGTGTATAGCATAGCGGGTATCGAAAGTGCTCGTTATATACACTCTGCCCAAACGATACGCGACAGCCCCACTGCATTAGCGCCACGCTATTGTAAATTACCGTACCTTTGTGTATGATAACCTTATTGAGCACATACACTCTCTGGCCATAGGTCCACTAGTTGAGATCCCCACAGTGCATTAGCGCTGCATACAGTACATCAAAGATCAGTAACACCATACCTCGCGAGTCCTGTCTCTACTTCTATTTGTTCGGTCAAGTTCGGGGCTGAAGCCTATGCCCGTGGAGCTTGCTTCGTCGGGTCGCTTTTTTTTAAGGTTCCCTAAGAGTAATTTACAGATCGAGCGGGATGTCAACCCCTTGTCATTTTTTTATGTATTTCCCAGGGCCCACTTATCTTACGAGAGGAAATAACTAACTTATGTTACAACACTTCCCTTAGGTAACCCGTGAGCAGACCTCGAGAGATGAATATCGAATACACTTGTTCATGGAATACATATGCAAGAGGGGAAAATTCCTTTTTCACCACAAATCCGAGGGATGTACCTTAAATGGAAGTATAAGATCTGTTAACAAGCCACGAGTAGCAACAGTGAACTGACACATGCAGAGAGCCTTGTTTTTTGCCTCTCTTTCTTAGTCCATCTCTCTCTCTCTCTCTCTCTCTCTCTCTCTCTCTCTCTCTCTCTCTCTCTCTCGCAATGCACCCCTCCTCGACCACACCGTCTGTCCATGCTGACGATGAAGTTTCTCCCTTGAAGTCTGTCATTGTCGGTCGTGCAGGTCGCGCCTGCTTCCCAGCAGCGCCACCGTCGATGATCGCAGTGACCATGCCTGAAGCTCATGTCCATCGCTTCAAACCGAAATCACCCTTCCCTGACAACATCATAGAAAAGGCAGAGGCGGAACTGGACTGCTTTGCAGCAATCCTCAAGGCCGAGGGCATTCGGGTATACCGACCACCCAAAGGCCTTGACTGGTTGGCCGAAAATGGCTACACAGGTGCCATGCCACGGGACGGACTGATCAGTGTGGGCAATAAACTGATTGAAGCTCCCTTTGCCTGGCCTTGTCGGTCGCGGGAGATTGAGTTGGCGTATGGAGATATCCTCAAGGACTTGGCAGCGGAGGACAGCAATGCTTGCATCGTCCGTCGGCAGGAAGAGACCTTTGCCAATACCCTACTCGACGAGGACGGATCAGATGAGAAAGGTCCATGGGTCATCAATAACAGCCGCCCTGCATTTGACGCAGCGGATTTCATGCGGTTTGGGACAGTCATACTGGGCCAATACAGCCATGTCACAAATCAGGCTGGTGTGGATTATCTGCAAAAGCATCTCCCGAAAGGATATCGGGTCGAAATGTTGGAAGTCAACGACCCAAATGCCATGCATATCGATGCGACCATCCTTCCCCTTCGTAAGGGCCTTCTTGTGTACAACCCAAGAAAGTCACCGAAGCAGGTCTACGAGCACATGAAGTGCTTAAGGACTGGGACCTCCGCCCTTATCCCTTCATCCCGCAAGAACCAGTGGAGCCTCCGCTTTACATGACAAGCCCGTGGTTGTTACTCAATGCCTGGTGCTGGATGGGCAGCGCATCGTTGTGGAAGCCAGTGACGATATAACGGCCGAGTGGTATGAGCAGCTAGGTATGACTTGTATTCGATGCCCCTTCAAACACGTCAATAGCATCGGGGGCTCTTTCCACTGTGCCACGGTGGATTTGGTAAGAGGGTGAGTGTAGTGCATGATCATTTGGGATACAAAACACCCTGGCGAGGGCCCTTGACCCCTTCTGTGGTCAATGGCTCATGATTCCGATGTACCCAAACTTGAATTTACATTTTACCAACTACCACTATTTCTACATCTATTCATTCACTTCCACAAAGCCAAGGAATTCTAGTAAATTGAGGGCCAGCTCTCTGATCTCAGAGCGTGCCAGGGACGCAAGCAGCCGAAAATCCCCCTGTTGGTGCGAGCATTGGTGTCTCCTGTAGACGGCCTATGGGACGTGTTCGCGGTCGTGTATTGGACAAAGGCTAAGAGCCTGCGTTTTTAATTGGCTATGTATACTTGGCAATGCGAACTCTCCGCCAGTTCCGCAGGATATCGAGGTATACAGATGATATTTTGACGTGTGGTACTTACAGCCGTCTGAGCAAAACTGGGCCAATACGGATGGGAGCCTACCAGAATCCGAGTGGTGCGCTGATAAAATCAACCCGAGCCAGGAATGGAGAGAGAAAATGGAGTGCGCACATTCATGATTTTCTCATCGCGATCCAGGGGACGCATCTTAATCTGATCCGCTGCTGTGCTCCGCGTCAACTAGCAACTGGTTTGACAGCTCGAATCAACGATTCCATAGACTAAATTATTCTTCTCCATGTAACTAACATAGTTAATCATTATAGTTTAGGTAACAGGCCAGGTCCCGTGCCTTCTCACAGGAGGTAGTGCTTATAACTCTACTATTCCTTTCCGCATGTATTGATCTACCTCCACTCCGTTCCAAGGGATACGTCGGTTACTCATGTAGAGGCAGCAATTTCCTAGTTAGCCTTTACAGTGAACTAGCTATCCTTCATACGGAACCGCTAATAATGATGGCGGTGTGACCGTGTGACGGGGATGGGTAGAGAGGTAGAGCTACTGAGCTACTGAGCTCTAGACACATCTCTTTAGGGGGAACTGCGGCCGTGGGGTTGTGGCTTGCCGCCGCCCAAGCGCAGCTCGTATAGTTCAAAAGACAGATCGACGTGGAGACCTGAATTTTACCAAGCAGTCAGTGCATGTTATGTATTACGGTGCTTCATACACCAACGCCCAGTGTATTCACGGTGGTCATTCATAAGTAATTGAAACAACGTACTCTACTAGTGCTATATACGGTTATTGTACTTTCAGGGTTTTCAGGGAGGTCAGTATTCGCCAGGCAGGTAACTGATGAAACCGGAAGAAAATATTAATGGCAGATTTATTGACAACTGCACCTTTCATGTACATACATAAGAAACCTGCAGCAAAAACTTCCACGAACTCAGCTTTCCAATATAAGGTAGGAAAAGGCTTAAAAACAATCATATGAGAAGCCGTCCGATTATCCAGTCAGATGAGGCCTTCTTCACCGCATGAACTTCCCCTTGGAGTGTCTCAACCCTCAAATGAACCTCATGGCAGCTGCCTCGCCATCTCTAGGAAGGTGATGGGCTGGAATGGTGCTAATGATGATATCTCAAGTAGGCTGTGAGTGTCTCGCTTCCAACATGGCATTCCATTGTAAGCTGGTCGCGACAGGAGCCATGGGTGGTGTCTCAGATGAGATCTGGCTATCCACGGTACGTGCCTCTATGCATCAAAGACCACCTAGAATGGAAGCTTAACTGCGAAAACACAGCCTTTTCATCAATAGGATAATTCAATAGTTGAGCGCATCTGTGCTAGAACGGTTTCAAGCGCTAGATACTCTCGTGGCGTGTGCGCTTTTTGCTATCGATTCCCGCTGCGCAGCGGTTGATCACCAGTTTAACGGCCAAGGGTATGGGCCATTTTGTATCCCCTTATATTCAATTTTGTGTTCCGCCCACCGCTACATGCAACGAGAACGATGAGCAGGAGGAAAACGAAACTGATTCCCGCTGGGCAACATTCTAAGGTGTGTTATACCATGTTGATCTGAACTATGATGCAATGAGTGTCTGGCGCGAGACAGGAGGCGATGGAATTATAAGTCGGCATACAGAATACGCGCTTGGATGGTTTTAATTTCTTGAGTCTTGGTGCATAAATGACTCATTCTGCACAAAACCCAACCTCACCCAAGATAGGGCGCTAGGGAAAGACCTACCGTCCCTACTGCCAGCTGCTACTACGGCGAAGGAGGTAGCTGCAATCAAGGCTTTGCTTGCAACATCTGCGGTATCCGATGTTCCCGGCCAAGCTCTTGTTCGCCCACGAGATATATTCCTGTATCCAAAAGGGCTATGTGGCATATATGCCTTTGCGAGGTGCCTGGTCCCTGATAGTCTAGAGGCGGAATCACAGGTAGTGATCTACGGGTGAGTAGGTTGTCATCCCTGTTAAATTGTTCCTCTATACCCTGTGCTGTTGAAAGGATATATATGATGGTGATTGACTGGCATTGTGAACTTCTAGATGGCCCTATGCCGAGACGGTGAAATGTGTCGAGCGCAGTGGATGGGGTCGCGTGATTCTCTACTGCAAAGGGACCGAGGCGGACCTAGAGGATCTGGAAAAGAGACTGATGGAAGGAGAACGGATCTAAGTGTTGTTTTGCGAGCTGCCCAGTAACCCACAACTCGCGTCGCCCGATTTGGATCGGATTAGGCGACTCGCAGACACCTACGGGTTCGTGGTGGCATGCGACGAGACCTTGGGCACCTTCGTGAACGTTGATGTTCTTCCGTATGTCGACATTGCCATAACCCGTGTGACGAAAATTTTCAGTGGAGCGTCAAATGTTAATTATGGGTGGGAGCGTTATTGTCAACCCACAGTCTTCACACTATGAAACACTTCATGCTCGCCTCGCGACGTGGGAGGACATACTTTTCCCGGGCGATATCAAGGTTCTCGCCGCAAACTGCCCTCATGTCGTGGAACGCGTCCAATATTGCAGTCAAAGTGCCTTGGCAGTGGCGACTCTGCTTTCACAGCACCCTCTGTGGAATCGGTCAACTACCCTGCACTAGTGCCCACCCGTCACCTGAATGAGAGATACCGTCGCCGGAACGGCGGATACGGGTACATCCCTAGTATTATCTTTCATGATGTGCAAGCAGCCGTGACATTCTATGATACCCTTGACGTGTGTAAAGGAACGAGCATCGGCGCAAATTTTACTCTGGCAGTTCCATACGCACAGTTGGTCCATTTCCGAGAGTTAGGTTTGGCCGAGGCAAACGGAGTTCCACCGCACATTGTCCGTATCAGCGTGGGCGTGGAGATACGGACAAGCTGCTGGATCGAGTAAAGAAAGCTCTTGCTGCGGCCGAAGTCGTTCGTCGCCGGGCGGGAACGGATATATCCCATCTCTAGCTATTATATGACTGTTTTCGAGAAGTGCTTCGGCTATTCATCAGTCAGCGCTGGCTTATGTTAACTTATTCTTGCTTGAGAGATGCTGCCATTCTTCTGAGGCTTGACATCTTCTATGATTTACGGTTAAAACGTACAAATCGGCCGATCACGCTGTCGTTGAGAAAATCAATCCCCTAGTATTCTAAATGTGTACTCGATCTTCAAGACTCGCTCCAAACCCTCCAAGATCATATTCATGTCCCGTAAGGATTGATTTGACTGCGCCGATGCCAGCTGGCCAACCACCAGGTCGCGGATCACACCCTGTAGGTCACAGTTCGTTTTCGTCATACAGTCATTCTCGAAATTGGACAACCAATATAGGCAAACAGACCACTTATATCCACCATCAGCGGACATGACCCAGGACCTCATATATATAATATCGCAATTTGTCCGGCTACGCCATAACAGAGGCCGATTAAAGGCAGCCTATCGCCACAGAGTTCTGAAACTTGATATCGAATTTGATACCAGGATAGTGATTTTCTGGTAGATCTTCTGAACCAGAATGATTGGCATGCATAGAAAGCCGAAAAAAATGAACCATGTGGGTATACGTTCACGGGAACAGAAGATCATGTGAGCGAGGTGGCTAACTTAGGGTGTTGGCAGGGACGGGATTATAAGGCGTAAGAGAATGCGTGGTTGGAGGATTTATAGACAAAAGGAGATCGAAGGAAAGTATAAAGG
>JAMZTW010000071.1:0-14724 GCA_024706585.1 Penicillium simplicissimum
GTATCAGGTTTATGCAGTGCACGTGGAAGGCCTCATTTACAGCCAAGGAGCTTGCTGCTTTTCTGCCACCGGGCTGGCTTTTTCGCGAGTCAAAGTTTTCTATGATTGCCACAACTGCCCGGAATTGTGACGGAGCAAAATTGCAAATATTCATGTAATCGAGCTGGGATTGGTTGAGTGTCCTGATGCACGAATTTTTAGACCAGCTGAGGGCCTTAAGCAATTGTCGTCAGTACTTGGAGATTATGCCAACGATTGCAGATGGCCATTATCCGAATAGATTGGAGACTAGTTATTGCTCTAAGATTCATTAAGGAATTATTGTCATTAGCCTTTTTAGTCCTCCACATGAAACACTCCTTGTTTACAAAATATCGATTGTCTGAATATCTTTACAGCTACCTATTAACCTTGACCTTCACCAACGACGCCGTAGGCATATCAACTCAGATTTCGTCATTTATATTTGCCAGCTATGATTCAAATGCGGACTCAATGTTTCTTTGTCCGTATTCGAATGGACTTATTCCAGTCGATTGTAATTATAAGGAATGGACTCTGGGACTAAACGAATAGGTGTTCTAAGATCCGGGCTCCTCTACTAATCAAAGACTTTGGATTAGGTGGTTGTACGATTAATTTGATAGATAACTACTTAGCAGTCAAAGCCGGCTTGATGCGTCAGTGAATCCTAATGTAACTTTGGTTCAAATCCAACTGCTCTTTTGGTGGTTCCATTCTGGCCGATAAACCAGGTTTGCACTTCCCTTTCGCGTGGAAGCGAAGGGTAAACCATGCTGACGCGGAAGAGGAATATAGGAAAGCGCGCTAAACGATCAAACTTTGGCTGCAGGTTCTAAGATACTTGAATGAATCCAACTAATAGGGATCTACAAGACCAAAAACTATTGCCATATAGTCACCACAATAAGTCCCACATCGGGCCGATTGTAATAATGAAAAGGTACAAAACTAATACCATCCACTGCTCATACGGTGCCGTAGTTGAGGATTCGGGCCGGCCCCGAGCCGTTTCCTTTATCGAAACCTTCGAGCCGGATAACCGGTTACCGAGTTATAATTCCTTGCAGGGTGTTTTTGCCAGCCGGGAGATGACGGGACTCGAATATTGCAATCCAATCACAGCACCCGATTAGGAAACCGAGAATAATATATGATATTTCTTAAAAATTAGATATCAGCGCGAAGTCCCGAACAGAAACCGTTTTCAAGCCTATAAATACTCGGCGCGGGAACCATTTTACTTTATTCCTATGCATAATATGCGGCCTATCTATTACAACTCAGAGCATTTTCTTATCCGGCTCTTATTGGTTCTCCTCACATTCAAAATTCTCTACTACGATTATGGCAGTCATTCATGAAGTCTCTGGTCGCCCGGTGCTGATCCTTGGGAGGGGACACATTGCTTCCCGACTGGCCTGTATCTTTCTCTCAGGGGGCTATCAAGTCCGGATGTATGATCCGTCACGCAGAGGCCTTGAAGGTGCAAAGAAGTTCATTGAAGCCAATATCTCCTTCTACTGCGGCAACGGCCATGTATCACACGAGATGCCCCGAGATATTGGGAAAGTAATAATTGATGATCTACACGCTGCATATGATGCATGGCTCGTCATCGACACTGGATCGGGAATGCCAACACTGGCGAGTGTGGCTATTGCGGAGATCAATCGTGTTGCCCCGAGAGACTGCATCATCGGCATCCAGTCCCGTCTGACAATGAGTGAGATCGATGAGGACAGGAGAAGAAACACCATCATCACGCAGTTTTCAGATCTTCCTGGGGCCTTAATGGCCAATTTGCTCGGCGACAATCATACAGGGGAGGATGTTTTGTCGCAGTTAATAGGGGTGATGACCAAATGCGGTATGGTGTCATTGATCACCGAGAAAAACCCACGAAAGTATGAACCATCCACCTGTTACAACTCCTCATTATAATCGTGGATCCTGTGCTGACCCTGGGGACAGCCCTGTTCACAATCTCTGGAGAGCAAGCCAAAGCGACATCCTCTTTCGTCTTGCAGAAGAGCCTGGATTTGCAGGAGATTATTTTCTTGCTGAAAGCAGTCAAAGCCGAGGTATCGATGGCCTGCACATGAGTCAGAACCAGAGAGATCGTCCCACATTTATCCACGCAAGGGGAATAGAAGCGTTGGGAGCAAAGTGTGACATGAAGTCGAACAATTGTCACTGTGAATTTCAAGAAAGATCACGGCCGGGTACAGACGAAAATTACTATGGGTGTGCCTCTTCCAAATGGGAAGGTTTGACAACTGTTCACCCCAGAACGATATATCTGCTTGACGTGGGTTTGGGAGCCAATGCTGGCAAGTGTCCCACATGGAAGGCCGGGAAGATCCTCAAGTTCCATCCCTCCTCTGGGACCCTGACGCCGATAGTTACTGGCCAGTCACTGCCGGATGGTATCGATGTTTCGCGCTCCACGAGGCAATTATTTTGGACCAATATGGGAAAATCCTTGGGGGAAAAGGACGGATCAGTCTGTTCAGCGGACTTGGATGGAATGAAAGTACGCACGGTCTTGGCACCGGGATCGGTGTATACACCAAAACAGCTGGTTGTTGACGACCAAAACGGAAAGCTTTATCTGTGCGACCGGGAGGGATTGAGCATCCATCGGGTTAACTTTGATGGGTCTGAGCATGAAGTGCTTCTCCGGACTGGGTCTGTGGAAAACCCGCTGCAGAAATCAGACCAGACCCGTTGGTGTGTAGGAATTGCGGTGGACATTGGCCGGGGATTCATTTACTGGAGCCAAAAAGGGCCAAGCAAAGGAGGAAAGGGCAGAATCTTTCGGGCTGGCATAAACATTCGCCCCGACGAAACCCCAGCAACGAGAACTGATATCGAGTGCTTGCTGAGCGATCTCCCAGAACCTATTGACCTGGAATTGGATGCGGAAAATCAGGTTCTTTATTGGACTGATCGAGGAGAGCATCCCACTGGTTGCTCCCTAAACGCTACTGACGTCAGCGAAATTGTCAGAGGCAGTAGAAAGGTTCAAACCCTTGCCAGGCATTTCCATGAACCTATTGGCCTAAAGTTGGAAGCCCGTGGAAGCATTTTGGTTACGGACTTAGGGGGAGCTGTGTACCGGATTGAAAATGGCGAGAAGAAGGTGATGTGGAGGGATGGCGGATCTTACACGGGTATCACTTTCATGTGATATTTGGAGGTATTGAGGGTGATTCATGTTTTGCAAACAGTCCACACAATACTATAATTGAAGCTGTATTGAAGAGTCATTTGAATCCTGGTTCTGCGACACCCTGCGCGAGACTACGTTCTATTTTAGTCCGTCCTGAGACAGGTTCAATACCATCGTCGAATATTTATCAGCAACGGGCGATTGCCGAAAAATGCCAGATCTCCAATGGGAACACTTAAAGACTTTTAGGTTTTAATAGACTACTTCAAGGACTTCAGAACACTAAAAGGGCATCTAAGATAGACACATTACATACATGACCAGCCTGGCGAGTTGACGAAAGATAGCTGGCTCCATATAAACATATCTTGGTCACATACGGATAACTTTATGTCAAGTTCGGACATATCTTCGTCAAAAGGAACTTCAATGATAAATGCGAAAGCAATTGTTGCACATTATACCTACGCCGAGACCTATGCTCCGCAATCCTCTATAGTACATAGCACATGATCAGTCCTCATCTATCCTGCTTCGCGATATATTCAAACCCGCAAGCCGATCTCGACCGAATGATGTTTGACTACTGTTGACAGCTACATGGGATACCTAGTTACAAGAGCTCCGAGTCCAATCAGCCAAACTTTACCTCTGTTTATACTTCATACGACGGTGGAAGGGCACTGAAGAAAACTAATATTGCATATCGGCTACTGTTCTCAGATCCCGTTCCCGAATTTGTACAGGCAAAACGGATAGGGCACGAATAGCACTGACAAATATCCAAGCATTACTTAGGCCCAACCCACACACGGTTTGAGGAACATCTGGCTTGTAAACAGCGGAAAACCAGTACCGAAGGAGTATCGTAGGAAATTGTTCCACTGGTAAGAAAAGAGGCTGCACATCTTGGATACGCAGCCGCCTCGTAGCAAAAGATGCGGACGAAGATAAGACAGGATAGAGAAGAGCATTTAAGCAATGATTGGCAAAATCCAATGAATGCTTTCGAACTCTCCGGTCCGCAGTTCAGTGGTCGCGTGACTGAGGGTGAGAATCACCCAGCATCTCACCCCGTCCATTGCGCACTCACCAGTCGCGCGACGATAAGCAGCGTCATTGGATTCAGGGCCATAAGAGGTTATGGTCTCCTTTAATTCGTTGTCCAGCACATACGACCACAGGGTGTGGAGAACAGGGCTTCCCGTCCGCTCAGCCGTACTTAAGCCACACGCCGGCCAGTTAGTAGTATGGTGGGTGACCACATGCGAATCCTGGCTGTTGTATGTTTTGGTTCTTTTTGGGGGGCGATAGGTATCTTTTTCTCGATCTTTGGGCTCTATTGTCGCTAGATATGCTTCGTCTTCAAGTCTGGCCCCGAGATGGCTGACTTGGCCCGTTTTCCGGCGCAGACGAGTGATATCGAGATGATTATATGTCAGTTTCCATGTGTATTCTATAAGGATGCGCAAAATCCCGGATGCGTTCCTATTTTCGCAGATCTATTTCCAGATTACGGTTCGTATCAATTGAGAATCATTTTTGGAGGTCGTAAAATATCCTATGCCATGCCAAATTCCTCCCACTTCCCATCCGCAACTGTGTCGTGGTCAACAAATTCGCCTATGATTGCGGCGTGTACATCTAGAAACCGTAGTTTGGACCGTGGAGTGCTTGCGGATTGTTGTATAGAACGCACAAGAGTCCGAAATGAGATGGTAAAGGCCGTCCCTCCTTTCTCTAGGCACAAAAGGATAGCTACACCCCTTCAGGATACACACGGCGTCTCCCTCCCGGACAGGATGCTTGCTGAAGCCAAGATAGCCTGAATCCAGCGAGAAGAAGTAGAATCGTCCCTCTATGATTTGGTTCCCCCTTGCCGTTCCTCAGTCTCTGGGGATTAAGGATGACGTTGATTCCATCCCAAGTAGGAGGTCCAAGAATCCACCCGAGTCTCAGCTCTTCATGTATATCGGGTCCAGACGTCTCGATGACATAGCGCAGACTGATTGCTCAAAATATCGATTTTCTATTCTGTGGATAACACCTGACTGGGATAATGGTCATGTCAGACGTGCAGCTAGCGAAAACTATGCTTCGTTCACGGATTTTCTAAAGGAGGCAATAAAATCAGCCGAGATAAGGCTGTCAGACAGTGAAGGCGCAGAGGTGTTCAACGCAATCAAGTACGTGTTGGAAAAGCCGTACTTCTAGCGCGCGTGGATTGTGCAAGAGTTGATTCTTGCTGAAAAAGCTAAGCCCGTCTGTGCGGAACATAAGGTGGATTTCGAGGAGTTTTGGCATGTGTTTGGCCTCGATCGAATCGATCCTAGCATACGGAACTCCACGCTGGATGAACTCAAAATCTTCGAAACGTAGGAAAGCGGCTGAAAATCAAAGCATGGATCCACTTTCTGACGCCGTTCGATCCTGGGTTTGGCGAAGCGCACTTTGTCTTTAACTAAGTGGCCTATATTCGAAACAAAGCACGGGCGGGCAAGCTTGGACTCTTCTATATTGGAGCTCTGCTACGTAATTTTGACCCCCAAAAGTCGATAGACGGGCGCGCGAGACCTGATATTCGGCTTTTTAGCTATCTTGCAAAATTTCTCTGAGCGCTTGACTGTCCTAAAGTGAGCGGAAAGTTGTGTGGACTTCATGTATCCTTGATGTTCGAGACGTTTACTAAAGCACGGCCAAGTATATCGCTGGGAATAAACACGAAAATATAAGGGAGATTCCACTTGCTTGGGCCGGGAGTTTTTATGTCCATGATTTATTCGCACGGACTATAGGATCGGCGGAACAGTTGGAGCTAGGTACCTACGTGGGTCCCTAACTGGTCGGCCGACGAGAGCGCAGCGTCTTCAACATCAGAGGTATTCGGGAGACGGATCGCCTAATTCCCTATGACGGTCGAGTACAAGGAGAGTCTTTGCTAATATCTGGCTGCATTGTGGACGAAGTCGCCTTCTGCTCGGACATCCTTGACTATAGCAAACAGATGTTTTAAGAAGTAAATCTCTGCTACAAATTAGTCGAACAAGAGCACAAAAACAAGGTTGCCGGCAGTTGACGAAGGCAAGATTCAATCTCTCCTACAAAGTCTAAACAGAATTCGATTGTTGGAGCTCTTGGAGGTGGATGAGCCACGGTGGGGGTTTTGGGAGGCGCGGCTGTAAATTCACATTAGAACAAAGCAAGGCTACTTCGGCCTAGCTCATCCAAGTGTCCAATTTGGAGATATTGTCGCTATCCTGGCTGCATGTAGCCAACCCTGGCACCTTCGTCGCCAGGATCAGCATTACACCATTGTAGGCGAAGCTTGGGTACACGGTTTGATGTATGCCAGCGATACTTTCTACAATAGTGACGAGTTTGAGAGTAGTCTTACCCAGACTGAATTGCGATAGTCAAATCCATCATAACCTGTTTGCATTTTCGAGGTTGGTCAGAGCCCTTTGACCAACCAAGGTAACCTTTCTGGAAATTGTTCAAAGGGAGGTTGATAACCTTCTATCAATCTACCCATATTTTCCTTCCTTTCAGACTTTAACCCTGACAATTGTCTGCGCCTTTAGTACATAAGTTTTAGAATATCTGTGTTTCATGTAGCAAGTCCTATATAGTCCTATATGCCTTACTGTCGACGTGCGCTTCGATCTGAATCGCCCACCGGTCACGGTTGTGTACGACACCGGTTGTGGCATGACGCTGATTGACCGCGCGGTCATCGCACGCGAGATCGTGGACGCCCAGATCAAGACGCTTCCAGCGCCGGTCCTCGTCCGGAGCATCGGATAAAGGCGACACGTGTCTTCCGAATATCTTGTGATTCATCTGTACGTCGATGGCCTGGTGGACGGCAAAACGAGGACAGCGCATTTCGAGCGCGAGGTGCACGTCGTCGACAACCTCTCGCCAGGAATGCTTTTGGGTATGGATGTCATCGCGCCGGAGTGTATCTGCTTGAATTTGCAACGCAAGTCCCTGGTATTTCACAGGCACGACAATATCCGCTGCAGGGGCTGAGGAGCCATTTCGTATGTGAAGCCCGGTGGCGTCTTCGGGTTATCCGCCCATGCGACACACTTCTGTTGTAGCTTGTTCAGGGTGTTCAGGATCCTCAGATTTGACTCGGTGAGGTCAACGAACAGCCTGACTTTAGGCACCTTTCGCTGCCGTTGTTCGCTCAAACCAGCGTCACTCGGCTGCGGTGAGCCACCCTCGTCGGCCATCGTGATACTAGCGGCGAGTAGTAGCGATGGATGCTAGTGTGGGGGAAAGTTCGGTCGTCAGTCGAGGAAGATGTGAGGCAAGAGTCAGGGTAAATATGAGCGTAGTGTAAGGCGATGTAAAGGCGATGTGAAGGCGATTTGAAGGCGATGTGGAGGCGATGTGGAGACGGGTAAGAGTCCAAAATGAAGATGTCGAGAGTGCGCAGATGGGTACAGGCGGGAAGGTGAAGAGATGATGAAGATAAATACCCATCAAACACACTTAACCTAGCGATTTCCTACAATGAAAACCCATGGATTGTGTTTTCCAATAGAATCCCTTTCAGAAATAAAAAGAATCCGTTATTTTTTGTGGATTACTAAATTGACCCCCCCCCCCCCCCCCCCCCCCTTCTGTATATTTTGACCCCCTTTCTGCCTGAAATTCCCCAGTATCCTCTTCCTGCTACTCTTTTCAATACTCTTTCCAATACGCTTTCGAATATTACGTCGAATAGTCTACTACTTTAGTTCTTATAGTTAAGTATTCTTCTTTACGTCTAAAGGCTATATATCCTTGAATGGTATAAATAACACTAAAATGTAGACGAGTCAACACGGTCAAGGGTGACTAGGGCTGTTAGGTGGAATTGGACCAGGTTTACTATCTTAGTTACATTATCGGTTATTTCTATCTTGATGGCTGATTTCCTGAAATTCAGGCATTGAAGGTATCCTTAGACATTCCTAGGCAGGAGGGAGTCAAAAAATGCAGAAGGGAGGTCAATTTAGTAATCCCCTATTTTTTGGCCGAGTGTTGGGATACAGTAGTCTGCAAATACATTCTGCTTAAGCCACTAAATTAGCTGCAAGACTAGCAAGGTACGCAAGCAAGCTGCAACAGTTTATAGGAAGAAGTTCGGTACTGAGCGATCACGGCGGGAGTAGCTGATTCGATGAACTGAAACGTATACTACGAATCACGCAAAGCGCCATGTACAATGATTCGTCCGATTGGTTCAGAAGTAATCCATAGTGGTTCGCTCGCCCGACGGTGCCAAATCTTTGACCCACTCCTCAGATCATGAGACACGCACCTCAGAATAGTCAGCGTGGCATTTCATTCAAATGTAGATGTAGGCTAGGAGGAACATACTGAGTGTCACCATCCGGATTGTAGCAGCGACGATGCCAAAGTGGGTCATCGGATTCATCGGTAAACCCAAGATCGTAGCGTGCGGTAAAAGTCACTGTACCAGTGTCTTCTTGTGATTCTGGTCCTCTCCAAACAGCGGCATTGCAAATTCTGCAATCAGTCGCATTTCCAGTCGCATTTCCAGTCGTATATACCAAGTCCAAGAGATTCAGGTGAGGACAAGCGAAGATAGGGTCGTCTAGCCCGGACTGACCCCCAGAAAAAGAAGGCAGACGCAGGGAGTACCAAACATACAAATTGAGCATGCCTATGCTACAAATAGATATTTCCACGGTAATCTGCACCTGTTTATTGTTGTTTGGGTGAAATGAGCAGGCATGATTTTCGTATCTCCATCCGTCGGAATCAAACCCAAAACAGCCATAATTGGTCGGAGGGGGCGTAAGGGAGGACCGAAGAAGAAGCCATACATTGTTTCGATCTCGACGAGTAATGTGAAGACATGGGCAGAGTTTTATAACCCCATCGTACCGCGTACAACGTCTCTTCAATGGCAAGGCCGCGAGCGCATCCAGCGCAAACATCCTTCGTGGCTTGAGCAGAAAACATTCGGCGCAATATGCCCACCCGGAATTCTCAAGCTGCACAAGGAGTTTAACTCGTTGTTCATCATCGCTGTTGACAAAGGAGAGAGGAAGATGATGTATAGTCGGCTGTGGCGGAAGTATTGCTTTATCTTTGACAATCCCCCTATATGTCTCAAAGAGAATTTTGCAGGCGAGTGCAAGACAAACTTGATCGACCAGGTCAAGCTTTCCGAATAGTTCGGCAAAGATGCTCTCATCAAAGGAGAAAATGTCACATCTACGCTCACGCCCGGGCTTCTTAGGAGCGAAAGTGACTGTGAGGGTTCTTTTGCTGCTGAAGTTCCAGAGCCTTTGCTTTTTTCTCTGAACGTCGTTCTTCGTTTTGGCTTCGAGGTTTGCGTTATCGGAGCTCGTCACTGAGACATCATCTTCCAATTTGTCTCCAAGAAGTCGGTTAGGGTGTCGGGTCAACCCTTTGATCAAGTCTCGAAAGCGCATCATGGTTCCTATAGATAGGTAACTATCCACAATGTAGGTAATGCAAGGTCTGCTAGGGAGCCCACCGAAGGGACTCGGCGATCAATAAATAGTTTCTCTAAGCAGTCTCAAAGTTTGTGTGACGTTGGAATTCGTACTCGACTTCGACAAATATAGTTCAGAACAACCATGGCTCCCACTTTAGTCAACTAGGCGTCTTTGTAAATGGCGGCTTGGTAAATACCATACCTGGATAACTCAGGAATCCTTGAGCTCATCACGCTCTAACTAGAATGTAAATGTGGATCCGCCCATGTTGGATCAGCCTAAGCTCCAGTGTAGTGAATAGTTGCATCATAATATCACCTGACTCTTCTCGGCGGCAGTAGTCAGTGCTTTCTGGGATCGGAATTTCCGAAGGCCACCCGCTAACAGGCGGGCGGCGGGAGGATTTTCATGTAGTTATGCATTCTGTTTCATGTAGAGAGTTGCACGCTAGGTCCGATGTCTTTCATGACTCAGTTTCCAGGCTGAATGTTCGAACCTTTGGCCAAAATCGCTGAGTTATGCGCAGAAAAGCGGTCTGGCTCCACATAAAGCGAGAAGGGATAGATGCACAACGACAGCTTTAATGTTTGGAAACCAAAACGCCTATTTCAGGCCAACACAGTGAAATCCCACATGATCGAAAGAGTAGTCGAAAGAGCAGTCGAAAGAGCAGTCGAAAGAGCAGTCGAAAGAGCAGTCGAAAGAGCAGTCGAAAGAGCAGTCGAAAGAGCAGTCGAAAGAGCAGTCGAAAGAGCAGTCGAAAGAGCAGTCGAAAGAGCAGTCGAAAGAGCAGTCGAAAGAGCAGTCGAAAGAGCAGTCGAAAGAGCAGTCGAAAGAGCAGTCGAAAGAGCAGTCGAAAGAGCAGTCGAAAGAGTAGTAGGAAGAGTAGTAGGAAGGAGGAATAGCGGCTGGTTTTTTGTTGTGGATAGGCGGCTATGGGGAGTACTCCGCTCGGAGCAGAGATAGCTTTGAGCCTACAATGTGAACTATGATCCAACTCCGGTACCGTTTCAGCAACATGTTAAATCAAGTGTTAGCCTTTCCAATTCCATCGCAGGCTCTGCATGTGTAGCAGTGATCCAAGCACCCAAGCACGGCAACATTATATACCACCTGTTCGCTAAGCTATCTTGCGTCGCATTCGTGTAGTCTGGGTCCGGCGTATCCTTCTCTGAATGGGGATTATCCCATAGATCAATGCTCCGGCCGTTGGAGGGCCTTGGTCATTAGATAGTCAGTCTTTACCACAAAGGTTGTACACGAGCTGGGCTAAGCCACTCATGTCCGGGGACGTAGACATCTACAGGCACTATCTGATCGCAACCTCGAACAACGGAATAGCTATAGTGATAGTAATCACCACCATTTGCGCAGCTACCCATGATAATTACGCAACGTAGTTCAGGCATCTGGTCGTAAGCCTGCCGCAGTGCAGGAGCCATTTTGTTTGTCAACGTGCCAGCGACAATTATAAGGTCCGACTGCCTTGGCGAAGCGCGAAACAAGAGACCCAGGCAATGGACATCGTATCGTCGACCAGATACTTGCATCATATCCACGCAGCAGGCAGGCCCAAAAGATATCGGGTATAAGGAGCTCTGGCAGCTCTGGCAGCTCTAGTGGGCTAATTTTTCAAAGGTTGCCCTAGATAGGATGTCTAAGTTAACTCTTATAGTAACTCTTTTCATCTAAGGATACAACGCCTCAGTGCTCCCTATCACGCAGCAGTACCCATCCAAGGGAATCAAATCCTATGGAAGCACACTGAAAACACACAAGAATATCAAAAGAAACGAGTAGAAAGAAGAAAGATTGAGTAGAATACTAGCCCCAAGCCGCATATCCTATCAGGACTGGCGGTGGCCGCTCTCGCTCATCCCGCTCTGACCTCTGCTGATATGAACGGTTCTAATATGGGCCTTTACTTTGTCGTTCCGATTGAAGGTTCTGCCACAGATGTGGCACTGGAATTGACCCGAGCACACGTGGATACTCTTGATGTGGCGCAATAGGCACGCAGGACGTTTGAAGCCCTTGTTGTTCGTGCAGCCCATCCAGCCACATTTGTAAGGACGATCGTCTTCGTTGCTATAATATTGCATACGAGTCCTCAGAATGATAATTTAACAAGTTGAGTGGGAACATAGAGTAACGAACCTTGTGCTCTTTTCGAGAATTCCTCGGTGCCACTGGTCAGAGGGATAGGCATGACCTTGGGACAGCCCACTCGATGATCCTACATCTGGAAGGGTGTCAAGAGCGGCGGGACAGTGTGAAATTTCATGAGATGGGTGAGTGGACCGCGCAATAGGACCGGCTGGAGCGATCATGTCTTGGTAGCCATTCACATCAGATGCAAAAGCAATACCGCCGAACGAGAGCTCACTTGGGGCAGTGCCCATGTAGGAATCGTGATATTCCACCTCTGGCTCATTGACCAAGCCTTGTTCATTGACCATGTTGATGTGTCTCTGAAACGACTGCTGAGAAGACGACATCAGTTGTAGTTCTGGTAAATAATGGAGGTACTCAGTAGATCAATGGTTTGAACAAGACAAAGTAGAAAGACAGGGCGGAATCGCTATGACAGAAGAATCTCTGTTATCTCGCGAAGATCTCGCGAGGGAAGACCCTTTTATAGGTAGGTACTACAGAGAAGAGGACAGACAGACTCGGTGCAGTCTGTCAATTTTTTTCAGTGGCCATTAAGCCTGGGTTACAGGACGGATCAAAAGCACGACCTCTTCGTCGGGCTCGTGGTGGACAAGGTACCTACTTGAGTAGGAAACATGCACGACTGTCTATCTCCACTTGTCGTCTTGTCTGCCAACAACCTTTCCCAGAGAGCCTTTCTAACTTCCAGCCATTCAGCCATCCAGACCAAGCCATAACTTTGATAATGTTTGTCCTTGGCTTTTTGACTTTTGAACCTAGAAGGGGGAGCAATGCGTGGATAGTATATGCGATAATGAGACTGTTACATACGTGTGAGTATTACACAGCTGTACGACGCCCATTTATCCCCTTCCGTCGAAGCCAGCCTGTGTACGAAAACCCCGTAACAACATACGGAGCTGATGTGGACCGTTTCGTAGTCCAGGAAAAGAACAAGATCCAGGAAAAGACATCAAAATCACTAATAATACAGAAGAAGAAAGATAGGTTTAAACGATTCTGATTATTTCCTTTCCCAACGGTTAATCGAGAGAAAACCAAGAGGGCCTTTCCCCTGGAGCATTTTTCAGTTTACATCTCGTCGGTCGCCAGTCGATCGCCCCATGACAGAATAGGCTAGTTAACGTAATCCACGGCCAACTGAGGTTGGTGGCTGGCGATAAATCAGAGCCGGCTACTCGAGTGGAGCTTTGGTTAGAATATGGTTGCAAATGCGTTTAGCGACGACAGGGGTAGGGCTCTGTACGCCCTACCCCTGTTTGATACCAAGATAGAGCGGTTGAATGGATGAGAATAGGAGGGCGGTTGGTTGTGTACACCTTGGTGATGGTGAACAGCCCTGTAACACGGCTAAGTCAGCCACCCCAAAACACCATGCTAAGTGCGATTTTTCACAACTTTATATCTTAACCCTTGAGGAAAAGAGTATAATCTTAAAATACCTGAGTATTTGATATATTACCTGATGCTTGAAAGTAATTCTCGTTGTCTGAGCAATATATAGTTAGAACTAAGCGTATTTTTGGTAACGTAATTCAAGGCTTAACCGGATACACGCTTAGGTGGAACACGGATCTTCCCTCCATCTCTTCCTCCATCTCTTCCTCCATCTCTTCCTCCATCTCTTCCTCCATCTCTTCCTCCATCTCTCCTCCATCTTCCCTCCATCTTCCATCCCTGGATTTTGTTTATAAACCCCTATTTTCATTCTATACTTATGTTAATATCTTCCTTCTCGTTCACTACTCTATTAATCTTACCTTTATTTGCGTTATGTAGTCCCCGTAGGTCCTCTTCTAACTATGCAATCTATATTAGCCATATCATACACGATATTACTTAGCTCTTACTACTTCTGCTACCATTTCCTGTAGAGCTCTGTCCCTTTTTTACGTCTATCTAGCGCCTGTATTATGTCCCGTTGAAGTGCATAGACGACCGGTATCATGTCTTTAGTTAGGGACTCGAGTTTTTGAGTGTATCCTAAAACATAGTATTGATTTGTTCCATCCTGCTATTTCGTTATTGGTACCTATTTTAATATCACTATCTATGGTTAAGGTTTATGCTATTACTTACTGCCGGGTTGTACAGGACTTAGTATGTATTCAGGGTTTCTGTGTAGGTAGCAAGGGTTGATTCTGAGTTCTACATGGACCTAGGTGGGAGCACGTCTATTTACATTCGTCCCCTGTCGTTTCCAAGTCGCCCTTAATCTGTGGTACTTGCGTCCGGAGATCGTTCGCTGAATATCTTTTTTCCGCTGCTCCTCGCGCTGTATAGCAGCCCATGTCGGCGTTAGGGCTGCGAGCATGGTGGAATTGATTGCGCCATGATATCAAAGCTGCCATGAGCACAGTGTCAAATCATCAACAAGGGTACAGAAGATAAATATTATGACTAGATGGTGGCAAAAAATGACAACTAGTAATTTTCGAGGGCAGAGCGCATAAACCAACATCATGCTCACCAGCTCCCAGAAACAAACATCACAATCTCAGACCCAGCTCGATCTAAATCATCATCGGCACAACCACCAACCCCAGCATCCCACCCACAAGGCCCTTAGCAACATCCGCCCTCGACCCAGCCACGCGTACCGCAGCATTAGACGTACTCGCACTCGCCGCACTCGAAGAAGCCGAAGAAGCACCCCCAGCAGCGCTACTCGTCGTCGCCGCCGCACTCGTCACTTGAACACTCGTTTGCGTCGTCGTCGTCGTCGTCGACGCCGCAGAACTCGAGCTCGCGCCAGCGCTCGAACTCCCATCCGTAGTCGTAACATGACTCGAATGCGCCTTCGTCGTCGTCCCCGTCCCCGTCCCCGTCATCCCACCCGTCGAAGTCGCGGTCGAATTGCCCCCGGTC
>JAMZTW010000072.1:0-14642 GCA_024706585.1 Penicillium simplicissimum
CCAAAGAGCCAACGAGCGAGCCAACCTCAGGGGAGACCGAGACCGGAGAGGAGACCCTCAACGGTGGAGGTAAGCTGGACGAGAGCAACGGAGCCCTCGGGAGTGGCAACGGTCCATGAGACCACCGGTAGCACCCTTCAGGTTCAGGGCGCTGACGGTAGGGGCAACCTGGATGATCTGGCCAACGGACTGGGTGAGGCCGCCGAGGTTCAGGCCGGTCAGGAGGCTAGCGACGGTAGGCTCAAGCTCGACAAGGACCAGCTTGGAAGCCTGGTCAGTGACGGTCAGGACGCTGTGGACCTGGCCAGTAGCGACACCAGTGGCCAAGCCGGAGACCTGGTTAGTGGAGACCTGAGCGCTGCCGGCACTGGAGCCAACGTTGGTGTCGGCGGTGGGAGCAGCGGGGGTAGAGGGCAGGCAGGTAGGGATCCCCGAGGGCAGGGGGAGACCAGCGGGGATGACGCCCGAGGGCAGGCAGCTGGGGATGCCAGAGGGGAGCACGCCAGAAGCAGCACCAGGGATGATGTTGGTGGGCAGGGCGGCGACGGTGGATGCCAGAATGGCAGCGGAGATGGCGAAAGACTTCATCTTGATTGTTTTAGAGAGTGACTGGTGCTTGAAAAAGCTGTAAAGAATGGACGGTATAAAACCGGAAAAAGAATGACTGGAGGTAGGGAAACGAGAAAGACGTGAAGAGCTTCTTGGAGAGTATAGAAAAGAATCTCGAAAGTCAAATGGCGATGGCTGCCCTTTATACGCCGTTCATCATTGCTCAGGGGGAACGATGATTCCCTGGACTCAAGATGGTGCGTCTATCATCCTTCCGCATGCTTAACGTCGGGGAGCAGAGTATACTCCACATCTGGCCAGGAGGCATTGGGATGCTGGGGACCCGCTGAGGGATTGACAAAGTGCAGTCCAATGGAGAAGGAGCCAAGAGTCGAGCATCCTGTCAAAATCATCGAAATGAAGCGGAGATGACATCCACTTTCTCTAGGAAAGGTATCAGAGACGGCCGTAGGGGAATTGGAGCCCGCCGGATGTCTCCTAGTCTCGTCATAAGCTTCGGTCGGAGGTTCATCGTCATTAGCCACTCTGCAGATCTTGACCAACTCCGCAGTTAGACCGGAAGCTGCGGGCGACTCCCATGGATTCCCCCACGAGTAACGGCTCTTGGTGGATTTGAAGTCTTTAGTAGACAATTGAAGGCATTTCTCAGTCGGACTTGGAGGTGTCTTCACTGTTTCGGTCTGATTGAGGATGCCGTAAACATCAGGAACGAGATTGGCGATTAAGATTCTCGCGGAAGCCACAACGCACGAGATTTGCCACATGGTTCGAGCTAAACCACCACCTGCCGAGGCGGTGTTCAGAACTTCGGGGCCAGGGTCCTTGAGTCCAAGCACACGGTCAGGCTGCGAGAGAAATTCTCCAGAAAATGGGTTCAGGCCCTGGCGATCGACATTGGCACCGCTGGACTCCACGGGTGGTCACCAATGGGGCGGAGACGTGAGGAAACGAGAAAGTGCTGCGGGCGTTGAGGATCTGCAAGGATGTCCCGCTTCAAACACGTTTTGGGTACTAACAGGCTGTCAGGAGGAGCGTTGGACCCCACACAAGACAGAAATGATTTCGACCATGGCCGTTTATCGCTAGTACAGTAGCTACTGTCAAATAGTCGGACGGATGGACCCTGTGTCTCGACTTGCTGGGAAGTAGAGCGACCAAGCACAGCCAAGAATGACACCAGGTTCCCCTTTATGGAAGAGGATTCAAGGACTTCAGGGCCTAAATTGGATCATCATCATGGCTTATCGCGATCTTCAGGACTGCGATATCATCATATTGTTCAAGAGTAGTTGAGAGGTTTTGAAATGAGAGAGGATACTCAGTCTCTCCACCGACGAAAGGGGCAACAAAGCACCCCTGAAGATCCCACTCGGGAATGGCCATGGTCGCGACGGACTGGGGAGCCTGTCAATTTGTCAAATGCCTCAAAACAAAGTTCGACGGAACAACCTTGTCTGCGCGGGGAAACCCTAAGCTAACTTGCTAGCCACGCTTAGCGTTGCATCTTTCCATGGGAGAGGTCATGTTTGTTGATAAAGAGAGCCAAGTACGAAGAACAGAATAATACGAACAGCCCTACCTACCTGGTGCTAGGCTGCTAGCCGCATGCTTCGCACCGGAGGATCTCTCGAAACAGTTAAAGCACTGAAATCAACTTTTTCAGTCTCGACCTGAAGGCTTTATCAAGAGCTAGCCTCAATACCACTCAATAGTGCCAAATGGGAGATATTCGGAAATTACGCAGAGAGACTTGAAATACCCACTGCGGTTGGGTAGCAGTCGATGGATAAGGAAATGTTCCGCATTCTAAACACAAAAATCAATGGCGCATGCCACCCCAGTAACTTTCCCCATTCTGATCATACGGACTCGAGGCCTCTCGGCACCGTGGACTCTCGTAGTCGGCCACCGTTCCCATGGGCCAGATCGGCACCACGCAGATCTCATGGTCTTCGCAGCCACGGCACTCTTTCCAGCTCGTCCAGTCCAAATAGTTCATCAAGGCTTGAACCTTCTGCACGCCAGACTCGAGACCTTCCTCGGCCCTTGCCGCCAGCAAAGTTGAGCAGATACGATGCGCGACACTATGCACAGCTCGCGCTGCTAACACATGCGAATCCTGCGTATCCAGTGGGAGGAACTGTGCGGCGCATCTCTCGGCCTCGGATGAAGTGTCTCGATCACTATAGTCGATGAATGGGGATAGGAGTGTTTCGATATGCACGTGCAGGCTCCGCACATCACCAAACTTTCCAGATGCCAGGTATGACAATTCGTCGCTGTACCGCTTCACAATCATGTCCGTGATGGCCTGCCAGTTGCGCGAGGTCTCAGCCGTGTCGTGTTCCAAGATGAGTGCAGTCAACTCCTTGCGTACAACGTCTAGATCCGCGTTGGGGACTTGTCCGAGGCGCGGTAGGGATGAGTTCTCTGAGAAGAGATCCAAATCGTACGCGAATGCAGTCACAAAATGTTCATAGTTGATAGACACCCTGTCCCCGCCGATTCCACCGTATCGCGCAGTCACTGCACGCATCCAGCGAGAGGAGTCTGGACCGTGACCTCCAGGGCCCCCCGGGCCTCCAGGAGGAGGAACCCTTCTCTTCCCATCATCCTCATCGTTCTTCCTCTGACCAGCATGTCTGATATGCATCAGATCCCTTGAATCAGATTTCACTTGAACAACCCGCACGGGTTTCAGGTCCCGTTCAAATGCGCACAGGATAATCTCAAACCCAGCCTCCATGCGCAGCACACCATCAATACGCCCACCCCATTCATTCCCCGCCATCTCGCACGCCTTCGTCGCTCGCTCATACTCGCCCATGGGTCCCCGTTTGCCTTCTTTCGGCGAGTCATCCAGCGTGTTGTTGAACAAAAGCACATCCTGCGAGTCGAGTGTACCCTTGTTCGTCTTAGCAGCAGACATGCCATCAATATACACGAGACGAAGATCCTTTGCGGCGGCATAGGTATGAAGATACCCAGCGCCGCGCTCCTCAGCTGCCTCGAATGGCGGCGGTGGTCCAGGGGGTCTATCCCCCAGTCGATGAGGCTGGCGACGACGAAGCTCTCCATGATGTCCACGATCTCTATCCTCGTTACCACCGTCATCCGGGCGTCGGGGCGGTGGACCCATATGCGGTCGCGCGAATACCATAGCATGCTCGGGCTCAAAGGCGAGCCATTCGGTGCCACTCACCGGGGTCGCCTTCGAAGTGCCGTGGTATAGCTGCGTACCAGCAGGAACGTTCGCAAGAAAGAAGGAAACACCATTGTGATGGAGCGACGAGCCCCATTGCCTCATGGAATCATGGATGACATTGAAAATGTGGTTGGCGTTTGTGATCACCGCATCAGAGTCTGAAGATCCTGCCGATCCACTTGAGACGCTCAACAATGAGCATATCGCGAGTAGATACTGCGACGAGCGCATTGTAAAAGGCCACTCTGCCGTTCGGATTGTGATTGATCAAGATGGAAACTCAAGGTATTTTTTGGGCAGCACAGGGAGATTTCTTGACAGAGGAAAAACTTCAGCTTTCATCAAGTCTCCTAACGCCAGTGGTTATCTGATGGGCTTTCGCGATGTCCCTCTCGGATGCTGGAGACGCGTCATCACGCCTGACGCTAACCACCACCCGCTTTTCAGCAGTTTTCTCCGAGGCGAAGCATTGGATACTGATTCGTGTGGCTTCGGTCTGACCAATGTGCAAAATTCGACGTGACCATCATCAGTGACCAGATTCATAATTTTCTGGAAGCGTTGAATGGACTTCCAGATGAGTGTCCTGGAGTGTGCTGGAATTTCTACCATACCGGGCAACAATGTTTGATGGGAACGTTTTTGACAGGATCTGGCTCAGATAACTCCTCGGAGATTTGTCGCCATCTAAATCAAGATATCTTTTAGACTTGTTTCATGGAAAAAAAAACAAATAAAACTGATAGTCCGTGACGCGTTTAGGCAAACCTAAATCGAACATAACGACCGTGGCGCAGATCAGCGAGATAAGATCGCGGCCGCAGTTCCGACTTCACCAAAAGCAAACAATCTCCATTGCTGTACCATGCCCACCAGCTCACTCTGCACGAGCACACACTCCCCTCCGCCGTCGCCGCTCACTCCTCCTCACATTTGACGCCTTCGAAACCCTCTTCTACCCACGCCCGCCGGTCCCCAACCAGTATGCTGCGATCGGCCACGAGTTCGGGCTCTCCCGCACAGCGGTGACACCAGACAAGCTCAAAGCTGCTTTCAAAGATGCGTACCGCGCACAGGCAAAACGGTACCCGAACTATGGTCGCGCGGACGTGCTCAAGGGTCAGTATGGAGGACCTAAACAATGGTGGGAGGACGTTATCCGCGGAAGCTTTAGACAGGTGCTGGGTTCGGGGGAAAACGGAGAATCGTCACAGATGGTGTCGCAGAATCGCGGGGATTCAGAGCTTCCCACTGACATGATTGACACTCTGCTCAATCGCTTCGCGGGCGGTGGGGGCTACACGCTGTACGATGATGTGACTCCGTTCTTCGCGCGCATGCGCGAGATAAAGGCGTCGTCGTCATCTACCACGCCCTTTGACCGCATCGTACTGGGCGTGATATCCAACTCGGATGACCGCGTTCCTGCGGTTCTGAAAGCCCTGGGTCTACGCGTTGGAGATACACGAGCAGACGTGGACCGGTCGAGTATGGAGTTGCCGGGCTTTGAAGAGCGAGCCTCCTCGCAAAGTTCCCTGCCACGGAACCTAAATGCCCCTGGGGAGACGGCTCCAGCAGATGCTGATGTGGACGTCGTGATTACCAGCTACGAAGCTGGCGAAGAGAAACCACATAAATTGATCTTCGATGTCGCAAAGCGACAGGCTCGATTACTTGCGCGGCATGATGCACCAGCTGGTCTGCATGAGGCTGATGAGTGGACTTGCGTACATGTGGGAGATGACTATCAAAAGGACTATCTCGGTGCCTTGGATGCGGGCTGGCAGAGCTACCTTCTTGAACGTGATGGTGGCGAGGAACGCCCTGAGAGAACTATTCGGTCATTGATGGAGCTGTTCACCGCACTGAAGATCGGCTCATAAACCTCATTCGAACATTGGCACTCAATATATCGACCTCATGGCTGGCTACACCCTGCACATAAAAACGAAGTCAGCCCTTAATTCCCAAGCCAGTTGAGTCAGATTGCGTTCTACATTAGAATCCTCTTAGATGGATAGCACTAGATTTGAGTCTGTCAGGCACCTACCAAGGAATCATAGAGGAAGTTCCGTAGGTTGACAATTTTTATTCCATTTCAATACATCTCACAGTAGCTAAAATGAACATGATAACCCGAACACTATTCGTTGACCCGACGCCGAGACATTACATCGCTCCAAGAATCCAGACAAAACAACGCCTCAAGAATGTTATGCAAACATGCTGTGCGAACCACTCTATTAATCCCATTGGCCTTTGCCAGCGAGACCACCCAGTCCATTGGCGGCATGTTTGGCCAGCAGCTTCGCAATATTGGAACCACCGTTGCGCTGCTTCATGCGGAGCTGCTTCTCACGCTCCTTCTCGCGAGCAGCAGTGTAGGAGTTAATTGCTCCGCCCTTCTTCGGCCAGACGGGGCAGTCCGAGTCACCGGGTTGGTATTAGACGAATTGGTGCTGGAGCTGGATGAGAAGACGAGCCCGTGTTCATGCGACGGAGTAGCTGAGGCGGGCGGAATCCGACAGAAGCATCAGCTTTGCCACCGCTGTGGAACGCGAACTTGGTGCTGGTAGACGATCCAGAGGTTGTAGCAGAGGCGGAGTTGGATGAGGCTTGGCGGAGGAGCGCAAGACGATCAACAACGACGCCACGAGTGCGTCGAGGGTTGCGGGGCACAGCGAAGCCTTCCTTGGACTGTGATCCTGCATCTTCAGAGAGCGCTTCCTCGTTACCGATGGTTGAGTCATCCTCGGCGTCGGCTGGCTCTTCCTCGTCAACGGATGCGTCTTCGTGGAAGGAATCATACTCGGGAGTCTCTGTCAAGAATGAGAGGGTCTCCCTGATTTCGGCAAGGGTAGCGGGCTTCTTCGACATGGCACTGCCTCGGGTACGACGGAGGTGAGGTGGAGGGCGGTTGGTGGCATCTTCATCGGATGGCTCAAGTGGTCGCTTGCGCTTCTTGCTATCCTGTGCTGTGTCGTTCTGCTCCTGAGCGGCATCCTGGGAGGCCTCGTTTTGGAGGTCACCGGCTTTGTCTTCAAGGAACTCCAACTCAAAATCATCCTCATCCTCGCGATCTTCGATGGCTTTGAAAAAGGCAGCTTTCTTGGGATCATCTGCGAGCTGGCCAATCTTGTCATCAGCGAGGAGCGCACGGCGCATCTTCGCAAATTCGCGTTGCTTTTGACGTTGACGGGCCAGGCGCTCATCATCCGAATCGTCGAGATCAAGGTCATCGTCGCCACCCCGACGACGGCGCAGGGCTCCCGTGGTGATATCTTTGTACAGCTTGGCAACATCTTTCTCGTCGCGAGCTCGTTGGTGCATTCTGCAGTCCAAGTCGTTAGCAAGTCAGCTAATATACGATGGCAAAGGTAAACTTACGCGTTCATTGCGGCGAGCTGCTTTTCATCAACCACTTCACCACTCTGGTCATTGATCATCTGCTGATCATAGGCATCTTCTTCGCCCTCGCTGTCGTCACTGGCACCTCCAAGACCGGCATATTCATCCTCGGATTCCTCTGCAGCTTCATCCACAATGTTCTTGGCTTTGCTGTTCCTCTTATCGAACGCGATAGGTACCTTCTTCGCTGCCTTCTTCATGACGTTGAAGGCATTCGCATTGATTTCGAAATCGCCTTCGTTCTCATCCTCTTCCACCATGGACAAGTTTACTGCGCGGCCACGTCGGAGTTGTCTGCTCTTGCGTTCCGCAATGGGCGACTCAGTCTGGCCGACCAGAACAGTATCAACGGTTGAAACTGGCGGGGTACCTCGGGAAACGCTTGGCTGGATCGAATGGCGAATAAACGAAGCCATGGTCCTGCGTCGGGTCAGGCAAGCTGCGAGAACTGGGAGAATTTGTGTGTGGCAGGCGACTCAGACACCCTCGTCACGTTTTGGTTGTAACCGGTCATGAAGTCGTGGTCGTTGGCATGTTCCTGACTATCGCGGACGAGAATCTCCGATTCCTCAGCGCGAAGTCTGGGAACAGGCAGACCGGGCTCAGGAAGGGAGAAAGGCATCGCGGAAGAGGCGGGCTGGCTAGCGGTGTCATCATCATCTGCCAAAGTGCCAGCAAAGGCTTGAGTAAGCCCCATAGGCATATTGCCAGGTGTCTCCATACCAGGGAACAATGGCCGCTCAATAGTCTGTGGTCGTGGGATGGAGGTCTGACTGGGGTGGATGGCACTTGAGGTTCCTCTTCCTCGTCGTCGTTGACAACCAAGGTGCGCCGCTTTCGTCGGCTACTTGGAGTTTCGACGAGCATGTTTAAGTCTGAGAGTTCATCCTCGGCTTGGTCGTCAGTAGACTCGTCATTCTCGTCTGCTTCCTCGTCGAGAAATGCCGGCTTGTTGTTGATATCATTATCCTCCTCCTGTTCATCATCCTCTTCGTTCGATTCATCTTCGTCCGAGCCCGACGGCGAATAGAATTCATCATCTGAATCATCGTCGTCGTTTGCATCGAGAGCTTGTGTCTTTTTGTTCTCAGCCTTTTCCTTTCGTGCAATCTCGTCGGCCTCTTGGCGTGCCTTCTCCATCATGTTTTCGATCTCGTCTTCCATGGCAGCACGCTCCTCGGCTGTTTCGATGACAATTCCCTTGGCCCTGAGCTCTTCGATTCGCTCGCGTCGTTCCTTGGCTGCCTGCTGACGCGCCTTCAGTAGCAAGTTCGCAGATAGTTCAGCCGAGTTCATCCCGGTATGCTTGCGGGTTGGTGATGTCAAATGAGCCAAGGCCTTCAGCGTGAGCATTGAGGAGGATCTTGCAATTTCCTCGTCGGTAAATTTTCGAAAGCAGCAATGCGGCGAGCTTTGGAGGGGGAAGTAACAACTTCCAGATCATCATCGCTATCATAACCTTCTTTCTGGTGCCGTGCAACTTCTTGTCGGGATAGAAGAACACGGACTGGAGGCTGAGTCGGCTTGCGGGGTACTCCCTTTGTACTTGAAAGAGTGGACTCCTTGGGCTCATCGAGTGTAATCTGAGCGGAACCGTGTGCTTTGTCGAGTGCAGCAGCACTGGTTCCATTGACGCCGTGTTCATCAAGCTCGGTGGAGACCCCAACGGTATCAATGGCAAGGACTTTTCCTGCGTCGGAAGGTCCGAGTACGGGGATGTGCGGGGCGTCTCTTTGTCCTTAGCAGTTTCGCCGTCGGAGGAGTTTTGTGAACCGGCAGTTGAGGACGAATTGGCAGCTGTGGCTTCCGCGGGAGAGGGTTGGGGCTGCGTGAAATTGAACCTGGCAAACAAGCTCTCTTTGGTGATCTTCTTCTTCGTCTGAGCCTGATGAGCCAATTGCATGTTTCGGGACATGCGCTGTGTCTCCCGTCTCATCTCCTCAAAAGCCTTCTTGCTGGCCTTTCGAGGCTTTCTGGCTTTCTGAGTCAGGTTCTGTGCTGACTGAGCCTCCTCTCCCTCGCTTTCCTCCCCGGACAGGATCTCAGAGCTGAAATGTTCCAATTGGGCGCGCCTGGCGGCCCTTTGTTCTTCCTCCATACGTTCACGCTCCTTGCGCTTTTGGGCAACGAGGGCAGGGAATTTCGCGTTAGATTTGGGGTTGTCAAAGGATTCCGCATCAGTTGTGTTGTTCTGTGGAGCTCCTGGCGAAGAGACAAACAAGGGTGAGAAGGAGCGAGCGCGAGGGGGTGACATTGCAGTATCATAGTCCGGAGACACTGGGGATTTGGATGACTGAGCATTTTTCCTCCTTCGGGAGAAGGCTGCAGGCAGTTCATCGTCACTGGATTGGGCGGTGGTGAGGGGCTTTGACGCGTCGGCTTTTGTGCTTCTTCTCTTTCGGTTCGCAGAGTCGTGGATAATCGTGAGAAAGCGGAGTCGTCTTGAGGTTCCGTGTTTTCCGTCATAGCACTGACCTCACCCTGCATGCGAGCGGCCATCCGGCCCTTGGGCCTAACAATCTCGTCTGCGTCCTCCGAGTCATCGTCAGAGTCGTTGGGTTGTTCAAATGCTCGCGACACAGTGGATGTGTTCCTGCTTCCGAAGTCCAGCTTCGGCATGGATGCTTTAGGTTTTGAGAGTTGCGAATCGGAATCGGAATCGCTGTCGAATTGAGCCATCATGGCTTTAATCTTCTGCCCTGGTGTCAGGATTTTGGTGAACTATCGGCGGGCGAAGCGGAACGCGCCGTGCGCGCCGAACGCGGTGTAGACTGGGTAGACATTGCGAATTGAGAGGGTATTAATCATGCAAAATAAAATCTCAGGCTCGAATTGGAAGCAGGTCATGGCACAGGGATATCGATTTGAAAGACACGGGAAGTTGGAAGGGCTGAGTGTGCGGATCCCTCAAGGGCGCATAATCAAGACGCGATGCGCGTGCCTCGCGTTGCCCAGACGCGCCCACGTGATGCTTATCTTATCGCCAACCAACTAAACATCACCACCAACGCTGGCTTTTGTCTCTTCATCAAGCTTATAAGGGACGCATATTACTGTGAAAACAGGCTTTAAAGCTTCTGGAAGGATAAAGTCAGGAAGTTCTGAGCTTAATGCGTCCAAAGACCTAGCACGATGATGAGGACACGGAAGATTACAGGTCGAGGACCGACGAGTCCTCCAGCAAGTCATAGTCATTAATGCAGCCGAGAAGGGAAGGATTTCGAGATGAGATTGTCCTTCATAGACGTCGAAGATTAAGTCTAATGCCGGTCCTTAGTCAACAGGATTGAAGCGTTCCCTGATCTGCTTCAACTCCTCCCCAGACTCGTGCCGGCACAATACGCTCCCTTTCGTCCAGCCCTTCAGCTGTTGTTGGTCAAACTTGATACTGAGTCGCACCCATGCAACCACAGCATATTCTCAATGGACGCATCCCAATCGAGATGCATCAGATCATCAAAATTCAAACAGTCCGTGGAGCCCGGGTCCGGGGACAGAAAGCTGAGCCATTTTTGATGCAACGGTCCCTGGAGATGATCCGAAATTCGAAGGATATCTTCTGCACTCAGGGAGCCCGAGATCTTGTTTGTGAACGTAACGCAGCAATCTGTGTGATATAGTGTCAGAACAAATAGAAGAAATCCTGTACTTAAACAATTGGCATGTGTCCAAGCGTAATTGCTTACCAAGAGGAACCGAGGCAGTCTCCAGTATGAGGCGTAGTTCTCAAGGAATAGGCGGACCACCTCTTTCCGGCGTTTTAGCTGAGCAAGCAATGCCGCATTCGAGTTTGCGCTTGAATGGCTATGAAGATGTAGCATCACGAGCAAAGACGAAGCGATGAAACAGATAGCAGGGTCGATGGTAAGGCTAGACTGTGAATCCCAGTGCTGGATCACCTCAAACATACGATAGCAAATGTCCAAGTTCTCCTGCCACTGGGATAGCCAAGGGTTCGTATCCATTCTGAGCTCAGAAAGGTTAAGCAGCAGTCGAATGCTATGAAATTTGAGTTGGGTCTGAAGACGGGCATTGAACCCGGGGAGCAATTCGCCGCCGATCGCGTCTGGTGTTGGCTGCATGTAGTAAGGGGGCAGCGTTAATTGCAGGCCAGCCAGGTGATCTCGCAACGCAGATATACGTCCAGAGATATAATCGCCTGGGCTTTGCTTGCTTAACCGATGAATGGCTACTGCGGCTTTGAGTAGCGTGTTCACAGCCATATGAAAACCAAAGCCCTTATCTACAAGACCTCTCCCAATATCTTGGGTAACGGCGGGTAGACCTTCCAGCTCAGCGGGAAGAAAAATCTTCGCCGATTGGGGGCATTTGCTCATTACCACTGCCGGATCAAGCGGAAGCGCGGCCTGGATACTCTCGGTCTCCACTTGCGTCGTGTTGCTGTTGAAAAGCTAGAATATGAATCCAGGACGTAGACGCACCACCACACACGACGCCAGTCTTCCAGCCTGGATTCATCTAGGACGTCCCAACCATAGCAGCCTCGGTTCTTGGGCTATCGATTTGATGCAGACCAAGATGGTACGCTTTTCTCGTCAAAGTAGTGATGGCCATGTGCATCTCGTCTTCAGTGCCAAGCCGCTGGTGGAATCCGTACCACGTCAGCAGACACGCGGTTTGCCATTCGTAAAGCGCTTTTGAATCGACAATACTGTCAGCCTTTATTTGCTGAATGTGGACCAACTGCCGTAACTCGCTGTCGACGTCGGCTTCCACTCCAATATTGGGTTTCCCGATAAGTCTCGCAGAGATGCCATAGACGACAAACGGCAAGGGATGAATATTTTCAGCTTCCAGCAGCTTCAACAAGGTATCCCGTTGGAATAAAGGAAAGCATACATTAATAGTAGAAGCGAAGAATTGGGCCCTGATCTTGTATTAGATATGGTCCATCTTTGAATCAGGCAAAAACGTACAGTTCACTCCGGGACCTTGAATGGAAAAGCGAGTATTGGAGATTTATAGATTCCATACTGCCTTCAGACTCTGGTGGGGTTGCTTGCACTGGTGGTTCTGGAAGACTTGATGAAAGGATTGCATTAGGGAAGAGATGCGATATAGGAGCAATGCTGGAGGTATCTAAAGCAGTAGGCGACCACTCTAATTCCTCAATCAGCTTTAGGTTGTACGTTTCAGGCAGAGAGTAGCTTACCATTGAAGCAGTCTGATTCTGCCACATTTCTGGACTGCCTTTGCGGTCTTCTGGGCGGACCAGGTCTTTTGCGAATGCGACTAAAGGTACAATTCTGCTTGATCGGTCACAAGCTGAACAGATCGGTTGATTCATATCGCCTGTTATCCGAGTTAGAGGCACTTCAATGCATTTGTCTGTAATCGGGTGGATACATTTGATTTTTTTCCTTGTTCGTGTTAGCATATTCCCGCGACGGTTGCATTTCTTTCTGTCTACTCACTCGGTGCATCGATCGCAAACTCTCGCTCTCGAGCCTTTTTCTTGCACCCACCGGACCGACTTCTGTCCACACATCGCCTTGCCACAATCGATCATTTTGGGAGTATTGTGAATAGCTTCAAGGCTGGTGCAAGTCCATTGAAACCTCGAAGAGGGAACGGTAAGTCAAAGAGAGCAGCAACTAAGCAGCGATCTATCAATCATAGAGGTGGAGGTGGATCGTGGGGCGGTCGCTACTGATACATCTCATTGGACCGGGAAATCTCCTTATCTGGACTAGCGCTCTTCTAACTGTATTTTTGCGGAAGACGTACAGTGACGTCACTGACGTGTATCTCTGCGAGATACATCGTAGCTGTTAGATAGATTACAGAATTAATGCAGTAGAGGGGACAAGATACATTTTCAAGCCTGCACTATTGAACAGTTGCGCCTGGCCTATGCTTATTGATACTATGAGAGAGATGGAGTGAGCAAAACAGAGAGGAATGTAAAATTCACAGAGGTGTAGGAAGTCAGGTTTGACTAGATGTCTGAAGGACCCTAATGGTAGGGGGTTATGTGACCTGGAAAGCAAACAGGTACATCGTAACAATGTTCGCTCCAAGTGACAGGCGGATCTAGGTTATACATCCAGGGTAGTCGTCGCTGCGTGGCACAACAGGGCACATGATGAAGTTTGTTCGAGAGCCACCCACATGGAGGGTATCAACAGCATCCCTGCCATAAGTCTCACCGTACCAGAGCCTCATGGAAGGGCTGTTGTATCCCGGAATATTTGGCTGGTCCTCTGACGGGCATATGTCAACGCGTAGACTCCACCCCTTACGAAGACGAGCAGCAGCAGGCATTATTTCCACGCTAATCTCTACCACATCCTCCGGTCCCTGGAGCGGCATCAGGTCATCCTGTAGGTGGGTATGCCATGGTCTCCAGGGCAAAGATTTTTCTGGGTCGGTCCTCCGATGACTGACGCGCAAGAAGCCCTTTGCCAGCGGCTCTGGCTCATTGCTGTTTGCCCCATAAGCAACAGCACGGCCATGTTCATCAATAGCCCAGGCAATGACGACAACGTCTGTATCCGGAGCTGTTGACGAAATGCACAGCGTTGCTGCAAAATGTCCTGCCATCTCGACATCTTCTTCGAAGGGCAAGGATTGGAAACTGACTCCATTGTCGCCTGCAAGGCGCTTCTGAGCAGAGTAGGAAAAGCCCGTTTCGGTGGATCCCAATGCTGGCGGGGCAGTTGCGAGAGATTGGTCGGGATGGAGGTACCATTTGATGTATGTCGTGCCCGGGACGGGCCAAGTTGGCTCCTTGCGCCAATACCACCTTTGATTTCCTAGGCGCATCTGTATTCCCACTCGCTCGGGGGCAGGACAGGCTTTAGTCTTGAGGTGATGGTTCAAAAACTCCAAGATTTTCCCAGCTGCCTCCCGACTCGGCCACGAGTAGTAGTCGGAGTCAACTAGCTGAAGATGGGTATTGTCAGGTCGCCGCACCATCCAAGCTTCGTACGCGCCGCGCCCATGGATCATGAAAATTTGGGATGCAGCAAGGAAGCAAGGAATTTCGACCGAGGTCTCCGGCTTGGACTCCATCATTGCCCAGATTGTGTTGAATGTAGAATTTGTTTTCATGAGGTTTTCCACGTCCATATAGTCCACCCATTTTGGAGACACGCCTCGGACACGAGCGAACCAGTTTTCAAGGTAACGTGTTGAAGGCACACCTCCAATATACGCGGCATCTCGATACGAGTCAACGTCGGCTGCCAGTCTTTTGTTTAGCTTATGCCTCCTCCTGATACAATAACTGGGGGGAAGGAGACTTACTGGCATAAGGAACAAAACATTTTAACCCTTTCGGCTGGAGGCCTGCCACGCCCATTGTGTGTTGGCTCCATACGAGCTGCCAACGAGGGCGACATTTCCATTGCTCCAAGGTTGATCTGCACACCATTCGCAAACAGTGTAAAAGTCACCAGCAAGTTGACCAGGCTCCCATCTTTTACCAGGCGTTTCT
>JAMZTW010000073.1:0-14466 GCA_024706585.1 Penicillium simplicissimum
TGACGGCTATTATGGGGGAGCTGAGTCAGTACGTGATGGTCAAAAGACTTCAAAAAATCATGGCGCGGTGGTCCGAACTCCGGAATGAAGGCGACCAAGACCACGCGACGATGATATGTTGCGCACAACAAGCACGTACCTGGAACCATTGCGCTCTTTCAGCTATTGACAGAAAGGCCAGTTAGCAATGCAAAAGATGAAATTAAATCCAGTCCATCCCAGTGGAAGTGGTGGCTGGATGCGAGCCTCAGACCAGACGTGTCACGGTCGGGGCGCGACCCGAGATCACAACAAGCCGGGCGGCGACGGTGATCTACTCACGTTCACAATGGCATCCTTGATCATATCTATATGAATAGAATCAGCAGACATTCGCGACACAAGCGATATAATTTTATTTCTACGCGATGGCAGACGCGTGCAGGATCAGAAGAAACATACCGCGGTAGGAAGCGTGAGCCGGGGCGGCGGCCTTCTTGGTCACACCGGTTGCTTTCTTGGGAGGCATGGTGAGTTTGGTGTTGTGTGTTAGTTAGATTGAAGAGATGAAAGGTGAGTATAAGCAGGAAGGCCTGGAAGATCGAAAGTCGAGACTGGGAAGCGGGTGTTGGTGGGAGAAATGGAAAAGAGGAAGAAGCAGCAAGCGGGAGGGTGGGAAGAGCAGCGGGGCATCCGCGATTTATAGGCGGCTGGTGTTGACACAAGATCACCCACACCCCCGGGCGCCTCTTGCAAAGATCGCACGGGTCCTTTTCTTCTCTTCGCGTTGGATATGTTGTGCGCTATCATACTGCTCTGGAGTGCTCTGTTGGTTATTACTTCTCTTTAATCAATACATTTGTTTCTTGTTCCCTCCTAGGTATCTGGTTCCTTTGCCATCCTGTCGCTGATGCTCGCCTTGCAAATTGGTTGGCGGCGCGCATTCCCCCAGATGGCAGACAAAAAAGAGACGAGATGGGGGACACTCCATTCTCGAGCCTTCAAGACAATAGTCTGCAGATTGCTGTCATTACTGTCATTCTACTAGTCGCCGCAAAAACGCGCCTTTTCCACTTATCGCGATGGTTTGATGGCGATGCCTCCCCCGAGAGACCCGAAATCGCGCACCCTATCTGCCAGCCCAATCTACGTACCGCGCAGCACGATCAACTAACTCTATATTCTCTTTTGTAATAAGCAGATTACTTATCCCCCATGATCGCCAGGGGGCCGCTGCCTCCAATTTCCTCCCCCTAGAGCTTATTGTGGCATAGATACATTCCACTGGAACCGGAGAGGATCAACCAGCCCGTGAAACTCCTTTCCGTCCTCGCGCGGCATTGGGAGGGAAGGCAATGGAATCCAGATCTTGCTCCAGTGTGAACCTAAATTGAAGAATAGCCGGGAACAGTGAATTCCAAGCAGTAAGGCAGTCATTACAGTGCTGAGTTTCTTTCTCCGAATCATGTCCAGATAACTGACCCAACCGTAGTAGCTGGATAATAGTTTATCGGGTCGAGGTTGAGGTGAACCACAGAAAACCACATTTTAGATTAAGCTATAGCTACAAATAACTACAACATACATGTATATCTTAAGGTCGCCAGTCTAGATGTGCTGCTTCATCAGATTCGTCCGATGTGAATCTTCCTCCTTGCGTGGTGGTGCCTTGAGGACCTGCAGCCGTCACGAGGCACATGCGTTGGCACCCCCGCTGGAAGCCTGGGCCACTGGGTCCATGGTACGCCGCAGTGACTCGATGATGTCGTGACTCGGACTGGGACTGAAGAGTAGAACCCAGACCGCGGATGTGGTGTGTGACGGGGAGTTTCGTCTGATATCGTCTTGGTGTTCATGCGGAGGAGATGCTGTGACCTACTGGAGCCCTAACTGCTGTTCCACCTTCCTGACCGCTTACTCTGTTCCCCGTGATCTTTCTCCATTTCGAGAGTGATGGCAACGTGACCATGATTACTGACAATTTCCTTCCTTGATAATGTCACTTGAACTACTTAGAAGCGATCATGGTTTAATTATGACGTGATCTCCTCTATCTCTGCCACGTTTATGTATGGGTGAGGTGAGCTGTTCGTGTTGCAAGGCCGTGTGGCAACGAAGCCGTCACGGAGGGGTTACCGATATATATCCCAACCGGGCGACAACTGGGCATTTCTACCACTCAGCACCCTTCCTCCTCAACTTAATTGACCAACGACAGTAGACCAATAGAAATAAAGCCGGATATACAATTACCATGCCACTCCACTGATCGCTGAGCTCTAACAGGGCTGCTCGTGCATCCAGTTCCACTACGTGCCTGGGGCCGGCGGTTGATCTGGCGTTGGTCATACATGGATGGAGTACAACCTCAATCCGCCAACTCCATTACCTATCTACAGAACTTTAACCCTCCAAACCTGTGAGGATCTACAGAATAACATTTACACAAATATGAGGCTGTTTTGAAGAATCTCTGTTTATTCTAGTCCTCGCCCGACCAAGGCCCAAATTGGCCCGCAAGCGCGCGGTGAGGGGGAGATCACGATGCCTTCTCTGGCTGCTCGCTGCATCGAATCAAGGGACTCGCTTGACAAACCACTGATCCTACACCACACAGAGATCTTTTTTACATTTTAATCATCGTCAAAAATACCCTTGACTGCCCGGAACGCAATATCAAAGTAAATTCTTGGATTAAACTCTTTGGTGTTGAGATCACCGGTCTTTTCTTCGCGGGCCATCCTCGGATCTGGCTCGCTTAACCTGGGACGATGTATACAACTGCACCACATTCAACGGCGCATTTATGACCACCACCAATGCTGTTAAAGATTAAATTAAAGTAAACAGGATGAAAAATACCTGTGTCACTCAGATACAGCAATTAATTAGATAAAATAAGCTCCGTGGGACCAAGGATCAGCCAGAAAGAATGGATATCGTTGTACCACGCCAGGGATATGATGTTCTGATCCTACACGCACAAGTGCAAAGAGATAATTTCGAGTGATGCAAATGAATAAGGAATTGCAAGAATAACCCTTTCATGCGAGAAAATTGCGAAATAATGCCATGTTCTTCGCTGGGATGATATGCTAGACTCCATGGCATGGGCCGAGGTGGTCTGCCAGTGGGCAGATGAACACCGATCGAGATCGTAAAACCGAACCACCGTTAAAGGACAAGAAACACATCATAACGCCAACGCCTAGCTCGTAAGAGATCGAAAATATGAAAACGCATTTTATCGGCATCGAGCATGGAAAGGGGCCGAATGTCGCGGATGGGGAGATTGACCACCGAGTCGCAGCCCCATGTCACAGATCATCAGTTGAGGACGGAGAAACTAATTCGCACCACGAGGTTTCGCCTTGGCCTCCTTCTTCGCCTTAGCCTCATCCTTCTTGCGCTTCTTTTGTTCTTGCAGCTTCTCGTCGTGCTTCCGCTTGAGCGAGGCCTTCTCTTCTTCCGTGCGTGCGACCGGCTTGAAGAAACCCTCCAACCGTGACTGTTGCGCACTCTTCAGGTTCTTGGTCAGGCGAGCGGCGCCGTTACGAACGCGGTCCTCGTTGAAGCCCTTGTCCGTTACAAGGAATTGCACCAGACCCTCCACGTCCGGGGCCTCCCACTTGAAGTCGCAGTCTGGGTGGTTCGCATCGCGCACATCGGGGTTTGCGAACAACTCGCGCGCGTCTTGGTATGGCCAGTCTTCGGGAATCACGTATTTCTTCTTAGGGTCATTGTTCATGAAATCGACCACCTTTTCGAGGGTCTTGTGTTCGCGGATCAAGGCGAGTGCAGTGCTTGGGCCCACCTTGGGGATGGGCTCGAGATAGTCACAGCCGAGGAGGATGCAAAGGTCAATGAACTGGAATAGGAAGGTGGTGGTGAGATTAGCGACTTGAACACATATTTCGTGCTGAAGAGCCCATGGGGTTTCATCGAAAAGGCATACCTGTTTGCGGTCCATATTAAGCCCTTCCATGGCCTTACTCAAATGGATCTCTTGAATAGGCTCCTTCCGCTGCTCACTAAACGTCAAGTGACGCAAGAGAATCGGCGCATCAAAACACAAGGTATCCATATCCTCCGACGCAGCAGCATAAACCTTGCCCGCGCGCGCCAGTACTGCACATTGTGCCTCGGCTTCCGTCGGCGCATCAATGTAGGGAATGCCCATCAACTTCAGCAGCTTCTTGCACTCGGCGTTGTGCTCGCGCGTCACACGTACTGTCCGCCGTGAGAACTTCTCAACCTCCTCTGCGGTACCAGTCTCCTTGGCTTCCTCATGGGCTTCGGTTGCTTCCGCCTTGCGTGCGCCTCGCTTGGCCAGTTCACCGGACTTCAGCTTGGGCGGCGCACCGTCAAAAACGTAGAGAGGCTTGATGCCGTTGTCGACCATACGGAGGGTTCGGTAGAACATGCCCATCAGGTGTGAGGTTGTCTCGCCAGATTCGCTCATGAGCTGCTGGCCCTCGGATCGTACTGCGATTAGAAAACTGTAGATGCTCATGGAACTGTGCTGGGTCAGTGGTATTCGTCCATGAAGCTGTCGCATCGTAGATTGTAGACGTACGCGTCCTGTAAAGCAAACACTCAAATAGTCAGTCATTGCTGAATTCCAGATGTACCAGGAGACCCCGATTTTGACTCACAATTGCGACTTTGCGGCCGAAGTGGTTCTTGATCTCCCCCGTCTTGATCGCATCGGGGGCATTCTCGGAGATAACTTGGTAAAGGTCTAGTATGTCGTTAGCATATATTCAAATTCATATTTCCATACTTTCTGCTCACTTTTAATACCCATTTTGGCGGGTTTTCTGCGAATGCCAGTGACGGTTGAGAATTGCGCGGAGCGGAGTTCTCAAGCTATCTGAGCTTCCCACCACGAGAGTGACGCGCCGCGCGCCATAATTAAGCCATATTTGGATTAGCCCATTCAGTCACATGATAGAAATCTTCACGTGACCGAAACCGAAACAGCCCCTGATGCCTCAGGCCACAACATATCGGTCGAGAACCGGACCCCCCCCAACCCCGCCTTTCTGCTTTCCCCGGAGTCTGGCTTTGCGGGATGAGGTGTAACTTTCCAGCATGAAGCGGAATCGCATCCATTTCGAGGCCAATGGCGATGCCTCGCCTCCCTCGCCGCAAGGGGGCTTCACGCCGGAAGACCAGCGGCAGGCGCATGTCCCGAAGATCTCCCGGAGGATACGCGCATGCACGGAATGCAAGAAGCACAAGGTGCGCTGCGACATGAAAACCGGTGAGGCGGTATGCTCGCGATGTCGGCGCATGGGCTTGGAGTGCGTTGTCAACAAGAGCCTCCAGACGTTACTGGAGGATGAGGCCGAGTGAGTTAGCCCTAACTTTCCACGAAATGTCTCCGCGAAGTAGGATACTGCGTCTGCGCGACAAGGACACAGCTAACTCGATCGCTTCGAAATTCTTGTAGTTGGAAAACCATGATTGAGCTGGCAATGACCGACCTGCTTAGGAAGTCACAGCTTCCCGAACTATCATACTATCAGGCCGGTGGATCAATCGAGACACCCCCCAAGAAACGGGGGCGCAAAGATTCGACGGTGTCGGTCGATGAAGCGGGTCATGGATTGGGGTATCACACCAAGAATGCCTCGACGGATATCACAGCAGGCAGGGGATCTAGCTCGTCCAAGTATGACTTTTCTCAACAACAACTGCAGTACAAGATCGATCGGGAGGAGACGAGCGCCACTTCGCTCGTGACCGCTCCCATGGGAAGTCTATACGAAGTGACGCAGCTGAGTGAAAACCGCGCGAATTCCCCGGGCGAGGACTATGCACCGGACCAGGCCTTGGTGACCGATTTCATCTCGCGCGGCGTGGTTGACTTACAGGAGGCGGAGGAATTGTTCTACCAATTTGATCAAGTGCTTAACAGGTATCTCTGGGATGGGGCACTGCTGGCACACAAGGACTTGACATCCGCTCGGAGATCATCGTCTATGCTGTCTGCTGCCATTCTTGCCGTCACCGCGCTCCATATGCCTAGTAAGGAGCGGACATTCGATACTTGCTATACAGAGTTTGCAAAGCTGGCCTCGGAATCGATGCTTGGTCATCACCACACCCTGGATGATATCCGGGCACTATGTATCGGGGCTTTCTGGCTTGCGGATGTGAGCTGGAAGCTCTCTGGCTATGCTGTTCGCATTGCTACCGAGCGCAATATACACCAATCGTTCCGCAAGGCTGTACAGGGCTCTCCTGAGCATAAAGAGCAAGCTAGACTATGGTACCTCTTATACGTATGCTTGCCCGATTTCATCACCCAAGCTGCTTCAAACTGCTGACTTTTCAAGACCCTTGAACATCACTTCTCGATCGCTTATGGTCGACCTCCCATCATCCACGAAGACCCCGCTATCACTCAACACAATACATTCACGCAATCACCTACGATATCCCAAGGGGACCTCAGGCTGCACAGCCAGGTTGATCTGTTCATCATTCTGACCCGTATATATTTCGCATTTGGTCCGGACGTGGACTTGGAGGTCCCGGAGAGCGAGTTCTCCAAAATCGACCAGTATGATCAGGAACTGGGAGACTGGAAATCAGCATGGCTGCCGCGACTTGGTAAGTCACGCCCCCTAGTTTGGTTAAGCGAGGCATGTGCTAATTTAACATCAGCCGGGAGTCGACACGTCGGTGCATATCCCTACAAAGCTGTTTATATGCACTACAACTTTTCCCGACTGCAGTTGAACTCGGTCGCCCTTCGGACATATCATTCTTCCACCTCCTCCAAACCCATGTCGCCCGAGCGCAGGAAACGTGCCAATCTTGCCATTGAATCAGCGGTCGCTACCCTCCAGGTCGTTCTGGACGAACGAGACATCCAGCGAGCTCTAGTCGGTGTACCGCTCTACCTCCACAGTATGATTACCTTTGCGGCAGTGTTTCTCCTGAAAATAGCCGTCAAGTCATGCTCCAGCGGGCCGAACCAGTGCGGTCAGGGCCAAAGCACCTCCATCTCCACAGCAGGACTGGTCATTGACATTCCCTACGTGCGGGTATTGGTCGGGCGCATCGTCGAGGTTATGGTTTCCTGTAGCCAGCGAGCCAGCGAGCGTCATATGAGCCACCATATTTCTCGCGGTCTGCGCAAGATGCTCACTGGGCTGGAAGAGTGGGAAAAGCGGAATGGCTGCCAACAGTCAGGCGGGCCTCCTCCCCAGTCAGACACCTCCTCGCTGTTCAAGCCGGTCATCATCCCTGGAGCTCAGATCCTGGGCGAACGAGATACCGTCTTGAACCACCCACCTCCGCTCCTAGGCGTGGCACCACTCTCTGCCGAACGTAGCAATGGGTTCGATCCGAGTCTTGGACTGGCTAAGCACGAGCCGGGCCTTTCAGAAGGCTCGATCGACCCTATGATGGCAGATCTGTGGGGATTTGATGAAGAGTATTTCCCCACGGGCGTGTTTGATTTCCTGCAGAGCCAGATGCCTGCTTAAAGAGAGCTGTATAGCCGCATTTGGCTTGCACTGTGCCTCCTCTTCTTGGATCATGTTCCTCTACCATATCCCTTGTACATAATAACCAGGACCGATGCCCGTGTGAATAAAGGCTATAGAGATATTAACAAGTGTCTCCAGTTCTAGTTGTAGGCTCCGTCGCATCTACTTACCCCATGGGTACTGGTCTGGAAGTGCTGGTATCACCGTGTATTGCCTAGCCAGCCGACTACTGTAGGGCACGAGCACCGAAAAAGTCCGAGCTGGAAGACTGGAAGACCGCACGCCGAACCAAAGATGGCCGACTCGGGCAGTCGATCGAATCGGTTGAGGAATTAGGAATTTTACCCCCCCCCCCCCCCCCCCCCCCCTGCCCTAAGTGGACTCGGCGCAAGTGACCCCCAGATCATTTCCGACCGCGATGTGCTCGGTGATTTGCAGGCCCCAGAATTGCCGAGGTTCGCCGGCGATTAGCGCATATTTGATTGAGCTCCCCCCGCAACAGACCAGCCGATAACTTGGCTGCAGACAACTCCTCCGCTGGTTCGCTTTCATTGTGTTTGAGCTTTTCATATTAGACTTGCGAAAATGATGAACCGCTCTCTTCTGCGCGCGGCTGCGCGCTCGATCCAGGCTGGTCGGTCCGTTGCTGGTCGCCGGTATGTTTCCTCCGCGGTGTTCAACTGGGAAGACCCCCTCGCTGCGGCGGAGTTGTACACGCCAGAGGAGCTGGCTATTCAAGATACCGCGCGGCAGTACTGCCAGGATAGGTTGATGCCACGTATTCTGGGTGCGCATTCCCAAGCAATTGCTTCCTTGTTTTGACCCGACAAACTAACTGGGATGTCAACGTGAACAGAGGCCTACCGCAACGAGGACTACGACCGCAAGATTCTGGAGGAGATGGGCGAGCTCGGCCTGCTTGGTGCTTCAATCGAGGGATACGAGTGTGCCGGCGTGAGCACAGTGGCATCGGGCCTGATTACCAAGGAAGTCGAGCGAGTGGACTCTGGATACCGGTCCGGCATGTCAGTACAGAGCTCACTCGCCATGACGGGTATCTACGAGTTCGGCACGGAGGAGCAGAAGCAGCGGTTTCTCCCTGGTCTGGCCAAGGGCAAGATCGCTGGTTGCTTCGGCCTGACCGAGCCCAATCACGGCTCCGACCCTGGCTCCATGGAGACCGTGGCACGCGAGCACCCTACACAGAAGGGCACATACCTGCTGACCGGCAGCAAGACCTGGATCACCAACTCGCCTATTGCGGACATTGCCCTCGTCTGGGCCAAGCTGGAGACGACGGGCAAGATTAAGGGCTTCATCGTCGAGCGCTCGCGCTGCCCGCCGGGTACCTTCGAGACTCCTGCCATTAAGAACAAGAGCGCCCTGCGTGCGTCTATCACTGGTATGATTCAGATGGATGACTGCCCCGTTCCGGCGGAGAACATGTTCCCCGATGTCGAGGGTTTGACGGGACCGTTCACCTGCCTGAACAGCGCTCGTCTGGGAATTGCTTTTGGCAGCATGGGTGCTTTGGAGGACTGTCTTGCCCGTGCTCGGGAGTACAGTCTCGAGCGCAAGCAGTTCAAGGGTAACCCGCTGGCCAAGTACCAGCTCGTTCAGAAGAAGCTGGCCGATGCGGCAACGGATGCTGCTTATGGCACGCTCGCGGCGGTTCAAGTGGCTCGTCTTAAGGATGCTGGCAAGGCCACGCCGGAGATGATCTCGATGATCAAGCGTCAGAACTGTGATCGGGCATTGGCCAACTCACGGACGTATGTTTTCTTCTTTTTGTTTCTATTGCGTATGCCCCCAACGAGATGCTAACTTTCTGATGCTACAGTCTTCAAGAAATCTTTGGTGGTAATGCTGCCAGTGACGAGTACCATATCGGTCGCCATGTGGCCAATCTGTTTGTGGTGCAGACCTACGAGGGCCAGAGTGATATTCACGGTAAGTGGTCTCGCCATTCCTTGCATGCCCAATGTTGAAAGCCGTCTTTGGGCCGATAACTAAATGTTTTCTTTTTCCCTTGACAGCTCTCATTCTGGGCCGGGCGATTACCGGCAAGCAGGCCTTTGTTTGAAGCGGCATTGGGTGGATTGTACTTAGTATTGCATGATTCTTTCTTCCCTGTACTCAGGGTTATAAACCTGTATAGCATCTTCTCTGGCATGGGAGAAATCGGAGCGCGGATTCCTTCCCCATCAGGCATCGAGCCCAGGCGAGCGCCTCACCCGCACGTGACATCATCGAGGGGCTAAAATCGAAACTTGAGGCGTTCAACTTTGAATACCAAAATCACATATGATGAAGCAGAATAGACCCCCTGAAATTCAGAATCTGACAAGTATCAACACCTGTACACCTTAAAATACCACCGTACAAGACCGAATACAGACGACACCAGCCTGATTGAGCAACATCCCACCAGCCCTACGAGGGTCCTCGCCAAAAATACACACTGGCGGAAATGTGTCATGGTGTGGCGCGTATTGGTAATACCCACCAGCACACCCGCCCGCCCACTTTCCCCCTCTTTCTTCTTCTTTCTCTTCTTCTTTTCCACACAAAGACGTAACCGTACGTGGAAACGCCTGACTGATCAAGTGTTTCCCCCCCTCGCTGACCGTCCATTTGTGTTCTCTCCAGTCTTCCTCTTTTCCCTCCATCACACCCCCTCATCGTCGTCATGGCTCTTAAGCGCATTAACAAGGAACTCACTGATCTCGGCCGGTAAGGATCTGCCCACCCCTCCCACGTACCCCTCTACGCTGGAAGGACCACGCGAGCGAGACTCTGGAGAGACTGACACTTTCTTTTCGCTTTGTAGGGATCCCCCGTCCTCCTGCTCCGCTGGTCCCGTCGGAGATGATCTGGTATGGGTTCCTCTTGTCGCTTCGTTCCCTTGGTCTTGACGGTCGCTCGATGCCGAGTGCTGCCTCGTCGTCCCGCGGGACTGAAACAAGGCCCCCAATTGAGGATCGTCGGATTTTGTGGGATGATACAGTCATGTTATGATGTACTAACCAGCGCTTTTCCCCACAGTTTCATTGGCAAGCAACCATCATGGGTCCTGTAAGTGCTTCATTACATCTACTGAAACGGCGGGCCGTGGAGAGGCAGTGCAGCTCCTCCACGGCGCGGAACGTCGGATTCTCAGTTACATCAACCTTGCTAACATTTCATGTTACAGGGGGACTCGCCATACTCTGGAGGTGTTTTCTTCCTCACCATCCACTTCCCCACGGACTATCCATTCAAGCCGCCTAAGGTCAACTTCACCACCCGCATCTATCACCCCAACATCAACTCCAACGGCAGCATCTGTCTGGACATCCTGAGGGACCAATGGAGCCCTGCTCTTACCATCTCTAAAGGTACACCGAGTCTCAATTCGCCGACTTCATCCATCTCGCCACTCTCGGCTGCCAAGATATGAGTCTCGTTGCTAACCGGATCCGCTAGTCCTGCTATCAATTTGCTCGATGCTCACAGACCCCAACCCGGATGACCCGCTCGTGCCCGAGATCGCCCACGTCTACAAGACGGACCGTCCAAGGTACGAGGCGACGGCTCGCGAATGGACACGCAAGTACGCTATTTGATCGGCCGTTTTTCAACAAATCTGCCCTCCTCATTCCTTCCGCGCGACCAGGGCTCTGTCTTACGCCGTCGCCTCTGCATCCTCCTTTTGTTACTTCGTTAGATTCAGATCCGCGAAGCCTGGCGTACCGTGGTCGTAGAAATTCTGTGATAGTTCCAATTCGTCTCTGCCGCCGTTTGCCGCCGTTTCATGTTTACTCGATGCCTCGTGTGTGATGCGCGCACACGACTTTGCTACGTCTAAACCCATATTTGCTTGTCTCTTGTCTGTGTGTGTTAGTTAACTGGGACATGGCATATTCCAACGATCATTATGACCAAACTTCAACTGCATATGGCACCTTTCGTCCTGGCTCCTCGAGGCTTTAGGAGTGTTCTGGCTTCCATGAAACTGTTCTCTACTTCGTCTGATCTTTTATTGGAAAGAACAAAAATAAGGAACTGAAAATTCGTGGGAAAAACCGACATCTTTCCGTGAAACTGCTGGGAGGATTCCGTTCTGCCGAACAGGGATTCCTGTCCTTGCGCAGATCATCGAAAGCATGTCTTTGTTGCTTATCGGAGTGAACCGTTGGGATGCGCAACGCGTGGTGGAATGGGATCGGATCGAATGAATGATATCAAGGATGATCTGGAAAGCCCCGTGTGGTCCGCATTGAGTTTCTGGTCGTGCTACATTGAGCTGGCAGAGGAGGGTTTTCACGTTTTTCTTTCTTGTCGTCGATAGCATTTACTAGCACAATCCAAGCATGCCCGTCTCCGTGTGGTCTATATTGCTAGTGAACCCGCGGTTTGTCGATGACCTCGAGTACGCTCTTAACATTGTCAACCTCGTAGCCTGAAAGCCTAGAATGCCAGACATGACTACCTACCTGTCGCAGTACCTTAGCTTCTTTTGCTTTACTTCTGCGCCATCGTCCTGTCCTCTGTGCTCGGTGTAAGAAAGGGTTGCGAACAGTGATGAATATGAGTTAGACGCGACGTACGACCGTATCAAAAAGTCTCTGGGAGGACTATACTGATTGACTCCCTGAATCCAGATGCATGCATCGCCCTGAGTTCTTTGAAAGTTCACAATAGTTCATCGGATAAATGATTCTTGCTCGTTGTCTATAGATGGACCGATTTCCATCTACTCTGATCGTCTACTCTCGACAATATCAGGTCTTGGATAACGTAATCCACGGCCACCCTGGCCACCCGGCCACCCTGGCCACCCTTTCCTATCACTGATTTTTAAACTAATATAACTCCACCAAAACGATATGAATTCATCTCAAATTAGCGCTTATTACATCGAGTAATCTTATGGCCTATCTCCCCACACCCACTACACCTTTGCGGAGCCCTCCTGCGTGCTAAATCTGCCTGATTCGCCGATTCGCCCGCGTCATGCGATACCACCGGGCTATCTTCTACTGGCTGCTCTAGCTGCTGAGCTAGCCGTACGCCTTCTCCAGCAGTTAGGCCTTCTTCGCGTGGCATCTGCCGATTCGAGCGTGTACGTTTCTGGCGTTTCTTCTCATTCGCGGCGCGTAGGCTAGCTATCTCATGCCCTACTAGCGTAGTGTTGTGTAGTGCTATAGAGTGGCCCTTAATAATCTGGTCTAGTAGGGTGTTGAATGGGCTCGGAGGGCTATTTGACCGCTACTTTAGCAGATCTTTAACCATCGAAGCTTACTTTTGTAGCTGAATCACGGTCCTAGGCGTTTTTGGTGTGAATTGGCTAGATCTGCTGCTTGGTCGGCTAGCCGGTGGTGTAGGCGTTCGGAGCGAGATATTTAGCTTCGATAGGACACGCTCTGGCTCAAACGGCGTGATACCAGTAGCAGCGAAGCTATTTTGGATAGTCTGCGGCTTAAAGGCCTCAATTCGCGCCCGGGGATATTCTGCGAGAAAGTCGAGCTTATCGATGTGGTTATAGCTAGCGCGGGCGAGATCGCTCACGAAGCGACCGTACGCACGCTTAAGCGGCGCGAAGCAGCTAACATCTAGCGGTTAGAGTAGATACGAAGAATGCGCCGGCATACAAAGCGGTATAATATTATTATCCGCGCAGATCTTATCGAATTATGGTGTAAGGTAGCTACCGTAGCCATCAAGAATTAATAGCCGATATCTGTTACCCTTCTATGCTTAGTCAGATGGTCACGTGTGGAGCGGACTTAGGTAGCTCCCAGCTAGTACGCAATGGGATCATCTTCCGCTCTCCCTCCTTGCTTACAGCTTGGTAGCAAACCTGGTTTCATCCAGAAATTTTCTCCGAGAGGCTTCTCCCGGGTTGTGTTTTGTCTTTTTCTAAGCCAATCTCGACCACCCCAGGGCTTCCTGCGTGGCCAGGCCGAGTTCCTCTCGTCAGCCTGTCGGGCGGCTTTGACCTCAAGCCACGCCCCGCAGACGGACTAACGCACCAATCCCCACTCATCTTATTTCGTTGCTCGCTTGCCCACAAGCCTCAGCGAATCAAGTCTGCTTATAGACAAGCGCGCTCAAGTAGCCCTCCAGCTTACTACACAACTTCGCAACTATCGCGAGTCTGCGTGCCCTTAGTTAGGTGACCTTAACGCGGACGTGCTTGCCCGTATTCAGCACATCACCGGCAACGCCACATCTGATCCGCGCCTTCCTAGCTCGGAGGACCCCTTCCCTGTCGCCTGGCCCATCGACAGATCTGTCTTAAGCAAAGCCGTCAAAGAGTTCATTCGGCTGACATCGCACATCTCTGTTACTACCGACCCATCTATCTAACCACCAGCCCGTCCACTTAGCCGGCCTGTTCTCAGGACCCGCTCTAGGGCCTCTTCCGCTACCGCTTAATCTGCACCGCCAGCAGCCTCACAGGAGCTACCCGCGCAGCCAATTAAGCCGCACACTCCACGTCCGCTCACTGGCTCCAATCGAGAGCCCACGACTGTCGTACGAGCCCCACAAGCCGTACATCAAGTTCACCGGCAGGCTACCACTAGCCGCCAACCAATCTTTCAATCTCGACCGAGCACTAAGCCGGTTCAATCTCGGCAGCCGAGCCCTGAACCCGTACCGGACGCCGTGTCCCAAGTTCTTGACCCGGCAGTCAGCCTAGCTCCAGTTAAGGAACAGGCCGCTCTACGCGTCTAGCCGCTAGCTACTCCGTAAGTAGCTACTAGCCGCCCGGTCACGCCCGAGCTACCGCGTATACTAGACGAGATTTAAATCCCTAGCTCTTCTTCGCCTTCTAGCTTACCGAGCCCCATCGACATAGCTGCCCGAAACAACTCCTAGTCTCTCGCGTTGCCGCCCTAGGGAGGCTCCGGCCCCTAGACCACTACGGAACAGGAAGCTAACACTAACATTAACCTCTCTAATCTTACCTTCAACTAGCTAAAGGACCTGCTCCACT
>JAMZTW010000074.1:0-12802 GCA_024706585.1 Penicillium simplicissimum
AGATAGAGTAAATGAATTAAATAGTCTTATTAGTATAGGTAGTGAATTTTACTTTCTATCTTCCTTGTATATATAGAGTAAATAAACTAAATCCTCTTATTAGTATAGGAAGTGGATTTCAGTTTCTATCTTCCTTGTATAGATAGAGTAAATAAATTAAATCCTCTTATTAGTAAAGGAAGTGGATTTAGTTTCTATCTTCCTTGTATAGATAGAGTAAATAAACTAAATAGTTTATTAGTATAGGACTAGGAAGTGGATTTTAGTTTCTATCTTCCTTGGAAGTGGATTTAGTTTCTATCTTCCTTGTATAGATAGAGTAAATAAATTAAATCCTCTTATTAGTATAGGACTAGGAAGTGGATTTTAGTTTCTATCTTCCTTGGAAGTGGATTTAGTTTCTATCTTCCTTAAATAGATAGAGCAAATAAATTAAATCCTCTTATTAGTATAGGACTAGGAAGTGGATTTTAGTTTCTATCTTCCTTGTATAGATAGAGCAAATAAACTAAATCCTCTTATTAGTATAGGAAGTGGATTTCAGTTTCTATCTTCCTTGTATGGATAGAGTAAATAAATTAAATCCTCTTATTAGTAAAGGAAGTGGATTTAGTTTCTATCTTCCTTGTATAGATAGAGTAAATAAACTAAATCCTCTTATTAGTATAGGACTAGGAAGTGGATTTTAGTTTCTATCTTCCTTGTATAGATAGAGCAAATAAATTAAATCCTCTTATTAGTAAAGGAAGTGGATATTAGTTTCTATGTTCCTTGTATATATAGAGTAAATAAATTAAATCGTCTTATTAGTATAGGACTAGGAAGTGGATTTAGTTTCTATCTTCCTTAAATAGATAGAGCAAATAAATTAAATCCTCTTATTAGTATAGGACTAGGAAGTGGATTTTAGTTTCTATCTTCCTTGTATAGATAGAGCAAATAAATTAAATCCTCTTATTAGTAAAGGAAGTGGATATTAGTTTCTATCTTCCTTGTATATATAGAGTAAATAAATTAAATCGTCTTATTAGTATAGGACTAGGAAGTGGATTTTAGTTTCTATCTTCCTTGTATAAATAGAGTAAATAAACTAAATAGTTTATTAGTATAGGACTAGGAAGTGGATTTTAGTTTCTATCTTCCTTGGAAGTGGATTTAGTTTCTATCTTCCTTAAATAGATAGAGTAAATGAATTAAATAGTCTTATTAGTATAGGTAGTGAATTTTACTTTCTATCTTCCTTGTATATATAGAGTAAATAAACTAAATCCTCTTATTAGTATAGGACTAGGAAGTGGATTTTAGTTTCTATCTTCCTTGGAAGTGGATTTAGTTTCTATCTTCCTTAAATAGATAGAGTAAATAAATTAAATCCTCTTATTAGTATAGGACTAGGAAGTGGATTTTAGTTTCTATCTTCCTTAAATAGATAGAGTAAATGAATTAAATAGTCTTATTAGTATAGGTAGTGAATTTTACTTTCTATCTTCCTTGTATAGATAGAGTAAATAAATTAAATCCTCTTATTAGTATAGGACTAGGAAGTGGATTTTAGTTTCTATCTTCCTTGGAAGTGGATTTAGTTTCTATCTTCCTTAAATAGATAGAGTAAATGAATTAAATAGTCTTATTAGTATAGGTAGTGAATTTTACTTTCTATCTTCCTTGTATAGATAGAGTAAATAAATTAAATCCTCTTATTAGTATAGGACTAGGAAGTGGATTTTAGTTTCTATCTTCCTTGGAAGTGGATTTAGTTTCTATCTTCCTTAAATAGATAGAGTAAATGAATTAAATAGTCTTATTAGTATAGGTAGTGAATTTTACTTTCTATCTTCCTTGTATATATAGAGTAAATAAACTAAATCCTCTTATTAGTAAAGGAAGTGGATTTAGTTTCTATCTTCCTTAAATAGATAGAGCAAATAAATTAAATCCTCTTATTAGTATAGGACTAGGAAGTGGATTTTAGTTTCTATCTTCCTTGGAAGTGGATTTAGTTTCTATCTTCCTTGAATAGATAGAGCAAATAAATTAAATCCTCTTATTAGTATAGGACTAGGAAGTGGATTTTAGTTTCTATTTTCCTTGGAAGTGGATTTAGTTTCTATCTTCCTTGGAAGTGGATTTAGTTTCTATCTTCCTTGTATAGATAGAGCAAATAAATTAAATCCTCTTATTAGTATAGGACTAGGAAGTGGATTTTAGTTTCTATTTTCCTTGGAAGTGGATTTAGTTTCTATCTTCCTTGGAAGTGGATTTAGTTTCTATCTTCCTTGTATAGATAGAGCAAATAAATTAAATCCTCTTATTAGTATAGGACTAGGAAGTGGATTTTAGTTTCTATCTTCATTGTATATATAGAGTAAATAAATTAAATCCTCTTATTAGTATAGGACTAGGAAGTGGATTTTAGTTTCTATCTTCCTTGGAAGTGGATTTAGTTTCTATCTTCCTTAAATAGATAGAGTAAATGAATTAAATAGTCTTATTAGTATAGGTAGTGAATTTTACTTTCTATCTTCCTTGTATATATAGAGTAAATAAACTAAATCCTCTTATTAGTAAAGGAAGTGGATTTAGTTTCTATCTTCCTTAAATAGATAGAGCAAATAAATTAAATCCTCTTATTAGTATAGGACTAGGAAGTGGATTTTAGTTTCTATCTTCCTTGTATAGATAGAGTAAATAAATTAAATCCTCCTATTAGTAAAGGAAGTGGATTTTAGTTTCTATCTTCCTTGTATAGATAGAGTAAATAAACTAAATAGTCTTGATAGTATAGGACTAGGAAGTGGATTTTAGTTTCTATCTTCCTTGTATAGATAGAGTAAATAAATTAAATCCTCCTATTAGTAAAGGAAGTGGATTTTAGTTTCTATCTTCCTTGTATAGATAGAGTAAATAAACTAAATAGTCTTGATAGTATAGGACTAGGAAGTGGATTTTAGTTTCTATCTTCCTTGTATAAATAGAGTAAATAAACTAAATAGTCTTGATAGTATAGGACTAGGAAGTGGATTTTAGTTTCTATCTTCCTTGTATAAATAGAGTAAATAAACTAAATAGTTTATTAGTATAGGACTAGGAAGTGGATTTTAGTTTCTATCTTCCTTGGAAGTGGATTTAGTTTCTATCTTCCTTAAATAGATAGAGCAAATAAATTAAATCGTCTTATTAGTATAGGACTAGGAAGTGGATTTTAGTTTCTATCTTCCTTGTATAGATAGAGCAAATAAACTAAATCCTCTTATTAGTATAGGAAGTGGATTTCAGTTTCTATCTTCCTTGTATGGATAGAGTAAATAAATTAAATCCTCTTATTAGTAAAGGAAGTGGATTTAGTTTCTATCTTCCTTGTATAGATAGAGTAAATAAACTAAATCCTCTTATTAGTATAGGACTAGGAAGTGGATTTTAGTTTCTATCTTCCTTGTATAGATAGAGCAAATAAATTAAATCCTCTTATTAGTAAGGGAAGTGGATATTAGTTTCTATCTTCCTTGTATATATAGAGTAAATAAATTAAATCGTCTTATTAGTATAGGACTAGGAAGTGGATTTAGTTTCTATCTTCCTTAAATAGATAGAGCAAATAAATTAAATCCTCTTATTAGTATAGGACTAGGAAGTGGATTTTAGTTTCTATCTTCCTTGTATAGATAGAGCAAATAAATTAAATCCTCTTATTAGTAAAGGAAGTGGATATTAGTTTCTATCTTCCTTGTATATATAGAGTAAATAAATTAAATCGTCTTATTAGTATAGGACTAGGAAGTGGATTTTAGTTTCTATCTTCCTTGTATAAATAGAGTAAATAAACTAAATAGTTTATTAGTATAGGACTAGGAAGTGGATTTTAGTTTCTATCTTCCTTGGAAGTGGATTTAGTTTCTATCTTCCTTAAATAGATAGAGCAAATAAATTAAATCCTCTTATTAGTATAGGACTAGGAAGTGGATTTTAGTTTCTATCTTCCTTGTATAGATAGAGCAAATAAACTAAATCCTCTTATTAGTATAGGGAGTGGATTTCAGTTTCTATCTTCCTTGTATGGATAGAGTAAATAAATTAAATCCTCTTATTAGTAAAGGAAGTGGATTTAGTTTCTATCTTCCTTGTATAGATAGAGTAAATAAACTAAATCCTCTTATTAGTATAGGACTAGGAAGTGGATTTTAGTTTCTATCTTCCTTGGAAGTGGATTTAGTTTCTATCTTCCTTAAATAGATAGAGCAAATAAATTAAATCCTCTTATTAGTATAGGACTAGGAAGTGGATTTTAGTTTCTATTTTCCTTGGAAGTGGATTTAGTTTCTATCTTCCTTGGAAGTGGATTTAGTTTCTATCTTCCTTGTATAGATAGAGCAAATAAATTAAATCCTCTTATTAGTATAGGACTAGGAAGTGGATTTTAGTTTCTATCTTCCTTGGAAGTGGATTTAGTTTCTATCTTCCTTAAACAGATAGAGTAAATGAATTAAATAGTCCTATTAGTATAGGTAGTGAATTTTACTTTCTATCTTCCTTGTATATATAGAGGAAATAAACTAAATAGTTTATTAGTATAGGACTAGGAAGTGGATTTTAGTTTCTATCTTCCTTGGAAGTGGATTTAGTTTCTATCTTCCTCAAATAGATAGAGCAAATAAACTAAATCCTCTTATTAGTATAGGAAGTGGATTTCAGTTTCTATCTTCCTTGTATGGATAGAGTAAATAAACTAAATAGTCTATTAGTATAGGACTAGGAAGTGGATTTTAGTTTCTATCTTCCTTGTATAGATAGAGTAAATAAATTAAATCCTCTTATTAGTAAAGGAAGTGGATTTAGTTTCTATCTTCCTTGTATAGATAGAGTAAATAAACTAAATCCTCTTATTAGTATAGGACTAGGAAGTGGATTTTAGTTTCTATCTTCCTTGTATAGATAGAGCAAATAAATTAAATCCTCTTATTAGTATAGGACTAGGAAGTGGATTTTAGTTTCTATCTTCCTTGGAAGTGGATTTAGTTTCTATCTTCCTTAAACAGATAGAGTAAATGAATTAAATAGTCCTATTAGTATAGGTAGTGAATTTTACTTTCTATCTTCCTTGTATATATAGAGGAAATAAACTAAATAGTTTATTAGTATAGGACTAGGAAGTGGATTTTAGTTTCTATCTTCCTTGGAAGTGGATTTAGTTTCTATCTTCCTCAAATAGATAGAGCAAATAAACTAAATCCTCTTATTAGTATAGGAAGTGGATTTCAGTTTCTATCTTCCTTGTATGGATAGAGTAAATAAACTAAATAGTCTATTAGTATAGGACTAGGAAGTGGATTTTAGTTTCTATCTTCCTTGTATAGATAGAGTAAATAAATTAAATCCTCTTATTAGTAAAGGAAGTGGATTTAGTTTCTATCTTCCTTGTATAGATAGAGTAAATAAACTAAATCCTCTTATTAGTATAGGACTAGGAAGTGGATTTTAGTTTCTATCTTCCTTAAATAGATAGAGCAAATAAATTAAATCCTCTTATTAGTATAGGACTAGGAAGTGGATTTTAGTTTCTATCTTCCTTGTATAGATAGAGCAAATAAATTAAATCCTCTTATTAGTAAAGGAAGTGGATATTAGTTTCTATCTTCCTTGTATATATAGAGTAAATAAATTAAATCGTCTTATTAGTATAGCACTAGGAAGTGGATTTTAGTTTCTATCTTCCTTGTATAGATAGAGTAAATAAATTCAATCGTCTTATTAGTATAGCACTAGGAAGTGGATTTTAGTTTCTATCTTCCTTGTATAGATAGAGTAAATAAATTAAATCCTCCTATTAGTAAAGGAAGTGGATTTTAGTTTCTATCTTCCTTGTATAGATAGAGTAAATAAACTAAATCCTCTTATTAGTAAAGGAAGTGGATTTTAGTTTCTATCTTCCTTGTATAGATAGAGTAAATAAATTAAATCCTCTTATTAGTATAGGAAGTGGATTTTAGTTTCTATCTTCCTTGTATATATAGAGTAAATAAATTAAGTGATCTTATTAGTATAGGTAGTGGATTTTACTTTCTATATTCCTAGTATCGATAGAGTAAATAAATTAAATCGTCTTACTACTCTATATAAGACTTATTAGCATAGGTAGTGGATTTTACTGTCTATATTCCTTGTATATATAGAGTAAATAAATTAAATCCTCTTATTAGTATAGGACTAGGAAGTGGATTTTAGTTTCTATCTTCCTTGTATGGATAGAGTAAATAAACTAAATAGTCTATTAGTATAGGACTAGGAAGTGGATTTTAGTTTCTATCTTCCTTGTATGGATAGAGTAAATAAACTAAATAGTCTATTAGTATAGGACTAGGAAGTGGATTTTAGTTTCTATCTTTCTTGTATATATAGAGTAAATAAATTAAATCCTCTTATTAGTATAGGACTAGGAAGTGGATTTTAGTTTCTATCTTCCTTGTATAGATAGAGTAAATGAATTAAATAGTCTTATTAGTATAGCTGGTGGATTTTACTTTCTATCTTTCTTGTATATATATAGTAAATAAACTAAATAGTCTATTAGTATAGGACTAGGAAGTGGATTTTAGTTTCTATCTTCCTTGTATGGATACAGTAAATAAACTAAATAGTCTATTAGTATAGGACTAGGAAGTGGATTTTAGTTTCTATCTTCCTTGGAAGTGGATTTAGTTTCTATCTTCCTTGTATAGATAGAGTAAATAAATTAAATCCTCTTATTAGTATAGGGCTAGGAAGTGGATTTTAGTTTCTATCTTCCTTGGAAGTGGATTTAGTTTCTATCTTCCTTAAATAGATAGAGCAAATAAATTAAATCCTCTTATTAGTATAGGACTAGGAAGTGGATTTTAGTTTCTATCTTCCTTGTATAGATAGAGCAAATAAACTAAATCCTCTTATTAGTATAGGAAGTGGATTTTAGTTTCTATCTTCCTTGTATGGATAGAGTAAATAAATTAAATCCTCTTATTAGTAAAGGAAGTGGATTTAGTTTCTATCTTCCTTGTATAGATAGAGTAAATAAACTAAATCCTCTTATTAGTATAGGACTAGGAAGTGGATTTTAGTTTCTATCTTCCTTGTATAGATAGAGCAAATAAATTAAATCCTCTTATTAGTAAAGGAAGTGGATATTAGTTTCTATCTTCCTTGTATATATAGAGTAAATAAATTAAATCGTCTTATTAGTATAGGACTAGGAAGTGGATTTTAGTTTCTATCTTCCTTGGAAGTGGATTTAGTTTCTATCTTCCTTAAATAGATAGAGTAAATGAATTAAATAGTCTTATTAGTATAGGTAGTGAATTTTACTTTCTATCTTCCTTGTATATATAGAGTAAATAAACTAAATCCTCTTATTAGTATAGGAAGTGGATTTCAGTTTCTATCTTCCTTGTATAGATAGAGTAAATAAATTAAATCCTCTTATTAGTAAAGGAAGTGGATTTAGTTTCTATCTTCCTTGTATAGATAGAGTAAATAAACTAAATAGTTTATTAGTATAGGACTAGGAAGTGGATTTTAGTTTCTATCTTCCTTGGAAGTGGATTTAGTTTCTATCTTCCTTGTATAGATAGAGTAAATAAATTAAATCCTCTTATTAGTATAGGACTAGGAAGTGGATTTTAGTTTCTATCTTCCTTGGAAGTGGATTTAGTTTCTATCTTCCTTAAATAGATAGAGCAAATAAATTAAATCCTCTTATTAGTATAGGACTAGGAAGTGGATTTTAGTTTCTATCTTCCTTGTATAGATAGAGCAAATAAACTAAATCCTCTTATTAGTATAGGAAGTGGATTTCAGTTTCTATCTTCCTTGTATGGATAGAGTAAATAAATTAAATCCTCTTATTAGTAAAGGAAGTGGATTTAGTTTCTATCTTCCTTGTATAGATAGAGTAAATAAACTAAATCCTCTTATTAGTATAGGACTAGGAAGTGGATTTTAGTTTCTATCTTCCTTGTATAGATAGAGCAAATAAATTAAATCCTCTTATTAGTAAAGGAAGTGGATATTAGTTTCTATGTTCCTTGTATATATAGAGTAAATAAATTAAATCGTCTTATTAGTATAGGACTAGGAAGTGGATTTAGTTTCTATCTTCCTTAAATAGATAGAGCAAATAAATTAAATCCTCTTATTAGTATAGGACTAGGAAGTGGATTTTAGTTTCTATCTTCCTTGTATAGATAGAGCAAATAAATTAAATCCTCTTATTAGTAAAGGAAGTGGATATTAGTTTCTATCTTCCTTGTATATATAGAGTAAATAAATTAAATCGTCTTATTAGTATAGGACTAGGAAGTGGATTTTAGTTTCTATCTTCCTTGTATAAATAGAGTAAATAAACTAAATAGTTTATTAGTATAGGACTAGGAAGTGGATTTTAGTTTCTATCTTCCTTGGAAGTGGATTTAGTTTCTATCTTCCTTAAATAGATAGAGTAAATGAATTAAATAGTCTTATTAGTATAGGTAGTGAATTTTACTTTCTATCTTCCTTGTATATATAGAGTAAATAAACTAAATCCTCTTATTAGTATAGGACTAGGAAGTGGATTTTAGTTTCTATCTTCCTTGGAAGTGGATTTAGTTTCTATCTTCCTTAAATAGATAGAGTAAATAAATTAAATCCTCTTATTAGTATAGGACTAGGAAGTGGATTTTAGTTTCTATCTTCCTTAAATAGATAGAGTAAATGAATTAAATAGTCTTATTAGTATAGGTAGTGAATTTTACTTTCTATCTTCCTTGTATAGATAGAGTAAATAAATTAAATCCTCTTATTAGTATAGGACTAGGAAGTGGATTTTAGTTTCTATCTTCCTTGGAAGTGGATTTAGTTTCTATCTTCCTTAAATAGATAGAGTAAATGAATTAAATAGTCTTATTAGTATAGGTAGTGAATTTTACTTTCTATCTTCCTTGTATAGATAGAGTAAATAAATTAAATCCTCTTATTAGTATAGGACTAGGAAGTGGATTTTAGTTTCTATCTTCCTTGGAAGTGGATTTAGTTTCTATCTTCCTTAAATAGATAGAGTAAATGAATTAAATAGTCTTATTAGTATAGGTAGTGAATTTTACTTTCTATCTTCCTTGTATATATAGAGTAAATAAACTAAATCCTCTTATTAGTAAAGGAAGTGGATTTAGTTTCTATCTTCCTTAAATAGATAGAGCAAATAAATTAAATCCTCTTATTAGTATAGGACTAGGAAGTGGATTTTAGTTTCTATCTTCCTTGGAAGTGGATTTAGTTTCTATCTTCCTTGAATAGATAGAGCAAATAAATTAAATCCTCTTATTAGTATAGGACTAGGAAGTGGATTTTAGTTTCTATTTTCCTTGGAAGTGGATTTAGTTTCTATCTTCCTTGGAAGTGGATTTAGTTTCTATCTTCCTTGTATAGATAGAGCAAATAAATTAAATCCTCTTATTAGTATAGGACTAGGAAGTGGATTTTAGTTTCTATTTTCCTTGGAAGTGGATTTAGTTTCTATCTTCCTTGGAAGTGGATTTAGTTTCTATCTTCCTTGTATAGATAGAGCAAATAAATTAAATCCTCTTATTAGTATAGGACTAGGAAGTGGATTTTAGTTTCTATCTTCATTGTATATATAGAGTAAATAAATTAAATCCTCTTATTAGTATAGGACTAGGAAGTGGATTTTAGTTTCTATCTTCCTTGGAAGTGGATTTAGTTTCTATCTTCCTTAAATAGATAGAGTAAATGAATTAAATAGTCTTATTAGTATAGGTAGTGAATTTTACTTTCTATCTTCCTTGTATATATAGAGTAAATAAACTAAATCCTCTTATTAGTAAAGGAAGTGGATTTAGTTTCTATCTTCCTTAAATAGATAGAGCAAATAAATTAAATCCTCTTATTAGTATAGGACTAGGAAGTGGATTTTAGTTTCTATCTTCCTTGTATAGATAGAGTAAATAAATTAAATCCTCCTATTAGTAAAGGAAGTGGATTTTAGTTTCTATCTTCCTTGTATAGATAGAGTAAATAAACTAAATAGTCTTGATAGTATAGGACTAGGAAGTGGATTTTAGTTTCTATCTTCCTTGTATAGATAGAGTAAATAAATTAAATCCTCCTATTAGTAAAGGAAGTGGATTTTAGTTTCTATCTTCCTTGTATAGATAGAGTAAATAAACTAAATAGTCTTGATAGTATAGGACTAGGAAGTGGATTTTAGTTTCTATCTTCCTTGTATAAATAGAGTAAATAAACTAAATAGTCTTGATAGTATAGGACTAGGAAGTGGATTTTAGTTTCTATCTTCCTTGTATAAATAGAGTAAATAAACTAAATAGTTTATTAGTATAGGACTAGGAAGTGGATTTTAGTTTCTATCTTCCTTGGAAGTGGATTTAGTTTCTATCTTCCTTAAATAGATAGAGCAAATAAATTAAATCGTCTTATTAGTATAGGACTAGGAAGTGGATTTTAGTTTCTATCTTCCTTGTATAGATAGAGCAAATAAACTAAATCCTCTTATTAGTATAGGAAGTGGATTTCAGTTTCTATCTTCCTTGTATGGATAGAGTAAATAAATTAAATCCTCTTATTAGTAAAGGAAGTGGATTTAGTTTCTATCTTCCTTGTATAGATAGAGTAAATAAACTAAATCCTCTTATTAGTATAGGACTAGGAAGTGGATTTTAGTTTCTATCTTCCTTGTATAGATAGAGCAAATAAATTAAATCCTCTTATTAGTAAGGGAAGTGGATATTAGTTTCTATCTTCCTTGTATATATAGAGTAAATAAATTAAATCGTCTTATTAGTATAGGACTAGGAAGTGGATTTAGTTTCTATCTTCCTTAAATAGATAGAGCAAATAAATTAAATCCTCTTATTAGTATAGGACTAGGAAGTGGATTTTAGTTTCTATCTTCCTTGTATAGATAGAGCAAATAAATTAAATCCTCTTATTAGTAAAGGAAGTGGATATTAGTTTCTATCTTCCTTGTATATATAGAGTAAATAAATTAAATCGTCTTATTAGTATAGGACTAGGAAGTGGATTTTAGTTTCTATCTTCCTTGTATAAATAGAGTAAATAAACTAAATAGTTTATTAGTATAGGACTAGGAAGTGGATTTTAGTTTCTATCTTCCTTGGAAGTGGATTTAGTTTCTATCTTCCTTAAATAGATAGAGCAAATAAATTAAATCCTCTTATTAGTATAGGACTAGGAAGTGGATTTTAGTTTCTATCTTCCTTGTATAGATAGAGCAAATAAACTAAATCCTCTTATTAGTATAGGGAGTGGATTTCAGTTTCTATCTTCCTTGTATGGATAGAGTAAATAAATTAAATCCTCTTATTAGTAAAGGAAGTGGATTTAGTTTCTATCTTCCTTGTATAGATAGAGTAAATAAACTAAATCCTCTTATTAGTATAGGACTAGGAAGTGGATTTTAGTTTCTATCTTCCTTGGAAGTGGATTTAGTTTCTATCTTCCTTAAATAGATAGAGCAAATAAATTAAATCCTCTTATTAGTATAGGACTAGGAAGTGGATTTTAGTTTCTATTTTCCTTGGAAGTGGATTTAGTTTCTATCTTCCTTGGAAGTGGATTTAGTTTCTATCTTCCTTGTATAGATAGAGCAAATAAATTAAATCCTCTTATTAGTATAGGACTAGGAAGTGGATTTTAGTTTCTATCTTCCTTGGAAGTGGATTTAGTTTCTATCTTCCTTAAACAGATAGAGTAAATGAATTAAATAGTCCTATTAGTATAGGTAGTGAATTTTACTTTCTATCTTCCTTGTATATATAGAGGAAATAAACTAAATAGTTTATTAGTATAGGACTAGGAAGTGGATTTTAGTTTCTATCTTCCTTGGAAGTGGATTTAGTTTCTATCTTCCTCAAATAGATAGAGCAAATAAACTAAATCCTCTTATTAGTATAGGAAGTGGATTTCAGTTTCTATCTTCCTTGTATGGATAGAGTAAATAAACTAAATAGTCTATTAGTATAGGACTAGGAAGTGGATTTTAGTTTCTATCTTCCTTGTATAGATAGAGTAAATAAATTAAATCCTCTTATTAGTAAAGGAAGTGGATTTAGTTTCTATCTTCCTTGTATAGATAGAGTAAATAAACTAAATCCTCTTATTAGTATAGGACTAGGAAGTGGATTTTAGTTTCTATCTTCCTTAAATAGATAGAGCAAATAAATTAAATCCTCTTATTAGTATAGGACTAGGAAGTGGATTTTAGTTTCTATCTTCCTTGTATAGATAGAGCAAATAAATTAAATCCTCTTATTAGTAAAGGAAGTGGATATTAGTTTCTATCTTCCTTGTATATATAGAGTAAATAAATTAAATCGTCTTATTAGTATAGCACTAGGAAGTGGATTTTAGTTTCTATCTTCCTTGTATAGATAGAGTAAATAAATTCAATCGTCTTATTAGTATAGCACTAGGAAGTGGATTTTAGTTTCTATCTTCCTTGTATAGATAGAGTAAATAAATTAAATCCTCCTATTAGTAAAGGAAGTGGATTTTAGTTTCTATCTTCCTTGTATAGATAGAGTAAATAAACTAAATCCTCTTATTAGTAAAGGAAGTGGATTTTAGTTTCTATCTTCCTTGTATAGATAGAGTAAATAAATTAAATCCTCTTATTAGTATAGGAAGTGGATTTTAGTTTCTATCTTCCTTGTATATATAGAGTAAATAAATTAAGTGATCTTATTAGTATAGGTAGTGGATTTTACTTTCTATATTCCTAGTATCGATAGAGTAAATAAAT
>JAMZTW010000075.1:0-14015 GCA_024706585.1 Penicillium simplicissimum
TCCGGACAAAGTTTCGCTCACTGGACCAGTTCGTTCAGGCCCGGTCCTGATCTCGTTTGGGCTACTTACCTTCACGGCCATTGTCTTCCGGTCGGAGCTCGCTCTCTTACTGTTCGTACAGACGCTCTTCTTGATCTTACTGGGTCGGATAGGGCGATTGTGGAAGGCCACTTTAGGGGGTCTGGCCGGTCTTCTGACGGGTTTGTTGATGGTCCTCTCTGTAGACTCGCAATTCTGGCAGCGATGGCCTGTTTGGCCGGAGTTTGATGCATTCGTATTCAATGTCATTGAGGGCCAGTCGTCCGCCTGGGGAACTGCACCATGGTATTTCTACCTGCTGAATGCCTTGCCGCGCCTCCTGTTGAATCCACTCGTCTACCTCGTGGCCATTCCAGCGGCATTCAGTTGGCAGGACACTCGGCGATCCGGACTGTTGTTGATCGCACCTCCTTTATGTTTCATTGCAATATACAGCTTCCTTCCACACAAGGAATGGCGATTTATTGTGTACGTGACTCCACCACTCACGGCTGTTGCCGCTCTGGGGGCACGAAATCTATGGTCCAAACCTCACTGCACCCTCGCCCGCTGGATGTCAGGTATCCTGCTTCTCTCTACGATCGTGACATTTTTGGTGTCCAACCTTGGCTTTCTACCCGCCTCGATTACTAACTACCCTGGTGCCCATGCCCTTCCTCGCTGTCCATCGTCACCATAATCAGGTGTCAGTGGATGGTTCTATGGGGACCCTGCGCGTAAATACCTCTGTGTACCTGGGCAACCTGGCTATTGAAACGGGAGTCACCCGATTTCTCCAGAAACCTTCATCTTCGGGTTGGCGATATATCGCTGCCGCATCCGAGAGTTCCAAACTGTGCTCCGCATTCTGGGAACAGTTCGATTATATCCTGACCGAGGCTTCTTTAGATCCTGACTGGCAGGACGAGGATGAAGCCCACGTCAGGACTCAACTTCCCTTTTCTCAGTGGGAAACCGTGGAAGTCATCAATGGATTCTCAGGTATTCTCGTGCTCGGACCGGAAACACCTGCGCTGGACGTAGATGTATTGTCACTTTCCAGCTTCAACTGTGGCCAGAAGATGATTGACTTCTATGATCGTGCCAGGCATCTAGTGAGAAAGTACGTCCTTAGAGGTTGGTGGATCCAATTGAAAATCGAACCAAGGATCAAGGTGCTCAAGCGTGTTGATCGGGGCGGTGATGCTAGGAGGCGGGTTATGTTCACCCAATTAAAACCCTTATTTAACATTATTCAAGAGATGCAGCAGCAGTGATAGAACCAGCTCCAGCCGTACTAGCTGAATTAGAGTCAGTTGCACTACCAGCCCATTGTGTCTACTGAGTGGATTCTGGATAACAGTCATCATTGACACGGTTCAAAAAAGGCCCAGTAAAAACAGCCACTACCGTGACGTTGGTGGTCTGAGGTAACCTTGAAAACACGAAGACTATAGGTGCAGACCTATGTGTGAATCGAAGAAGGAAATTCGAAGGAAATAGGTACAGCAAAACATTAACCCCCTCTATCAGAAACGTTGAATTGTCATTCTTGCTGAATGTCTGTGAAATTGGGTCATAATCCATAGTGATCGTCTGTGCCCCTAGCTAAAAGTATGAATAAGGCAAGTCCAAAATATCATCACGTAACCCTTTTCCTCTGATTTGAAGCCTGCTACAGTAACAGATAAATAGCCGATTTTTTCGGTATCACTGCTGCTGATAGCTCTCCCTTTATCTCCGAATCCTTCGGCTTTAACCCATCATTTGCTAGGAATCCCTCCCCTACTAACTTTTGATGTAAAGAGCCAGCTAAGGTTTCAGATGGAACTAATCCTAATGGCCCGGTTTGACGGTTAAATGCGCCATTTCATATTTACAACGACAAAATTAATCATAACTACACAATTAGATGACGGAGGTATGTCGTTTCACGGGACCGTGGCCCGGAAAAGGTGACAAGGTAGAAGATTAAGCTGGTTCTAGCGAAAGCGTGCTCCGTACAAAAGGAAGGGCTAGCCAGCCCCATGGGCCATTATCATCTCCCTCACAGTCCGATCCTTTCCACATACTAGCTAATAAACATGGTCATACCAATAGAGGTATTGCTCCTAATTGTCGAAAACGTGTTTTGGAATGAGTTTAAGACAATTCGTCCCACCTCGAGAATCATTGCGGAACTTCTTATGCCCAAGTTGCTGGGGTACAAGCTCTTGCACATGCTCGCACACCAAAGAAATGAGTACAAGATTGTGAATCTCTTAAAGCATCATCCGCAAATCGATATTGGGGTCCGTACAGGACGCCACATGTCCCCTCTTCACTATGCCGCACGTGGTGTCTATAGGAAGGTACTGTGCATCCTACTCGCTGATGCGCGGCATCGCCCTTTTGTGGATCGCCTTGAAGGATGCCACGGGAGCACTCCATTGATTCTGGCTGCGCGGCATGGATGTGACCGGAGCGTTCAACTTCTACTGAATGCAGGTGCTCGTATGGACGTACAAAATAGCGCGGAAGAGTGTCCCCTCTACTGGGCTATAACGCAAGGGCAACCTACGATGGTGAAGATACTTCTGCAGCACGGTGTCGATCCTCATCAAACCATGCGCAGTGGCTTCACGCCATTAAGTCTCGCCATTCTGGGAAGAAATCTCGAACTAGCATCTGTCTTGCTCAACCATGGCGTCGATATTAACCAACATGACGGGCGGGGCTATACCGCGCTCAGCTGGGCGGTGATCTCACGAAGTCTGTCAATGGCCCGGTTTCTACTGCAGAACGGCGCCGATCCATCACGAGCCGATGACCTACGACAGGTATGCCGTACCGGTCACGAGACGCCCCTCATCTGGGCCATTCTGACTCGAAACGCGGCCATGGTACGGCTGCTTGTTGAGTCAGGCGCCGATATAAGTAGCGGCGGGACCACCGGAGGCAAGTTCTCTCCAATCACCTGGGCCATTGTGCTGCGAGATGTAACTATCGCCGAGGTACTAGTGCAAAACGGGGCTGACATCTGGGAGTTGGACGAGAATGGCCAGGCAGCCTTCGAGTATGCGGTCACAAGTAAAAGCAAAGAGATGCTTCTACTACTTCTACGCAGGTCTTCTATTCTTGGGTAATCTCGACCAAGATGGGAAACTAAATCGAAAAATATGCTTCAAAGCTGTCCGAACAATTGGATCAAAGTCAAATAATATTTCGCTAGAGTTCATTGTCTGGAACGTCAGATTTAATCGAAAATTACCTCAGTTTTGTGCCTTTCCCACCCTACAAAACACCTTCACCCGAACGTAGTTCGCAGCCAACTGGTAGGCAGACAGAAAACTTTGATAGATTCATTGTATACACTAACCCCCTGCCTTAAGCGTAGCAGCAACAAAGGCGAGTACAGTATTAGCCTAGTCAACGCCGGCCTCTCCGATGTATCCGCGGCTCCAAATAATGAACTTCGATTGAACTGGTCCCCCAATTCCACTTCCCTCTTCCCCGTCCAAGTAACGTTACGGTCTACCACTATAGTGTGTTTGATACACGGAGCAGAGGGAAACAAGGGCTAAGATTGGGCCAGATGAATCCGCGTTTGCTTTCTACGCCTGGAATAATATCAACATTTGCTTGGGCCTATTATAGTCCAGTGTAATAGAAAAATAGCAATTCTGGATCCAACCTTAAGATTTATAATTACACCTCATACGATGGTCATAACGCGAATCATCCCTACTATTAATTACCACCAATAGAACTGAGTATGGGTTGATAGCGTTGTTTGATTCTTTGTTGTTTGGAAATCCTGGCAGTGGTTTCATTCAGGTAAACGAGGAGAAATATGTAATTACTCTTTGTACAGAGCTCGCTTCCATGTATATTGTAGCCTTACCTAACAATTTTAATTAGCTCTGGGAAGTGTCTGTGCTGCACGGAAATTGATTTAGTAGCGTTCCCTCCCACTATGTCTTTTTATCAGCGGCCGATTTTGGATGAGCGCTACTAAGGTCCACCATCTGTATAGGCCACCCGGCACGATACTGCACAAGCATGGATAAAGTTCACGTGATAGCAGCGGTACATTGTTCAAGCCAGTGCATAGACGAAACTGTGTGCTTATGTTCTTTGCCCAACGCATCGTTTGCCCTTCTATAGCTCTTCGCAACATTTTCTTGGCAGAATTGTACTGTTTCAGCTGATATAGGGAACGACCAAGCCAGTGTACAGACGAGAGCGTCTCTTCGTTATCGGGACCCAGGGTGACCGATCTCACTTGCAAAGAATGGAGGAACGTATATCCGGCCTCTAGATACCGCTTCTGTTCGAACAGGGAGCGTCCAAGCCAGTATTCGGCGAGAGAGCATCGAATAGGGTTTAAAATCTTCTCTTGTAAGGCCCTTCGGAACATACTCTCGGCGTCACTGTACCGTGCCAGTCTATGAAGGGTTCGACCCAGCCAATGTGCGGATAGGAGCGTGTCTTTGCCGTGGCCAAGGTATATCGCTTGGCCTTGTAGAGCCTGTTGGAACCACCGTTCGGCCTGGATGAACATTTTCTGCTCAAAGAGGGAGCGTCCAAGCCAGTGAGCCGACTTGAGTGTGTCTTTGTGGGAAGAACCCAACTCGCTCTCTAGATAATTGAAGGCTCCTTGGAAAATATGTGTGGCCTGGTCGTACTGCTTTTGCATAAAATGCGAGCAGCCAAGCCAGTATCGAGAGGAGAAAGTGTTCTCCCCCCCCAATAGGGCTTGTAGAAACATTATCTCGGCCATTTTATACTGCTTCAATTTAAATAGCGCCATACCTCTCCAGTGTGAAGATATGACTGTGTCTGGATGGTCAGGTTTTAGCACTGCGGCTCTCCCGCGTAGGGCTCTTGCGAACATCGTTTCTGCCTTGTCGTAGTGTGTCTTTTCATAGTAACATAGACCCAGCCAGTGTGCTGATAGGAATATGTCGGGATTTTCAGGGTTCAGCACCGTCGATCGCCCTTGCAGAGCCTCTCGGAACATGTCTTCTGCCTGACCATACTGGGCTGCTTCAAAGTGGCATCGGCCCAGCCAGTGTTTAGATGCGAGTGTGTGTTCATGGTTGGACCCTAGTACCTGGATTTCCTTCTCCAAAACAAGCTGGAATATCTTCTTGGCCTCCTCGTACAGATCCTGCTCGTAAAGCGAGTCAGCTAACCAGTGCGCAGATAGTAATGTGTCTGGATGGTCGCATCCCAGCGATTTCTCTTGCCTCTGAACAGCAAGTTTGAACATTTGTACAGCTTCGGCATAATTATGCTCACCATATAGAGAACGACCATGCCAATGTATAGTCGAGAGGACGTCTTTATGTTGACCTCCCAGCACACATTCTTGTTGATTTTGGACTCCCCGGAATACAAAAGTGGCGTGTTGGTACTCTTGTAGATGATAGAAGCAACGGCCCACCCAGTGTGCAGAGATAAGTGTGTCTCGATTATCACAAATAAGCTTGCTCTTTTGTTTGTTGTGGATTTCTTCGAACAAGAGTCGGGCGTCCCTGTACCCCCCAAGTTGATACATACATCGAGCAGTCCAATAACAGGAGACAAGTGTGTCTTGATGGGAATCGCCGAGCACAGCCTTTTGGTTTTTGCGGGTTTCTTCGAGCTCGCGCCCGGCCTCCTTGTACTGATTGAGATGATAGAAGCATCGACCGACCCAGTAAGCGGACAAGAGCGTCTCTTGATGCAAATCTCCGAGCATTTCCTTTTGCTTGCTTCGTGTTTCTTCGAGCGAGATTCTGGCATCTTCGTATTTGCTGTGATGAAAAGAGACAAGCCATATAGGAAGCGAGTGGTGAGTTTCGATCGTGTCAACCCATTATCGCCGACTGGGGCATCCATAATGCGTGGAGTCAACGACGAGGATGGTATAAGGAAGGTGCAGGGTAGTGGTGGGTTGTCGCAATGTTATCATTGTACCTACTGTACATAATGGGCCAACGTCCTCTGAAAGAAGTGGATACGTTGAAAGGCAAGAACTAACGTTATGGCGTGCCAGAGCCCTGCGGCCAGCCTGTAGAGTAGTATATTTAGGACGTAACTTCTGAGCAACATGACGAATAGAGCTAAATTAGGTGGTTCCTGTTCCATTAATAAACATCATCCGTATGGACTAGCCACTGCCGTAGACATGAACGATCTAAACCGACACTGGCCTATGATTTGATGTAGTCCACGTTTACCTACGGTAGACCGGATGCGGTTGTACCAGGATTATTTGAGACAACATATAAAACGCCTTCACCTCCGAAAGTAGGGCACAGTACCACGAAAGTTTACTTTCATTCATCTACCACCATTCTGCGGGAAATACATACACGCTTACCAAAGTCGATGATAAATCCTATCAACTATTAGCTAAAAGTGCGTGATCAGTATATGACGCTGTGGAACAAACGAACATTAATCGAGCACAACAGAATGCGAGGATATATTACATGGCAATGTGTGCACTGCCACAGAGAAGATCATGAGCGAGGAAAACTACGCATGGGCCACTCGCAACCCCGGGACCAGCTTTATCGCGCTACTGTCTCACTTTCTACGAGCGAAGAAACGCGTTAACATTCATTCTTTGTGTAAGGATTGCGCGGATAAAGGAAACGTAGGAGAACTGAAAGAGATTCAAAATAGCCGCTCGGAAGCCAGGTTTAGGGAATTGGGGGAGCGAAAGCCGTGGAGAAGTAAGGAATGGCATATTTGGATGTCAAGCGCGCAGTCGGAGCACCTGAAGCAATCGTTTGTCCAGAGCGGCAAGATGATTCTTCATCTCGAACTGGAAACAACATTGTCGGCGATATAGATGAGCCTTTTTTATTTTCGTTGGAAGCATCTTCTAGCCGTCAGGCGGGTAATATCCAGCCACTCAAGGCAAAGTTTGATTCTCGGTCTTTTCTTTGCTTCTACTTTGAAACTTACAATGCATTTCTCACCGGGTAGCTTGATTGGCGAATATGATCTATGAATAGAGGATAGTGGAAGATGTCGCAAATTGTATTCAGCAATAAACGTCATCCATAGCGCCGACTCTGACCGGCTAGCATAAATGCGAGTAGTAGGACTGCCTCTAAGCCATATGTGTTCCGTGCGCCGGATTTGTCTGGTTAAGATGCACTTCCAAGAGCCTAACGTTTCTCATATTGCATCTCAGAGCAGCGGTGAACAAAATGCCGACAAGTGGGAAAGCCCGAGAAGGCCGTCTAGGAATACATGAGAAACATCCGCGCTCGGACCCCGCGGCCTGGCTTGGGATCCACCTCCCCGCAGGCTTTCGCAATTTCCATGGCAAGCCATACATTGATCATGTCGCCAGCGCTGATGAACATTGTCAGTCTATCGTAAACAAAGTAGATTCTTTAGGAGTTTACAATGGCAGAAGTCCAATCAAGCTACCCCATCCGATGGCATCCGAGAACCCGAGAGTCGCATTGAATCGCCAGTTCCTTAACGGCATTTTGGATCTTTTTATTAGAGTCTTGGCCACTCCGGAAGGCCTAGGTTTCTGAATCAATAGCTGGGCCACGGAAAAGACATCCGACCTACCTCTCTAGTCTCACGGAGCTGACGCAGTGCCTTAATTAGGCCCATCGTGAATCTGATAATGGATAGACGATACTGTAGACGGATGGTGAACAAATGAGAGAATTCACGGCCTTTATAATCAGGGACACAGATGAGTAGCATATTCACAGTATCTGCCGAAATGATACTGCAAAAACGTGATTATTGGTCTCGGGTTGTGTCAAGAATGTTCTCAAACGTTACCATAGAGTGCAACCTCTGCAAACGCAAAAAAATAATCAGAATATGAATAGTTTTTGGGTACTTTACATCCAAGACGAATAGTAGGAATAATACGCATGAACGATGTCATAAAATGCCGGGAGATATGAAGAGGCCTACCTCATTGTTACAGCGTGGGTATTTCACCTGTCAAAGCGGGAGAGGAATTTGGTCGCATTTTGATCTCTTGATATTTTTTTGGACTTAGGAATTTGGATGAAGGAGATCGTGATGGAATTCTATTTGATTGGTTTGCATGCATTTCGGTTTCGCATTTAAAAAGCAGAACTTATGGATTTTCGAGATACAGTACCCTGGTGAGAGCTTTTGTTTTCTGGGCCCCACTGCTGAGGCCCTAGCGTATATCATCAATTGACGGGTTATACTGTAAAATACCATCTATCTAGTACCTGTATTACCTGTATTAGGGGGACGAGGGCTTACTCCCTTTCTGAGCTTCCAGTAGAGATGACAAGACATTTGGGAGGATCAGGTAAATTGAAGACGGCTAGGTGATCCCTCGTAGTGTCCAGACGGCCCCTCGTAGTAGCTGTACTAATAAGATTAGCATAACGTTTCCATGGCAAGACTATTGCTAACTTACTTGGGCTTTACCTTCTTTCTCGAACTATCCTCGGCAATTCGCCACGTCTTTCGTAGTTGGTCTCCTTACCTACCTTATTGTAGCAATATCTCAGGACGATACTCGTAATTCGAGCTCACTGTCGTACAACGATTGTACGGGTTATGGCCTGTCTAAATAACTCACGTGCAAGCATAATATTCGAACCGGTGGAATTATTGGCGAGCTGTCTCTTCATTGGATATCCATATACTGACTGTATTAAGAAACCATCGTACCTTCTCTTAAGCGTTCAATTTATCCTTGAGCCTGTTCGCAGCCTTCTGCTGTGCCTTGTTGCGGGCTTTTCTTTTTGCTTTCGCTTCATCCTTGAGGTTTTTTATGGCCTCCTGATATGCGTTTTCGAGGGATTTTCTTTTTAATTTCTCCTCACACCTGACCCTTTTCGCGGCCTTTTGCCGTGCTTTCTCTTCATTCTTGAACTTTTTTGCATCCTTCTTCCCTGCCTTGTTGAGTGATTTTTGTTTTGCTTTCGCTTCATCCTTGAGTTTCCTTGCAGCCTTCTCCTGTGCCTTGTTGTGGGCTTTTGTTTTTGCTTTCGATTCATCCTCGAGTTTCTTAATGGCCTCCTGATGTGCCTTGTCGAGGGCTTTTCTTTTCGCTTTTAATTCATCCCTGGGCCTCTTCACTGTCTCCTGTTCAGTGTTGATATCTTCAGGTGAAATCACAGTTGAAGTAGACTGAGCTGTTTCAAATATTTTGTCAAAAAGCGAATATATTAAACCAAATAATATGAATGTCGGTACTTTATTCTGAGGAAGCAAAAATAGTGACAGCAGGAAAATAGTATACGTGGGTTTGATAAACCCAACCTAGATTATATCATAAGTGATTATTCGCAAGGCACAATTGAATATCTGAAAGTAACGAACCTTTTGTTTTTCAAATTGCTTAAACTGCTCAGATGAAAAGACATTCCATTCACTGGAAGTTATTAAGCTTCTCAGTTCCGTTATATCGTTGCTGTGTCCCACTTGTCTCCATTTCACCTTGTAGGGTCTCGATCCGAATCGTTCCACCCATGTCTCGCTTCTGTCATTTGGCCATAGCTCATAGTAAAACTCTTCGTCTTCGCTTTCCTCAATCATAGGGTGGGTTATAATGATCTTGTGAACGGAATTTTGATTGAGTAAACCCCGAATTATTGGCTCTTCGATGAGTTGGTACAGTAATAAGAAAGACCTGACGGATGAAATCGCTCTGGCGGTGGAGGTGAAAGCAGTGTAACCTTTTCACCCTGAGCTATACGCCATGCAAATATAGCGGAGGCACCATGAACATATCTACTCCATTGCCGGTGGTTCTTTTTCGATTTTAAGCATTCTGGGTGTTTTTCATCCATGAGTGGCCCCATTGCTGTGGTCAACGTTTGAAGTCGATGCCTATTAGCCCATCCTTGGGCCTTTTCGCGAGGAATGCCACTCCAGAGGACTTGGCCATTGGGAATCCAATTTTCTGATTGGAATTGTTTAATGATTTGAGCCGTTTCTTGTACGGATAAGAATCCCCTCACTACTCCGACAAGAGGCGCTGGAGCTGGTTTTTGGTTCGAAAGTGGTTGAATAGCCTTTTCACAATCCATTTATCAGGTTGGAAAGGTAGAAGGGAGTAAAGAGAAAGGAAATCCTGTTCTTTAATGGTTCGGGAAATATCTTGCTAGGAGAGGTAAGAACCTAGGAGAGATAGAAACTTATCACTACTACTATATACGCGGAACCGACTCGAAGGTTAAGTTGCCACCTTAAGCAAGAATAAACGACGTCATGACTTTTTTCCGCGATTTGTCGAAAATCGAGGGTATTCATCTTTTATGATAATTCTGGTTGTGATTCTAGAGTCATTTAAGACCTTGCAGAAAATCATACACGATATGGCATATATGGAGTCATTCATCTTGATTTCCAGGACGAAGTTCGTCTAGAGAGAGCAATGCTTCGATAACTTCCATTGCCTAGATGCAGAAGGCGTGAAAATCTGCCAAGGTATGATATATATGATATATTTCTATAGCCCCTAGGGATGAGAATACTCTGATCGAAATGGAAAGTGCCAACTGTGGTATGACGACTTTAATCAAGCAGTAATTGACTAAGTTCAATGGGCAATACTTAACGCATTTACTCTCTGCCTAACCTACTGCTTCCTGCTGTGATCGGAACCTAGGACCTTCTCGTAGCCTGCCAGTGCTCGCTGGTACATCTCTTCTGCCTCCTTAAGCTTCCCCTGATCATGGTAGAGAACACCCAGATTATTGACTGTCTCGAGAGTGGACGTATGATCAGGACCGAGGGCATTTTCCTTGCCTACCAGTGCTCGCTGGTACATCTTCTCTGCCTCCTTAAGCTTCCCTGGTCATGGTAGAGAATACCCAGGTTGTTGACTGTCTGGAGAGTGAACTTATTATCTGGACCGAGGGACTTCTCGTAGCCTGCCAGTGCTCGCTGGTACATCTCCTCTGCCTCCTTAAGCTTCCCCTGGTCATGGTAGAGAATACCCAGGTTGTTGACTGTCTGGAGAGTGGATATATGATCGGTACCAAAAGCCTTCTCCTTACCTTCCGCACAAGGTTTACAGAGATTCACCATAGATTTTCATGGAATTGCATTGGCCTTCTTTCATACGCATAATGTAATCTTACGTTTATAAATAGTACTAAGCCCTCAGTTTAATGTGCGCAGCTCAATAAATGATCAGCACTAATGTCTTGACGGTGGGGCTCGGAAAGCGTTTCTCAATGTAAACTTGTTATGCCGATTTCGAGAATGACTGTATCATCAATCTTGTCATCATCCTGCAATTTCATTCATCCTGTTCTACCACGTCATTCAGCAATAATATTCCCAGCGCTAGTTTGGCAATCATTTAGTCCTTCAACCTTTTTCTTTTCATTCTTTAACGAATTCGTGTTCATCGCTTGATCGCTCGGCTATCCTAGTCTCTCGTCTTGCTCTATCTAGTCCTGTCTCACAGAAGGTCTCCTTACCCTGAGATCACCTAGGTGACGTGCTGGTGTGGTTTGTTTATCTTCTCGTGCCTCGACCTGTCTGCCTAGCGCACATTGCCTTGAGCATTTCCCCTGTCACTGTGAAGGCCATTCCAGGTCACTATATTTTTCAACGAAAATCTTGTTTTGTCTGCCTTTTAGCTGGTTACTACCTTCTTCTTATGAGGAGTAGCTTTTGCTAACGAGAATATAATTGAGATAAGATTTTTACTCACTTTCAATACATAAATTACTTGGTCTCTTATCGAGTGTTTTTACGCAGATATGTATCCCTTTACTTTGTTTTATACTTCCAAGATTAAAAGGAGATTTATTGGGGCTTCCGCCGCCGACGCTGCGGGGCAGCGTGACAACTACACCGACATCACCGAGGGCTCCTTCTCCCTACAACCGCCTCGCAAAAGTCGTCAATCTCTCAAGCTATCAAGTCACGTTTCTTGTCTCTCCCACCTCCGCTCTGTATATAGAATCTACTGTAGCACTGCAATACACAGACCCCGTTTTGACTGCGAGAGGTCACCAATACAAAATATAATTCATATGCACTAACGGACCTTATTAAGTCTTCGTTGGGGTGATAGTCAGATGTAAAAAATGATATTTGCTATGGAGTTTTCCGCGTCGTACTGAACCGTGTGTCCCATTGACCCGTGAATTACCTTCATCATGGCCGTAGATTGCATCCAGGGGTATAAAGCAGCAGTAACAGTCCAAATCCGACCAGCAGCACTTTTGGTCTTCAGTTGCCAGCCTGCTAGCCTGAGGTGATCCCAGAAAGAAAAATGCGGCATGGTAGTTTACTCCAGCTAAGCAACAGCCCAGGCCACCATAGAACATGTAACCCATAACATTCAAATCCAGACCATTTACTTGGCGGCCACACAACTGATCTACCGAAAATAAAGAAGTGGCCTTCAGCCCTGTTCGGCTATTGCCAGGCACAAAAATTGTGGACTGGGTTATGAAACAGAGCGATATTGCGAGCCCACCCAGAGACTCGCAATGGCTGTGAATAGAGCAATCGTTTGTTCAGTTTCAACCGAAAAAAGGTCAGAATAATCCTGTGCTTTTAGTGAAGATATTACGAGTGATGGAGAGAAGAAGGCCAATATATCGGGCAGAGTGGTTCGTGATATGTTCCATTACAAGGAATACCTCTTATCATGTCGCCGAGAACGCTCACGTTCAAGCTGTCAAATTTTCCAGGTGTCAAAGAAAGTTGATAGGACTTAAGCGGGCACTGGTAAATAGACGACTGATGCCTTCCTCATTAGCCACAAGCAAAAACTAACATCCTTCCCTTTCTTATTCATACAATCGATACGTTAGCACTATTCTACTCCCAATCTTGATGTAATGCCCTAATAATTATGAGACCAGGGGTTTGGAAGAAAATCAAAATGGAAAGAGTCGAAGAATGTGAGCCACTCTATGGCAATTAGCATCCCTGTCTAGGTATAACCCACTTCCCAGAACCGGTCTCTGCATTTGAAATATTATTGATAATAAGGGCTATCAATACTCTGCGGACACAGCAAAGTTCTCCGTATAGCCATATCTTCATTCGCTAGTTTCGCACTAAACAAGACCAATTTCTCACACGGATAGTTCGGACGATTGTTTGTCCGCTGCATCGGTGAGTCCGCGAGAACGCTAAGTATAGCCTCTCCGATCCAGCCCTGCTCTCGTTTAACCATTTGATCCTGAGCTAGAGTTCTCACTTTTTCATAAGGCGTACACATATCGACAAGACTTTGACTTCCTACCTGCGCTTCTCGAGATGGAAGATGACTGGTTTGACCTCCACCGTATCCGCGGGATGTTCTCCGACGTGGAATTGTTGCTTGAAAAGACGATTCCTACGGTGTCGCATACGGGCTGTTATGAGTTGTTCCAGCAACTTAGGGCGGCAGCGACATGCTGTCGGGATATTCAATCAGAAGAATGGATACAACTGGGACAGTGCATATTTGAGGCTGTCAGTGGCTGTTGGGAGATGGTCTACTGCGATCTACAGAGATTTTCACCGAGTGGGCAAATGAATACATGCCGTTTTCATGCATGGGTTGCGGCATTGGACGCCATGCTGATTACTGTACTGTAGTGAGTAATACACGCAGAAGGTGTGCCACTATGCTAATCAAGGCGATAGTTTGCGTCGACTGGTTCTTCGGTGACGAGCACAACCCCTGGGAGAACGGACGCGGTCATTATCTGGGACAGATTTGAATTTACGAGGGAGCAACTGCGTTCAAAGTGCCAGGTAGTAACTGACGCCGCCAAGACTGAAAAAGACATGGCCTTCGGAGCTACTGCGCTATTGAACCGACTCATGGAAGCCCTGGACCGGACCATGCCCGGTGAAACACTTCAAGAGATATCGGCCTACAATAGCCGGATATATACAGCCTCCGAAAGCTCAAAATATCGGACACAATCCGGTACAGACGAAGTGAACCTTAATTTTAAACCCTTTTATCGGGGGTGCCCGGCTCGCACGACGTTCAGTCATTGTACACTTCGCATTCCAGTGAGGTTTCCATT
>JAMZTW010000076.1:0-17636 GCA_024706585.1 Penicillium simplicissimum
AGAATAGACTCGATTCACGTACGCAACCGCCGAGCGGGTATTCGTCTGCCTGCCGGCACGCGTGCAATCGCCCATGGGCCGACAGTCTAACCGCGTACCCAAGGAGTCCAAAATTCCTCGGGCGAACAGAAACTACTAGATAACCAACAATGGCTATATATCTTTTGTGATGCACTTTTACACTTGAGGTACTTGAGGTCTTAAACGCAGTTTCTTCTGGCTCATGCTGACAATTTCCTGTGCTATGTCTCAAAACCTTCATCCCGCCTGGTGAAAAATGCCTACCACCTGATTAAGGACCAAGTGCGGAGAACCCCCCTTCTCATGAGTGCAGGGCTGTCGGCTTTGGCATCCAACATAAAACTCTTTTCCGCAACTGAGGAGACTCACTCTTCGCCACTTATAACTCTATACTTTAAATGCGAAAACCTTCAACACACAGGCTCCTTCAAATATCGCGGAGTAGCCCATAGCCTTGCGTCTCTTTCCAGCAGCGACCTCAAGAGAGGGCTGTTGACTACAAGTTCCGGTATGGGATCACCCGTTGTTAGTTAACACTGCTAACTGTGCAATAGGAAATCACGCAATCGCCTTAGCTAGCGTGGCAAAAGCCCTGTCGAAGGAACGGGGCCATGCCATCCCTGTTTGTGTCATCATGCCATCAGGGCTAGCCCTCTGAAAGTGAGGAATGTGGAGTCTCTCGGTGCTCGAGTTGTACGGAGCGGAAATTCTGGCAGAACGTGAAACTGCTCTGGAATCAATGCGCAAGCGCCACGGGCTAACGCTCGTCTCATCTTCTGACAATCAGAATGTCATTTGGGGCAAGGAACCATTGGCATCGAGATCAGGGAGCAGATGGGCTCCGAATTCGGAAATGATCTAGATGCTATAGTCTTACCTTGTGGCGGTGGCGGACTACTCTCTGGTGTGGGTATCGCACTCAAAGAAGAGGACACGCAGGTCTTGGAGCTGAACCCCAGGATGGCGCGGATGATGGCCTCAGAGGGCTGCAGTTGGCGAACGTATTGAGGAGGTCACAACTGAGACAATCGCTGATGGCCTCCGATGTCCGCTCGGAAAACTTCCTGGGGTATCATCAAGGACCCAGCATTTGTCAACGGAATCTTCACCGCTAGCGATCTTCACATTCGATATTCAATGAGTCTCCTCAAAGAGGCACTGGACATGGTTGTGGAGCCAAGCGCGGCTGTGCCTTTGGCAATAGTCCTTTTTAATAGAGATTTTCGACGGTATGTGGCTCATTTCAAGAGGAGACTTCATGTTGGGGGTCGTGCTTAGCGGTGGCAACTACGACAAGGACTGTTCTGGATCGAACATCTAACTGGTTGATATCGGACGCGCACGTGTCTACCAGGCTTGATTTTGATGTGGATTTGTACTTGAATCCTTTCGTCTTCTAGCTAGGAGCTTTGTTTTCTTATTCTACTTTAGCCGGCACCAAATTGGGATATTCTATGACTGCAGTCAAGTTTTACTATCACAAGGGGGGAAAGGTAGAGGAAAGTATTACTGGGTATTTAGCAACAGGGACCAGTACAGATCGTAAGGATTGGATGGCGTCGTACTTTCACTGAACTAATAATTCATTATTTGCCAATGGGATAGACATATCTAGACAAAAGCGTAAAGTCATGAACATGAACATAGTATGTACTAAGGATAGAAACAGAAAATATCCGCGAATCATGTACCTATTGCTAGGCCGTTTCTGCGACTGGTCCCAACTCATTAATCTGCCTTTGAATGGCGCACGGCGAAGATGACCCTGCAAGTGTTCGTTCCGCTTGAAACGCTGGCCACACCGATCAGATCGGCAAATGTAAGGTCTCAGGTTCGCATGGATTTCCCTCTTATGTCGGCTAAAGTCAGCTTTCCCTCGGAATTTTCGGTAACAATTTTCGCATATATGGACGCCTTGTTCCCTATATTGAGATGGATGAGTGGAAATAGTTGAATAGGAGCACATGGACTCACGCCCCATTGAAAACCGCGGCATGCTCAAGTTCGATTGCCGAGGCAGGAGCAGCGAGTGATGAATTTTCTTGCATTGCCGTGCCCTGCGCAACTTCAGGCCCGTTCGAGAAGCGGCTAGTAAAATCAGGATCACCGAGGAACTGCACGAAATCTCCTGAATTACCATCGAAGCCGACCTTATGAAGCGCAATGGCAGATATATGGCTTTCATGGCCGATGGGTACGCGCTGTTGATGAACGTGGTTGCCTTCGCGTTGCATGCCGATATCAAACGAAGAGGGATCGCCGTGGGGTACTTCGTTGGCAGTAGTTGTATAACGAGATTCAGCATTCCTTGGAGGTACAAAACCGTTTTCGACGAGCCAGTTGTCGATTTTATTCAATTGCTGCATGTATTACTGTCAGCTGTGACGAAGTGTTTGGGGTGCCAGATCATACTTCTTCGTGGTCCAAGCTGCCTCCATCACCTGGAATTGGTGGTATATTGCCCTGGTCCATTCCTTTAAGGGAGGGATCGTACTCGAGGTTCTCAATGACTCTTGTCACGCGCGGTATATTGGAAGAGATATCTTCATGAAGCATTGTGAGATGTCAGAGGAGTAGTGGAACCTGCTGAGCGAGGGTTATCTGAGAAGTATAGAGCACAAAATGACAAGAGGGTGCCTTTCCCCTACGTATTATACTTGCGGGCTGTGCGAGGAACACACGTTGGTAATCCGATTGGGCAACCGAAGGTAGACGGGGGATTTCTTGGCAATCCCCAGGTACCCGCCATTTCAGTCGGGTCTTGCCACCAGGCGTACGAGGAGTAACTACCCCTCCTCAACCCCACCTTTGGGGAAAGCGGAGTGTAGAAAGGCACAAGCCGCCATTGATCCTTCATGGATTCTTTGAATTTCGATTTCGCGTTCCTTTTTCACTTGTTCCATGGTCTGACCGAAGTCTGTCATCGGAGGTCGTATCGGCAGAGAAAAAAGATCCCCTGCCCATTTTGCAACTGCGACAGTTACAACATGAGTAGAAAGCACAATGTCCTTCCTAGAAACGGGCATCTCGTCAAATTCTGGTTCAACAAGCTCCCGAACGCATCGCAATCCATCCTCGTCGGCGAGAGTTTTGGCCACAGTTTGCAAGACATTCTATCGAGACTTGAAGGCGTACGCACCTGGCCTCTGCCCGATGGATTATGTTATCACTCTTCACGTCTCCTCCTCATGGGCCAGGCGTCGCTAGGTGGGGCCTGAATATAGTAAGTTTTCCACGTCCAGATCCATCAACGTGAACCCTGGGGAAGTAAGAACCACGGGTATGGAATTGTTGTACGGGGAAAAGGGTAAGACGGCAGTAGGGAGAGCGCTAAAGCTCTTTCAAGAAAACGCCCTGAACGAAAACTCTGCCCTTGTGTTCCGTCCTAGCCGTATGGCATTTAGATTCTCGCGTGGTAATAGCCTCAACCACGGAAGACGTTGCCGGCCCTGACCCGTCGGTGGCTACGGCGATGACCCACTCAGAGCTTGTGATCGCCCGCCAAGGGAATCCTCCAGTAATTTGATCCGTGTCTTGGTAAGTAGTTACTGACTGTCAGGAATCCATCTTAAGGTTTCTCCGTTACTGTTTCAACAATTTTCATCAGAAGCTAGCTCAGGGGCCGTCAACCCCCGAACCAAACACTAGCAGGAACAAGTCCAGCGATATTCTAGTCCAGAATTAGAAGCGATAGCTACCATATATTGTCCGCTTAAGTTGTCTCATTGTGTTATTTTCAGTTCAAAAATGATCTGAAAAAGTAAAAGTAGCCTCCCGATACCACTGACCAGCGCAACTGCTATCCATGGGACACGTTGACGATCCATGTGGCGTCGACAAGCGTCATCTCTTGCTCCAAGAACAACGGAAGAACGATAACCAGGTCAAGGACAAGCCTGACCTTTACGGCCAACACGTTGGTCAATCCTCGCAAAATCAGCCCGCCCAGGCTCCCAACTAGCAGATGACAACACTGTACCATAGCTCTGCAATTTCATGCTTCTATGATTAGACTACTTCAGGGGAGCTGTTCAGTCGCAAAGTGCCAGGTCTCTAGCGGGATTTTTTCCAGGGGCCTTTTGGAATTTTATTCCCAAAATCTTTTAAACCTCGGTCAGCAGGTAGGATTGATCTTGCAAAAACAATACCGAGATGACTATTCCTATGAAGTCTCCATACTTGTACGGAATCCATCGCTGGATGCCTACCAGCCACTTCCACACACGACTTCTGGTAACCCTAGCAATGAGAATGGGGCGGCTGATCAGTCACGTCTATTTCCCATACGCGATATGCAGTAGATCTGTGGAATCTCTCCACGAAGTCTAATATGGTGCGAAGATGAGGTGATGCATAGGCGGAGTATAAAGCTCCCTATACTCAGGAACATAACCGCAAGAGACATAAAAAGCGACGCATCCGGTAGACATGGAAAATGAACCAAGTGTGTTTCGTGCAAGCCCAAGTTGACGTGATATTTCTCCCCCCAGATGGAGTTATTTGGTGGCTAGAGTTTGTTTGAGGATAGCCCAATTCCCATTCAGTGTTGGCTATCTCTTCGTGATCGTATGAGCCTCTTCTTTGTGTCGGACGAGGTCGTGGAATGCCGGTAACGTCATACCACAGCATGAGAAGTCGCGCATGAAGTTGGCCTCTATGTCCGACTGATGTTTCAAAAACTCGCCGGAAGCTAAATGAGGGTTTGATGGCGGGGTGCAAACACCGACAATGGCGTATGATGAATTTTCCCCGTCCGTCTCGATAGCGTTGGTACCGGTAAATGAGCCCAAAGTGTGGTCGACAGCGATCTGAGTAGATGGGAGATCCGAGCACCTAGCCTGCTTCTCGCAGTCTAGGCTTTTGCCAGATTTACCCACAACTTTGGGCAACTAGAAAGAATGTCATCAACTGTGGACTGGATTTAGCTGATTCTATTTCCGTAGGCGTACTTTCTTTCTGAGATTGTAAATGTCTCGAATTTGAATTGCGGCATTTGGATCTCGACGGTTGACAGCTGCCAGTATCTGCTTGGGATCTATGTGATTCGCAAGCAGCTTCAGGATGAATGATCTGTACTTGGCCTTATCTTCTTGGCCGTATTGAACGTGGGATTTTGGAGACGATGATGGAGGATGATTATGTTCCCAATTCCGAATTCGTAATCCCCATGACCCATAGAGCTTGTTCTTGTCAATAACGGCGCTGAAGGGACAGTTGCTAAGCCGGGATTGAGTCTTCCGCGCAGACTGTTTCGGAGATGACGCACGGTACGTTCCGCCACGATCGCAGCGAAGATAAATCTGTTTTAGCTCGCCTTTCCGGTCCCTCGATGTGCGCTGTTTGACTACAGCGAAACCGTGCGCTTTCGCAAACTCCCGGACTGAGCTTAGCGCATCGTTTGATGATCGATAATTATGTGATTCGGGCGGAGCTGGTATACAGGCCATTGCCAAAGTTGAAGTATGTGAGAACACGAGGCTATCTAGTGAGATTACGATCCCAGTTAATTCCGCACAGTCCTATCATATGATGTGGCGCCTCGCCTTTTGAGATCTGGCCACACTCTTTCAAATACTTGACCAGGTCTTGGAAGGCGTTCCATGGTAAGTTAGAAGATTTCCAAAGAGTTGAAATTACCCTTGGTATTATAATTACAATGAAAGTGCCGATGGCAGCTGCAATTAGTGGTACATGACGAAATCGATGATCATCCCTGGTACAGCTTAACAGCCAATCCGCAGCCATCATAGCAATATATCTCAGGAGGATTACAGTTCTCGCCGTGTGTATCCGTAAGGCAGGATAGATCGCATTTTCGCATGCCAAGGGTCCACTCGCACTCTGCACTCTACAATCTGAAAGATATCGTAGCCTGATCGTAGCCTGACAAGTCTTGGAACCTGTCGGAACACTGGCCGGATACACCAATAGGAATCACAATAGGCCTAGATTGCTCCTACTGGCGTTGTCGCGGAGGTCACATCTCCGGGGTAAGAACGGAGTAGTGAGGGGTGCACAGACCATTGTAACTCTCAGCTCCACCGGATCCTGTCATCTATTCACGGGACCCGCAGTTCGTTGCGCAGGGCAGCCGCCCCACTTGCTTACCTTCTGAGCCAATAGCATCGTGGGCTAATCGACCCCGTCCGTAAGGCCCAGATCTTCTCCGTTGCCTAAATATACCTACCTCCTACAGATTCTTCAATCACCCCCTAGCTAACATCAAAACAAGGTATCGACACGAAAATAAACAGAACGTAGATCAATGGAGAGAAAAGTGAGGATATTGCTCTACTCTACATCTGTATTTCTCACACAATGGGCGCACGCAAAGGAATTTCATCGTCGATCTGGTCGCGTATCTATAGCCTTCGAAACGCAGAAAATTGGTCATAGCCGGATTCGAGACGAATTTACATAGATCGGAGGGCATGTGACGGTAAGCTTCTAGTCGGTGAAATAATCTAAGCTTTTGCGACCGAGATCTACTATTCGACACTACCCAAGAGAACCCTATCATTAAATATAATGCCTTTTTTGTTATTATTGACAACTAAGTCGGTCACGGAACGATCGGAAAGCTTTTAGAGTTTTGGCCTACGAAAATGGCGCAAAATAAGACGACCTCAATTAACCGACAACAACGAGCTCAGACTGGGCGACTTTCGATGGGTATACATCCGAAACGATTAGAGGGAACAGTGATTATGTTGGCGGGTAGTGTGCTGGTGGCAGCAAGGCGGTGAGAATTCGAGCCTGTTCTGTACTCTAATGGACCTGTGGAGCAGCAACCGAGCGAGATCGACTTCTAGGGGCCATCCCCGCTTGCATTCCTTATCGCGTTCTGCAGAAGTCTTCCCCTCGGCCGTCTAATACATCACCATCCATAATACTCTGGCTGTGTAATAACAAACAACTTCGCCCACCTCAAACACTCACGCAAAAGCGTCCAGTATAAAACACGCTCGGCCGCGATAGATATACACTTTTCACGCCCAGTTTTACCCGGGCGTCACTCGGCCCTGGAGTGACCAGGCTATTCGTGCGCTCCGGCTTACTACTTAATCACTGATAACCGATAAAAAATTTCGGACTACTCGACCGGATCTGCGACCGGCACCGTTTTGCCGCTCGGCTGGCAAAGAACCTCCGTAAAATTACGGTAACGAAAGCCAGATCATTTCATTTTCCCCAATTCGGTTTAACGGTATTATTTTTTGTATTTATTTTCTGCTGATCCGTGGAACGCGTTTTGGGGGGGGGGGGGGGGGGGGGGGGGGTTATTAAACTCTTCTGCCCTTTTTCTGTATTTTCCTTTCCCAGTCTCCCGCTCTGGTTCTCTCATGTCACTCTTTTGTCTCCGCTGAAGCACATCATCATCTTGGACTTCTATATGGGAACAAATCAATGTCATACCACGACATTCTAAGGTAATCAGCTAAGAGACTAATTATGAACTGCTGCTTATTACATGCGCCTCGTGAATAAGAACCATAATTCCATGTCAGTACGTGCGGTTCTTTGGCAGTGGCAGACTATGGTCCTTTCTTGCCTAGCGAAATTCGGTTCAGCCTCCAGTTCGAAATTTTCAATATGACGTCCGATATGACCTTTGGGACCAAGTGAAGCCCTCCACATCCTGTCTTTACAGGAAGTATAGCCTTCCTTTTGCTGATTTCCCTTTAATATACTTCACAGTATAATATTTACGCTCCCCTGGCAGGCTGCCGGCTACGACAACGAAAAATGATAGTTGAATAAGGCAGATATCTGGTCCAAGTGTCCCAACAATGAAGAGTTGGGGAAAAATGGAGCAGGTGACGGAACATTACGCCTGACGTCCCAGTCTGCGAAGATCGTGGAGCAAGATCGAACATCGAACTTCCATCCCACAAGCGTGCGTCCCTCCCTTCCCTCCTCCCCCAAAAAGGGCTGACCGAGTCTATTCCTTTCATCTTTCGAGTTCATCGATCTCAGCTACATTGTCCGCTTTTCTTCCGACATACAAAGGCCACCAGTGCGATGTCAATCACAGCATGACTGCAGTCCATATACCCTATTGTCAATTGGGATGAGCCCCAGATCCCAATTCCCTGCATCCTGATTCGTCGATAGTGCGTGCTCCCGCACCTTATGGTGCGTCGCTCTTCAGCACTTTCTTACCCTATCATATTCCCGAACATCTTGGTAGAAACATCGGCGCCAGTATGGACAGGTCCAGTATATAGTTGCAATTCATTCGCAGCGCGGAGTATCGACTGCGTGCAAAAGCATAGACGGGAAGTCCATGGGTGGCTCGGCCGCGCTGGACGGCAAAACCCAGCACACCCGAAGCGTATTCCACCACAGCCATTTAGCTGCCAGCGCATCTTTGTGACCGGCCGGTATAGTAGCTACTTCGCCGTGACTCCGGAGTCCCAAGCTAAGCGGACTCGACAAGTCCTTACGATGACCGAGGCCGAGTTCGTCCAGGCGCAGGTGAATCGCGGAGGCCGAGGGTACGATTGCGCCCGTTGAACAAGACGTGACCGAGTCATCGCTGTGGTTAACCCGGTGGCCAGAGTATATATTTGAGGACACGCGTTTAGCGATATCGCCGCGCTCGCAGCCTTACCAAATCCGGCAACCGAGCCCATTCCCGTCGCCTTTTAATCTAGTGTAGGACCGCTCATCCAAGCCGCTTTCGAGTCGATCTCATCCCATCGCATCAATGATTTCGATCAGATTCGCATTAATAATTTCCTTCAGCACCAAGGGGTTTGGAGCCGACCTATTCAGATCCGACTCCGACCATCTACCTACCCTCGCTACGAGCAGGTTTGGGTCCGGCAGATTTGCGTCGTGTACCGGACGAGTAGGGCTGGGCAGCCGCTTATACTTCGACACCAGCCCACGACGATGCATCTCATTGCACTTAACAGGATTGAAGAGTATACGAACGATGCCTTTCGATTCAAGGGCGCTACTGCTGCTAACGTGGTAGGGCTGAAGGGGAAGGAAGGCAGCAATAGCTACAAAAGGGCCACACTCGCTCCGGCTTGTGGAGCCATTGAACGGTTGGACGGGGCCTGTCTCGATGACTCGATCGCGCTGCTAGATCATGAGCTACGGGGTGATCTGTTCGAAAGTCCCCTTATTAGATATATGGCGGCGATAGGAGTCGACGCGGAGAACCAAAACAACCGTGACCCGCCGAGCTACACCGGGCATCTCTCGGGTCTAGTAAAGATATCCCAAATGCTCGTCGCGCAAAGGGCGGTCCAGCTAGCCGACAACCAACTGGCAAAGCAGCATCCCGGTGACGCGCTCGACGACACGCGCGAGCGGTTCCTTATATTCGGGGTCCGGGCTCCGTTTGGCTGGATCACCCGACTCCGCACGTACGGCAAAAAGGTCCAGAACACCACGACAAGCCTTGGCTATATTATCTGGAATGACAACAACCAGGCCCTCCACTATCGCGAGCTCCACCTAACTATGGATGGACTCCGACTATTCATCCGTACGCCGGTCAAGCTCGCGCAGTGCGACCTCGAAAAGCTTTTTCTGCTGAGCGACGATGAGGGGCGAGAAGAGATGATTCCGGGACTGCCTCTCCACCGGCTGACTGACGGCCCTATAAATAATCAGCGTGGCTGGAATTCTCAAAGACCGACGAAATCTCCCGATTGTTCCGACGACAGGGTCATCGTTGGCTTTTGGATCGTGTGTTGACTTGTGAGTCCCTCCGGCAGGAATTCACCAAGATCCGCCGATCTGACTCTCAGTGATCTGGCGGGAATCTGTTGTGGCCAAATACGTAGGGCGGGTGGATCGATTCCTTTAGCGGCTATTGCTTTTAATCTTTATGACAGCCGGCCAGCCCCCGCGAGCGATGGAGGTCCTTGCTTTACGTATTACAATACTCCCGAAGGGCGGCATCAGAATATCTTCATCGAGCATGGGTTGGTTAGCACCGTGACGAGCTACCACAAGTCGCAGAAGGTAACGAATAGCGTCAAGGTTATCCGCCGTTATCTACCAAGGGAGGTCAGTGAGCTCGTGGTTTACTACCTATGGCTTATTCAGCCATTCGCCGAAACGGCGAACATGTTGCCCCGTAGGAGCGACCTCCGCGTGCGTTCAGCATTCGTGTGGCCTCGCGGTCATAGTCACTGGGATGCGGCGCGCCTCGGAGTGATTCCGAAGCAGGAGAGCCACATCCATCTGCAGACGAAACTTAGCGTGCTGTCATGGCGACACGCAGTGATCGGGATTTCACGAGTGTATCTGGAAGATTCAGTCCTAGATCAGCAACCCGCACATGACTCCTGGGGTTGCGCGCACTATATACGCCCCGGGTTTACAGGAGGCTTCTGGAGTGGTTGAGTCCCGGCGCGTTCGGTATCGGGCAATCAGCCTTGAGTGGCATAGCTTCCTTGGTTTCGAAATGATGATGGCGCGGAAATGTCGGCATAGCCAGATAGAGGGTTTAGAGGCAAATCCTTGGCGAAAAACTCACGCGAGACTCTGTGACAATTGAGATGAGCGACAGTGAGTAGAATTTTCAATAGCTTTACTCTAGCTATACGGATCTTGAATAAATAGGAATCTGCTTCATTACTTATATGACCGCTATATTATAGATTTTGCTCCTCGCTCTCATTCTTAGTAGATAAGCGTTTTATTTTGGGGGATAATCATCGCTGCGACCGACGGCTAAAGGATATTGCTGGGGGTACCCTTTAGATTAACCGTATTGGAGTCGATTCCCGCGCCGATAGAGATAAGCTTGCCTTAGCGCAATATCAAAAAGCCTTCATTCTGAGACATATGTTCATCGCCTTTCATCGCCCGCCCTACTTGATGTCCGTAACACAAGGTCGGTATAGAGATAAGGCTTTGCCAACGGTGCGTTAATAGCGCGCTTTACTATCTTCCACTGTAAAGATGTAATGATATCAGCGGACTTTTTGGATGGGAGGTTAGAAGAGCCGAAAGTTTGTAAGTCCACGTAAACGGAAAAAACATCACAAACAAAGCAACTTCGAAACCACTTTTCAGCAAACCATTCTTCAACTTTGCTACGAATATTGTAGTCGTGCCGCTTCCAGTCGATAGGTTTAGATCGCCTAGCCCTTGACCTCTGGGTGCCATTTGAGAAAACCACGGACCCAACTCGGACTCGGTTGCTTAGCAGGGCAGCCGCCCGTAGAATCGTCGAGTGGAGACCGTCAGCCGACGAAGGACCCAGCTAACAAGGGTAAGAACTTGACCGGCGGGGGATAGCCGTTCTTCGCCATATGTAGGATGTCAGATCCTAGGTAAATAAATGAAAGTGAAAATTCCAGTTTCCGACGGGGTCAGGATAGGTTTGGTGAGTAGAAAATAATTTCCATGAAATTTGACTGAATTGCGAGTCGCTGAGGTGCAGTGTGAAACAATGTCAATGCCTCCAGGATAAGGGCTATACTAGAATTCCCCCATCGTCAATGTTGAAGTAAATGCTCTATCATCTGGACTATGAAGATGCCAATGATCTGGGTATAAAATAGCACTATCTGACGGAATCCACGTGCTTCTGTCGGATTCTGTTTGAACCGCGTAGCCTCTTCACAAATTGCTGCCTCCCACAGCTCCACTCTTCGTTCCTGCACTCGTCCTTCCTGCACTCTTCATTGGTGCACTCTTCATTCCAGCCTCTCTCTTAGATTATGGGAGTTGGTTGAAATCGATAATGTCCTCTATGGTCTGAGTTAGCTTTCTGAGCTCCAAATACCGTAGCGAAACCTACTGTCAAGAAGAGAAGGAGCAATCTCCTGGAGCACTTCTCGCTCGACCCAGAGGCCAACGTGCAGATCAAACTCAGTATTCCCATGCCCACTTTTCCTGAGATCTGAAATTTCACAAACTTCCAATTCCTGGCCGTTCGTTGTGTTCCAGGTGACTTTAATTCCACACAAGGACCAACCGTCCCGCCCTTTGTCGACTTCAATGGATCGAGGCAGTCTCCAACCATTGAATAGCCATGGCAAGTGCTTCTTGACTTCTTCCTCTTTCGCGGTTGCGATTCCATTAACAAAATACCCCAAGCCCCTTCGGTCTAATTTGTAGCAGTGTGGATATGAAATATCCTGTTCAGAGGAGCCACAAGATCCTGTTTTAATTAGTCGCCTCGCTCAGAAGACTACCGGACATGCGAACGTCTATGCCTACCATGGCAATAGTAGATCGAATCAGGTACTTATTTCTGGACGACGAAAATATTGAACTCAAGAAAACTCAGCAGTGCTCCCGTATATAGGGGGTAATACTAATTCCTAGAAATTGGATTGGGGGGGGGGGGGGGGGGGGGGGGGGGGGGGGGGCAGGCAGACGCTCACTATAATACAATAGACACTAACCTTAACTAACTCTTTTTCCAGTAAAGCGGATTTCGCCTTACGGGCCTGTGCTCAAGGCGTAATAATACTTCCCACAACCCACAACAATTGGTATCGAATCTATGACATACTGTATGCGGAAGTTATTGCCTATAGCCTATAAGAAAGCGACGGAATCAATGTGAATTGATTGATTGAAGAAGAAAACCCCAAAACAAAAGGGGCAATGTTGAGTTGTCCCCTCTGTCGTGTACCCGAGTACTCGAGGGGACCTGATTGGTGTCGAGGTCGGTATCCACACATGCATGTGAAATACATATAAAAATGACAATCAAACGTTAGCTGACAGCACTCCACAATCTTGACAATTGGTTATTGGGGGTCAAAGCTGATTCCTATACACAAGTGCCTCTCGCGGTGGTCCTTAACGTCTACCTCTCAATCAATAATCAGTACATCCGTACCTTACTGCCCAACTATAACGCAGACACCCCTCCGCCATCACTAGTTTCTACCCAAATTGCAAAGATGGACTACAGACAGCGAGGCATGAAGGGAATTACTCATCTTGAATTTCGGAAAGCTCTCTACAGGGAGCTATTCAAACAGTGGTCAGAGGAATCAGCGCAAAGAAAGCGAAAACGCAGCTCTGTTAAACCGTCAGATGAAGGTAATCATAACGTTGAACGGATTCACCCGCGCAAATGGTGCCATTTCTGTGTTGTACGTGTTCAAAGAGCAAAGGCTCCAGGCTATGCCGTGCCGAAGCAATTTCACCAGTATATTGCTGTAAGGCCTGCAAGGTTCCCTTACGCAGTCCCGACATAAGGCCATGCTGGGCTGAATTTCATATACAGCGACTCCCTTTAGGGGGAGAAAGATGTAAATTGCTCGTAGATAGCTCATAAATTCATTTTCCATGCCGACAAAAATGGGTTAGTGTTAGATGAGGTGAGCGTGTCATTTGCGGCAGAAAAAGGACGCTAATCACGACTAGCCGCAAAAATAGCGAAAAACAACCATGGAACAATTGAGGTATCGAGCTTGTATCTTGGGCATCATAAAACAGAATTTAGATTAGAATTACAAGTTACTGAATAGGCTTCCAATACCCAATCAGCTTCATTTATTTTGACACGCTCTGGCCTCCTGGCATATCTAGATCTTTCATACCGCCGGGCTCTGTGTTCTTTCTCTCTTCATGATTCTGAAGCACGTTTTGAAAGTAATAAGAGCAAAATCCCAACATGGCATATGAACAAAGCAACTTGATATTGCAGTGCCTGCTCGAAGATCTGAATGAACTTGAAGGTCAGCAGAAAGGGAAGCAGCTTGCTGGTGAGCTCGGTGACCTGGAAGTCGCCATCAATTGCATGAGGGATAATATTGTGAGAATGCAAATATCTATCCAAGATGAGAGATTGGCCCTCAGCACGGCCACGGCAGTCGTTGTGGACCAGAATATGCTAGCTTCTATCGCGAACGATGAAGCCATTGCAGAACAGGATATTGTCGCGACTGCAAAAAGCAGATGTTTATTGGGGCAATCAAAGATGAAGAATTATGGCCCCCTCGATGCTGCGGGAGTATTGTGCCACCTGGAGTTGCCCTGAGAGTCTTGAGCTATGAGGAGCTCCGAACCTTCTGTGAAAGGCTATTGAATGGACCTCCAAAACTCGGTTATACTGTGCGGAACCGACGTGTTCGAACGGCCACACGTATGTTTTTTGAGTTTTGTGGTTATCTGATCTAGAGCAGTTCGCTAGGACGGTCGCGTTTTCCTTTTGCCCTTCTAGGCCCAAACGCCAGACGCAGAGAAGACTTTCTACGCTAGCTCAGATTATGAATGCATGTTCATTCACTAGCTACATTGTCGATGTCGAGGTTTAAATGTAGGCCTTCGTGGATGTGTTCCTCATGCGTACTTCTGCCCGGGATGAAAACTCAGCAAAATAACATGCAATTTCTAGGCTGATTCATTAACATTCAACAAGTCACCCTCTGCAGTTCCTCCTGTATCTCTTCTGCTATCAATGCCTCTCTTCTCTGTGCAAAGGAACGTTCAGTGCAATAACCCCATTTCCTTGCCCATTCAGTCATTTGTTTCCAAAGAATCTTTGCTCGAATCTTGCATTCTACATCTCCCTGCTCAAGAGTCTGTGCGGTGACTCTCAGGTGGTCTAGAGAGATTTGGCGTCCATATGGATGTATATCTTTCACATGAGTTGCTAGTGTCTTGCCAGCAAATGCGAAGAATTGCGCACGGCTACCCCATTGATATCCCTCACTGACGAACTTCGGTCCGAGACCAGCATCTCGATGCAAATGGAAGGCCAGATCGCGTATAAGTAATGCGTCCTCTTTGCGGCAATACACGGCATAGTAAAGAAAGTCGTGAAGAATTGAGATGGCTTCGAGTGAGTCACTACCGAATCTCCTCTTAGCATCTTTCCACGCATCCTAAACCCAGAGGGCAATATAGTCTGATAGTCGGAGTATAAGCACCACTGCTTTGCGTAGTAGCTCCACATACAAGAGGACTATGGGATGTCTTCCCCCAATGTGCTTCTGTAGGCTTTGAATGGCCCTCAGCTGCCCAATGCGGAATGACCACAACACATCATCTCCTTTCATTCTGAAAAATGCGTGAAAGATACCAAATATTGGGCTCTCCGACCCATGTTTGGATCTGGCAATCGCTACCAGATGGGGAGAACAAAGTTTGTAAGTGTGAGTTCTCTTTGTTGCCGTCGATTCCATAAATGTATCGGAATATCCGCCAAATTCTCACCAGCAAATGGGGATCATTAAAGCAGAGAGCGACCTCAAGATCCTTGTAGATCAACTTTAGCTTTTTGTCGCCTTCTGCATATTCGCCTTTCTGAAAGAAACCCCCAGCACTCCAGCATTTATCACTGATGTTTTTCCATTCCTTGTTCAAGCTCTTGGTTCCTGGAGGAGGAATAAGATTTAATTCGTCAGATCTCCAGTTTGGGTTTCTGAATAGCTGAAAAGGCAAGAGATCGATGTCGGAGGGAGCCCTCCCTCCTTTAAGGCATTATGGATCAGGTTAGGGACCTTGCTGCGGAGGGTAGATATCATGCATATGCTGGGTCTGAAAATAACGCTTCTTATCATGGGATGAGGTACTTCTCGAGACTCTTGCGGTATCGATGAGCCCACTCTGGCTCCCACTCTGGCTTCTGGAAGAATTCAATTTCGTTCTGAGCTATGAAGGTAGTAATGTTTGCAAAATATGAGCCTTTGAGACCACGAAACATCTGACTACTTTTGAGTAGAGATTTCTGCTATAGCAACTCACCATACCCCAAATGCCGCTCTAGTTCCTTCAGCCCCTTTTCTACTCTCTGCAGCACCCTAAGCACGTCTACGAGGAACAGTCCCTGTAGTTGCTCATTTGCTAGATCTGTCTCTCCTAGGCCAAATCGCATCTTAGGCACTTGCGAAGAACGGTTGCAAAACTTGGCCCCATGTTGTTGCGCAAAAGTGGCATCTGAGCCAGTTTCTCGGCGACGTGATAGTCAGTGTGCATTTGTGGTGGCATAGTCCTCAAGCACCCTTTGTCGAAGTCGTTGCCATGGCTGACTGTATCCCAGTTCAAGAAGAATGATGCCGAAATGGAACAGGAGCTCGTTATGGCCGAGAGCCAAGGTCGTAGAACTAGGAGTGTAGCTAGTACCTGCAGCAGCGGTGGGGTTCCTGGCACTTTCGAAGGCTGGACTGCAGCAACTCTTGTCATGAGCCGACCATCCCCATTCTCTGGCTTCGATAATTCGACCCTCAAGTACGGTGTTGTGGGATGAAATGCCGCTCGCTTCTGCTGAGAGCTCTCCAATCCCAAAGAAGGAGACTTGATCAGCCTGCCAAGTGTCAGGAAGCCACGGAGTTGAGTAGTATTGTAGGACTGCGGCGGCGAGGGAGCTGGCGATATGCGCTACGGCTGTTCTGGGTAGATTGCGAGAGAATTCGTCTTCCGATATCCAGGTGATGATTTCGGACAGGGACTTTTGCTGCTTTGACGGCAAAGGTCCGGGGGTTTGAAGATAGAAACGGTGAATATCAGGATCCTTGATGTACCCGATGCAGGAGTTTGAACATTTCTGTGGAGGATTCTGAAAATGACGACAGAAATCCCCGACCATATCGAGGGTCGATAGTTGAGTCAGATGTTTCGAAATTATCGCTGGCGGCTATAATGGACGTGGGAACAATTGGTTCATCATCATCTGCGCGTCCTTGCATAATAGGCGGGGCACTGCTGGCTATGCCCAAAGAGTCGAACTTCAGCGGATTTGGCTCGTACATCTCTTTTGAAAAGCTTTTTTTTGACCTTCTTGGGTCTAATAGCCATTGACTGAGAATATTTTGTCACCTTCTTTATCTCGCCAGCCCAAGCATTGTTGAGGTGAGTAGCCGAGATTTCAGCCTTGTGCGCAGGAGTGACTGGAGACGTTACGTTGGCGGCTTCGACTTCCAAGCATATCGGCGTTTCTCGACACGTTGGTGACTCAGCCTCGGAGTCGACGACAAGACCAAATTTCATACCATTCTCCCCGGTTGTGGACTCGACGGGCTTGTCGTCGTCAACAAGCGAGATACTCACAGCATGCGTCTGGTGTCTCGCACAAGACCATTTTCGGGCGAAGATGTTGTACAAGCTATACGCCGCGGATCGAATTTGGCGATACTTATCAAGACGATTTAGCTGGACTGTTTTTTGACGCATCATGCTCCCCTGGTCTGGCTGACTGGTCCTATGAGTCTCCCGGAGCTCACTAGTGATTCGAGCCGTTAGTTCGTTGAAGTCGGATGAGAAGTCGCGAAGCTCCTTGATGGAATTCTGAACGCTATCCTTCTTCCAGCAAAGTTGGAAGCGCTTGGAGATTTGTTTGAGAATGACCATCGAACGTCTAGAATGTATCAGGGCCGCGTTATTAGCTTGAAAGCCTTCCACTTCAAGACATATCGTTTCAATCGAAGAGTGGACTTGTTCAAGCATGGCATGCCAGCTCGCAAACGTCTCTCTCATTGATTCGAGACGATTTGTGTCGCAGACCGGAGGAAACGTTAATCTTTCCAGTTTCTCATGGCTGCAGTCGAACAGCAATTCCCGGGCCATTTCTTGATTATTAGTTATTGAAGCGAGCAAATTGACAACATTTCCTCTGAAAATAACCCTCTGCACCCTCCATAATTGTATCCAACTTGGTTAATTCCTTCGAGTAGTTCCGG
>JAMZTW010000077.1:0-19244 GCA_024706585.1 Penicillium simplicissimum
TTATTCGCGGGCACTTAGCGTGATACGAGGACCAAGAGGAATACCTGTCACATCAATTATGCTAGTTACAGGGCAGGCCAAAAGATCCGTCTGGCTATATCGCGATTTGATTGGTAACTCACTCAAACGGCGGTGGCGGGTTAGGCTTAGGGTTATGCAGAGTGCAGAGAAGGACTCAACTGTGACCATCGATGAGGCTCTGCTAGGCAGTACTGGCCAGAGTAAACGTATCAGCCGCGCCTGCGGCCGAAGAAGAATAGCGGGAAGTGGAACTCCCTTCCTTTCCAACTTTGTAATCTTTCACTTAAATCAGCATCCCCTCCTCACAGTAACCCTCGGCTATTCTCCCTCTCATTCATTCTCCTTCCATTCTACCCTCACCAATTCCGAGAAACTGCAGGCGAACATCATTCCCAATCATGGCAGCAAGCTCCTGTCCTCTTTCCGTTACCCTCGACTCCCTCCCATTCGACGTCTTCTATCTAATCGCCACGTTGCTAGACGACCGCGACTGCATTCATCTGAGTCGCACCAACCGCGCCATTCATGAATCAATGAAGAGTGACCTCATTGCACGCAAAACCGTCGAGGTAAGAGCCTCCCCTAGTTCACTTCAAGGGTCTGCGCCCGCTCTTTTTCTTTTGGGGGGGGCAACGCCCAGCCCTAATGTCAAATCCCCTCTCTAAAGGCGCCCCTATCTTCGTTGTCTAGTCGTCCAAATGAAAGTTAGGACACACTGACTGTACAAACCGTTGAAGGTGTGATACTGACATCCCATTTCTGCAGAATTTTCTCGCCCACAGTAAGGAGGGCCGAGCCGCCCTGACAGCCCAGTCCGGCTACCGCAAAGCTGTCGGGCACCGCTTCGATATTCACGAAGCAATCGCCACGGCATCCCCCTATGCAGTCGCGATGCTGGCATATGCGCTCGAATTTATTTACCACCAAGGTATCCTTTGCTATTGCGTCGGCCACGAGATCCGTGTGCTCGATGTACATCGTGGCGCCCACCAGGAGCAAGTTCTAAATCTATCCGAGATTATTCCTCGGCTGGACTGTACCAGTCCGGCAGACTTGCTCGAACCCGCCGCCCAGGTCAAACTTCTCGACTACAGCAATGGGATTCTCGTGTTTCGACTAGAAGGCTTGCAGGTGGGTCCTCAAAGTGATACGTTGGTGGCCATTGATATAGCACGACGGCACACTCGCTGCAAGCGATTAGTCCTTCAAAAGCCCATTGCACCATCCACCCCGATCTTCGTACGGCATAGTCGGTCATATCTCTGGTACGGCGTCTTCCAAGAGTTACCTGGTTCTCAGGGACGCTGGCTATGTACCCGGAGTGGACTTGGCCGCCGAGGAAACGATCGAGTTTCATATAGATCAAGCGGTGGTCGGGGAACTGGGCCAGTCCATCTGCTTCGACATTTACCAGGACCATCTCTACATGATTTCGACAGAAATGACCTCAGAGGATGACGAGCGGTTTTCCTCATTCTACCACTGGTTCTGCTATGCACCCCGGCAAAAGGGTCGGAAGTGGAGCGGCCGCTTATGGCGCCGAGAGCACCGTGAAGGTCCCTTCAACGAAATGTGGACGGATCTTTCAATCCGCAAGGATGAAACCACAGGGCGCCCGATGATAATTGAATGTCGCCGAGAATGGCCCAACGGGAAAAGCGAGAATCACCGAACAGCTTATATTGAGCCCTTATCCACGCCCGCAGAGTTACGAGCTGCCTACCCTGAAGGAGACATCAAGTCATCTGTGTGGAGTAACGACTCAAAATCTGACAGGCCCAGCAAAGATCCGGTCGTCGACCAGGTATACGATCATCGGCCTGAGAAACGCCTCCGACGTAACTACCACCCTGAACACAAGGGGAGTGACAACTCAATCCAGCGGAAAGAATTTATATACGCACACACCAAGCATCACATGTATGAGCTCGCTAGCTCAACCTTCGTCGATCTAGTCAACGATCCCACCCCCCAAGCAGGCGGCGTCCGCATGCGAGATCGCCTCCGGCTTCGCACGGTCTCGCGCAAGCGTAAATGCCCCATTGACGAAGAAGGTACCGCCGGCGAACCTGGTCTTCTCTTCCCACCAACTCAAATCGATGCCAATGGTCACCCCATCGAATAGTCGGACGAGCGCTTCGTCTCCCGTGGCGTCCACATGTGGCCCTCGGAAGATGCCCCAGCCGAACTACACCACCTCCTCTGCCCAGACCAGCGCTCCGGCCCAGTGAAGGCCATTGCAGACGAGCGCTCCCTCATTTATCCGTCTCGTGCGGGGATCTACCAAAACGTCATAAAGCCCTTATCCTGATCAGTTTCGACCCCGCGCTTTACCTTCCTACTATGACGCCGCTGCGCTCAGTTGGGACCTCTGGTTTTCCGGAGATCGCCTTTCCACTGGGTCTCCCCGAACCAAAGGCTTCTAAGAGAGGCTCTATCAAAGAGTCTGATCCTCTTTACAAGGTTATTGGTCGGGGATATTGGCTGCGATGATGGGAAGGGAGGAGCTACCTTACTTTCCTCCTGCGTGTTCACGAATGAAAATGTGATGGCCAACAAACAGCTGCACCCTTGTCAAATAAGTGGAGACCTTTGGCTGGTTTGTATACAAAGATGAGGACGACCTCGGAAATCAGTGCGATGGCCACACACCATTAATCAAAATACAAGGCAATACCCGGTCCTTATTCACTGGCACAACATAGACTTGCTTCTAGTTATATAGGTTGGGGATGTCTTTCGCCAACCACACACACCGTCAGGAAGGAACCAAATCGAGCTAGTAGTCCATCAGCAATTCAGCCAGGTCTATGCAGAAATGCAATCAGCATCATTTTTCATCGTTCCCCCTACAACGAACCACATAGAGAGCCTGGAGAAGTAGAAGGGGTAAATGACGGGTGGAGAAACAAAAAATTCCAGTTCTAGCTGGCCGTATATTGTGAGAAAGCACAAAGTGTCCACTTGAAGCTAAGCCTAAGACGATCCAAGGCACCTATATGTAGGTCTATTACCGGAGAGGGATTTTTTTATCACAAAGGTGGTGCGTGTATACGACCTCCGGAGTTTGGAAACAAATAGCAGAGAAGAGCCTCTCATGACCTAAACGCGGATCATTTTTAGGAGACCAGACAAAGATGTAGGTTGTATGTTACGCTCAGGCACAGGGATATCAAATCAACAAGTGGTAGCATTCAACGAAGCAACTAAGCATGAGAAAGGAAGAAGGGAAGAAGGAGAGATGGCAGGAGAGCTATCTAAATAGTAGATAGATGCCTTAGGAGCCAGGCATCAACTAGCAAACATGTGAATGGTAACAGGTTGGAGGTTATATAAGTATATAAACAAGTATTACCAAAGCATTATATTGACTATTACTATCCAGCACATCTAACTCCCGTCCTTTCCACTGCAGAGCAAAATCTACTGGCTGCTTCCAAGTCTCGGCCACCACAAGCAGTATTGGAAGCACCTGTCGGAATTAAGCAGCAGCATACAGAAGGTGGATCCGGAGAGGCTCTCTTCTCCGTACATCGGGCCGATGATTGGCTTCCAGGGAGATGACTACATAAACATCGTGCTTGGAACTTGGATGGGCTCAAAACATGACTAATCTAGGCGGGAGATAGTATCTCCTGCCTCCGGGATCCACCTATCCCGTTGCATTCCAACAACTCTCCCAGTGCACGTGATAAAACGCGGGACACTCGAAAACCCCTCTTCTCGGCCAGCCAGAGTGTTGAGCATTTCAGATTTGGCCCATCATTCTTCATGACTCAAAACTTGTTGCTCCTTCTTCGAGACTTTTAAGGTCCCGATGATATATGGTGCAAATACAGGTGTCCTAAGGTGAGGATTTTGGGTTATCACCCACTAAAAATTCACATTGATTTACTCGCTCACAGTGTTCCTGATCTGGCAATACAATCATAGTCTCGCATTAGCGCGGAATATACTCATATTCCAAGCGCATTTGAGACTTCCTGTATGTTATGGCGAGCGTAGTGTCTCTTAGAAAGACATGCTTATACGACATAGGATTTCGTCTCCTTCCACCTACTTCTATGAGCGGGCCCGAAAGCCCCGGAGTTCTTCAGCAAGATCTTCAACCTCTTGAAAGAACGGTTGTGGAGGAGCTGAAGAGCTGGCTGGTGGCCAATCCAAATGCAGAATGGAAACATTCCCCACGCTTCAGCCTTGTAGAACAATGTTCGGAAACGAAACTACGACAGATTCTGCAACAGCTCGCACAGGTCTGTCTCTACGTCCTTTCCCGAGCGAGAGTCGGGGCTGATAATTGCAGGATTCTAGCGTTGCTGCCTTTCGGACATCACACTCGGGATGGGAAGTCAAAGAGGGGGAAATGATCCCGATTTTCCCGAGTGAGGGTTGTAGCATTAGAGATGGGAATCGAAGTCATCCCCTGGTAATCGGAACAAAGATGTGCATCTCAAAGAACGTCCGCGTGGAGATCTCCGAGGGAAATATCTTGTATCTAGTATGGAAAGTCAAGAAGATTATTAATCGATGAGACGGTTTCCATTATACGTTATCATATTCAATTAGGGACAAGGGAAATATCTTGTTCGAAAGAATGAAGCTGGGCAAACATGGATGACTGTGGGTCAACAAATTCTAGATCGGCCACGTCAAGCAAGGGACCAACGAAATCGAGGGCTGTAATGTCAAGGAGAGTTTCTTGGGTTTGTGCAAGTGGCGGAATGAAGTCCGCAGTAGTCACTCTGCCGGCCCCTTCCTGTAACTGTTCAGCAGGGTCTGTGGAGCATGCTGCCGAAACTAGTGTGTCGAATCGCGACTGTTCATCTTCCAATCTACCTCGACCAGGCGCGATGCCAGTGGCCCCCCGTTCATGCTGCGTGATTCCAGGCAGACGAGATGGGCCTGTATCAGGATGTCTGATCTCTGAGGCTCGCCACGTAGAGGTCGAATAAAGTCCCACATTGGTCTGGCAACATCCCTCACGTATTTGCTCTGCAGAGAGCCGAGGCTGGATTATAGGCTCTCCTGGTGGTCGGACATCCTGCTGGTGAGTAGTAGCGGCTGTGAGCGAGGGTTCTAGAAATTCGGCTCTTCGTCTTTTTCCTCTGGTTGCCGCGTTTCGCGGTTCACCTTCCTTCCTCTTCCTGGGCTCGCTGGGAGACATTTCGTTGACCCAGACAAACTTTTCGTGGAAATCTAGTAGGACTTTTGCCATATGTGACGCATTTGCCTCTCTGGACTTCTCCTGGACCTTAATTTGCTGAAGATGTTTTATACTGATGTCATAGTCTTCTCCGACGAGACCTTTTTCATCCCAGCTAAAACCTGTTAGTAATGATGAATCGCGCCGTCAGATTGATGCTTACATGGTGTCTGGAATAGAGAAGAAGAACAGAGGGCCATAGGTTTCATTATCATATTCCCGGTCTACCCCAGTCTCGCGTCTCGCATTATTATCCGGTGTATCCTGATCGGTTGATTGACTAGCCATAAGTACCTGGCAGAAGCGTGCGTGTCTTTGGCCGCGTTTGATGATTTCTTCGTATTTGCAGAGATCCTGATCGCCACAATCGGAGCTCCGTATGCCCACGTGAATCAGAAATCGCTTCACGGTTTTTGACATGATGCGAGTTCTTGATGTGGGAACTGCTCTTTGGAAAAGCTTGTAAGCGGCGAGAGACACAAATCTTTGAAGTACGAGCTGCTCCTGGATGTTGGTGTCCAACTGGGCCGCACTCTCTAGGAAAATTTTCGCTCTGTTGTCGGCCCCATTTTCACTATATTGCGGCAGTGCTTTAGTAGGTCTTTCCCAGAACTTCAAAGGGTCATTCTTAAAATCCGGGAAGCGAGCGTGCAGACTTTTAAGTACTTTAAGATGACTGATTGCCAGCACTCTGGTACGATTCGCACGAGAAGAAGTTGTGGTGGTACTGAATAAGTCACGAAGCGGCACATAAAGCTGTCGAAGGAACTCCCGCTTCTCGTCGTTTTCCGGGACGGCAAAGGGATGATTCTCCGGGAGGGTCCTTAGAAACTCAATGACTTGACCATTCGTGAGTCGCTTAATGCCTTTATCTTTGCGAGTAGATGGGGGTTGGTCTTTTCCCTGCTGGAGAGGCATCGTAGTTAAGACGTAGAGAAAGGATGAAAGGGTGTTCTCAGAGAGAGGGCCGTAAGGCAGACGGTGGTCGGGTTGGTCACGCAGGGCGCTAACCAGAAACGATTTCCAAGGGGCTGCGCGAACCCTTCGGAACCTAGTCAGGAATAATGTGCTCCATATTTGTAACCTTACACATAGTCACGCACGGTTCCACAACTAGATTTAGGCAATTTCGCCTGTCCTTCGGTCGCTCTTCGACTAACGTCAATCCAAGATAGTGAGACTATGTTTTCAAGCTACACTTGCTCATGTCCTCCATCCACAGCATAAGTTCCAGCAAGCTTTGGTTAAGTTTTCAGGCGGAACATCAAGCTCAGTCCCCCTCGACTAGCCCACAAGGATCCCACATCTACAGACGACCACATGAAACGGAAATGTAGATCTAACTATCCCTAGGTGATTAGGTTAGTAATACATAAGCATGATCTTGAGTATGGAAAAGTACTCGGCTTTCAACACGTTTACTGCAAATAATTGCGCGAATACGCAAGCAGAAGGGCCTGGATATAGACCTCCCGCGTGTGTCTTTCCTTACTTTGAGGAGCGGCTTAAATGGCTAGGTGATGAATAGAAGGATTAGCACAGAAAGGATGTATTTATCACTGCTGCTGCGACAAGTGTACTTACATGCGCATCAAGCCTGTCTCCTACTTTTCCGTCGCCGCTTTTCTATGTCCCGGTATTGTGAAAATTACATCCTCGCTCGTGAGCAAGTCTATAACACCCTTTGAGTCAGGCCAGTACTTAATTTAATGCTCGCACTCTAGATACCTATGTCCGGTTCAGCATATAACCGAGCAAAAGCATATCCCTCTGCTGGACGTGCCCTCTCTTTGGCCCCTGAACAACCGTTGATTTTGAAGCGCAAGAGTGACGAGGAAATCAACAACCAATTCGCCCATGTTTCGAAACAGGAGAAAAATGAAGGCGCTGACCCACCAAGAAAGGCAGTGCAGGTTGAAAGTCCTGTAATTGAAGCCGACTCGAACTGCGAATCGGACTACAAAGACTTAGCGGCGGCAACTGCAAGATTATTAGAACACATGAAGAACCGGCCGCGAAAAAGGCAACCCAGGGTGCAGAAGAAAACGAGAACGTGGTGTTGCCAATGCGAGACAACACAGGACTTTATTGACTCAAGATGTCATTGTGGGCATATAACTAGGTCTTGTGGTATCTGTGAGCACTTTGAAGAGGAAGTCCAGGAACTTGGGGAAAATGTTTTTACGAATTGAGTTTCTTTAGTCGAAATTCATCGAACGCGGTTTCAACGCCAATTTCATGTCTCAAGTCATTCAGAAATCATAGAAAACGAATGTTGGTGGAAGTAAAGATTTAAATACAGTGTACCTCTCATTGAAAGGCTCTACCAACATCTGCTCATCTTCAACTTTAACTTTTCAACTACGTATGCACGGCTTTATCATGAATTGTCTTCCTAATGTCTCTCTTCTACTTCCCAATTGGATACAGTCCTTGATTTCCTCTCACAGCGATAACGATCCTTCATGGGATGGAGAAGATGAGCAAGGGCCTATCAATGACTCTAGCCGAAAGGCTCCTGATACCAGAACTCCATATGTACAGGCTGAAGCCGCCGCATATGAACCAACTATTCACCCTATCTGCAAGCCGGATAACTCATTAAAATCAAAGGTTAATGTAAACACGGGTACTAGTCAAGCTGGATATATAATAGGTAAGTAAGCCTATAGAGCTCAACCCCTTTAGTGCCGTCTGCTCACCTGGAAGGACCGCAGAGTTAGAGACCCTACAGAGCGAAGAGCGGAGGGAGACGTCAAAATCCAACAATAGCATGGATAGTGATATTCTCGAGCTTCCCTCGATACCTCCCAACATCCCAATCTGTACCAGGGGGATGATTGTTGCTCTAGGAGCGAGCAAGATTCCTTTCTCGAACGCCCCGCCCTCGGTCACTCCGTCAATATGGCAATGGATGTGAGAACAGCCAAAAATTCGAAATACTTGTGAGTCATCATGAAGAAATCTATCAACTGGATCATTATGAATCTAATAGTGTGTGTTAGCCAAGGCTGAAGAATATTGCTGTATTGCGCGAAATAAGGGATTTCAAATATTTTGCGGCATTATGTACAATCACAACACTGTCCATGCCCCTGACCTCTTTTTGGTGGTATATCTTAGAGGAAACGGAGGTGCTATCCGTGATGCATCGTGGATTCATAGGAAACCTCGACCCATTCGACACGTCTTCTAATTGCATGTGAAGATTTATGGGGCGAAACAACTCGTGCCCTGGGAATGTTTGTCGTCAAAGCAAATCAGGAAGGGGGAAATGCTTCGCATCCTTCCTGTAAAAGTAAATTGTGTAGGTTAAACCCTTAAGTCGAATGTACCAGTAAGAGGATCCTTACCTTGATCGAGCCCATTGATAGTCTGGTGTAAAGGTACTACATTCGGTTGAATTTAAAGCTATGCTTTTGAACAGGCCTATTAGCCACAGGGAGGCTAGTCAACCTCACCTTGTATAGACATTGTGAGAGATCACAAAAATAGGGACATATTTAACCCTCAAGCACCACCCAGAACTATTTGGACCAAACTGTTGAGTCTCGCCAGCATATCCGGCCTGTTATACTATCGTGAGCTGAGTTGAGTGTACCTTGGCACGACAATCCTAATACCCATTTCTAGGTAGGTTACGTGAAGCTGTGCTAACTGCCCGCTGTCTTCCATGGGGCGCTGAATTAACAAGCAATTAAACATAATCGATATGGACGACAAGCGTCAGCGCTTGCACGCCCGCACCGTTCCCAGGAACGCTGATAGCCAAATTTATTGCGACCATCAGGACTGTCAGTTAACACCGCGGACGTTCCACCGTCGTTGTGACTGGAAGTGGGTAGTTCTACGTCGTTTTATCGCTGTCTGACAAGTTCCCGATGCTAACTTCCGATCTTCTTTAGTAAACATATGGATAAACATGGTCATCCTCACATGTGCAACGAGCCCGCCTCCAACATGAGTCAAGGCTTCACATACCACGGTGGTCTCTTACGCCATCAGCGTGAGGTTCATAGAAAACACGCCAGCACGAGAACCCCGATTATATGTCCCTACACGGACTGCAATCGTAGTTCTGGGAACGGATTTACGCGGCAGGAGAACCTACGAGAACACCTACGCCGTCGGCATCGACATACCGAAGATATTAGCCGCGTTTCCTCTACGCTAGTCAATCCCTAGATTACTGTAGGTGTTCACGATAACCGTTCACACCGCTGCGGTTATCGATCATTGCCATGATCCTTCCCCTAGTGAAACCCTGTCACAGGCAAATGATAAAGGTAGTGTTCATAACGAATTCAAGGAACTGGTTGGGAAGGTTCAGGAGCAGAATAGACGCCTTGAGGAGTTGGAGCAGGTGGTGGCTGGACTGCGAGCCGCGATTGCCCCGTCGTCCCATCTGAAGCTGGAGAAGCAATATGTGCCTAGTTAGGTCTTCTCCAAATAATGCTCCACAAATGATACGTTAGTTTGCCTAGCTATCTACTAGCCACATTTGGTTAGATTCACTCGTTACATATACTCTTGTGACCCTTCTCCTGCTCCTATGTTAGGTCACACACCACCAACAATAACCAATACCGAGAGCTTTGATTCATTCGCTCCACCGCCTACTAGTTCTTAGTGTTTTAGCTTGCTTCCGCAGACCTACATAGACCAGGGCTTATACATGAAATCGTAACATGGTTTGTACCAGATTGGAAACAACCTGAGAAGCTAATCTAGTGTGGTTGAGTTGCACCTGAAAAGCAAACCTCGTCCATTCCCTTTTCACATTCAAAGGCTTGTGATTGGCTCGAGTTAGTCAAAGATAATGGGAGGCCGAATATTGCCGGAGATGAGTTACCACTAGCGAAGCAACAAGCACCATTAAGGGATGATTGATCAAAGCACTAGGTTAGGCGCCTACATGAGCAAATGGAATGAACAACAGCAATGCAAATCAAGGACCATATAAGTACCTACAAGCCATCAAACGAAAGACTCCTTAATTTTCTGTGTATCCGAGATGAGCGCTCCTTCGTTTCAACATAATCAACCCTGGCCAGCCAGATCCTACTAAGATTGGCTCAGCGATTTCACGTACAACTCGATAATACGGCCAAGTCGAAAACCCCAAAATACCATACTATTTCAATGTGTCAAAAGCCAATTGAGAGGAACATATCAAAAAGGTGCCTGCTGACGAAAACATCAAAGCTAGAGAGGAACGAGAAGAAAGGAGAGGCCAGTCCGGAGGTGAGAGATCAAGTGCACACAGCAAGACAGGTACAGGAAAAGGTAAAGACAGAACGAACACGCAGAGCGGTCTAAGCACGTCGCTAACCACCATGAATCGACGGACTCATCCTCATCTCCGTAGTCCCAAAGATGGCACCAAGTTCGGGTTGGAGAGACGTGTATTGCGCGCTTGGATCGATCTCCACAACTGCTTCGAAGTCGTGAAGTGTCACTTTCCCTGTTTCACGGTCATAGAGAATATTATGCTTCCCCGCATCCAGCAGCCGTATCGAGATTGACCGCATGATTCGAATCGCGCTGATGCATTCATTGTAAATTTGCACACGTTCACCTCCGGAGAGACTATTCCAGATTCCAAATAGCTGGTCTCCGGGGGCCTTCTCTAGCAGCAGGATGCTGCCTTGAGGAAATTGGGAGGAGCAGATTATGTCCCCAAAGAATGCTGGGCGGGTGAAGAAACCATGCCCGTCTGGCTGGAGTTGGTGGAGTCTTTCGTACAACCGGCATTCACTCAGCGCACTAAGATTACAAAATACATATTAGTATCTCAGACACCACCGGTCACGGACACGATCGTACCTCTGAACTCGATCCTGAGACCAGCATTTAGCGATATACTGCGTCTCGCCGGATTGCACCTCGAAGACTGCCTTTGTGTGACGTAGACGAGGGGCCGAGAGAAGCTTCAAGCAGTTCACAAAGCCGGACGCCACTCCATTATCTCCAATAATGATAGTGTCGGCATTTATGCCAGGCACGGTGGCCAGCGACCTGGTGGGGTCACGGATTCTGCTTCGGTAAAAAGAAGGCCGCGTAGACGCGATCAGGCCAGGGACTTTTGATGATCGGAACTTGTATCGATAATTAGCATCCAGGAAAGTACAGCCTCGTAGCTTCTGATAAGGCAGCGCACTTACGAGGCCAGCATCAAGTGAGTCGGTCTCCTGATAGTGGGGATTCTGCGCAGCGAGAACTGCGAAGTTTGCATAAATCCCCTAACACCGGCACCGGGGAATTATGTAGTTTGTCGAGCGAAGGAACCCTGAAGGTCTTAGGGCACCGATCTCTGGTGCTCTAGAAGGTCAATTTGACTGACTAATCTCGAATTTGGCCGCAGTAAAGGCAAGCAGTACACCGTCCCCCAGCTCAGCAACGCGTAAAGAGAAAATAGGAAGATGCGACTCGCGTGAGACTCGAAAGAAATAGTGGTCCCACTCCATAACAACGGCCGCGATAGTCCGCTGTCCACAAAACGTCTCTTTTGATCGGCCCCTATGGTCTTTCGGAAGTGTCTGGCCTCAAGCGACACCGCTGCCTGGGACCACCGCCTTCACAACGTCAGAAAGGGCCACTGAACTGCTTCCGATTAGGGACGGTCTGATTGACTTCCGACGAGACAGGATCTGACAGGTTCTGCCGTTGTCGCCTGACTGATCGAAGGAGGATTTTTGCGGCGCGGATCTCATCTGGTAGAATAAATCCCCCCTTAATCGTAGGGTTGGGATGGTTGAGGCCAGGGGGAAGATCCGCTGAGTTCCGCTGGCATTCTCCGTCTGGCCAGACCGTGATTCCTAGTTGAAAATTCTGAAATAAGAGTGGGCGGCACTTTTCATGGACACGGCCAATGCACAACACGCTTCCAGAGAAACCCCGCGCATTGATCTGGTCTTCTTCAGTTCTCCACAGAATGCTAGCAGAAGAATCAACGGCATTCTGAGTCCATATATGCCCATGGCCCTCGAGGAGAGCTGCCCGGATTTGTTCGTTAGAAATATCCCCGAGCAGGCGGCGGTGTTCATCCTTGACATAATCGAAGACACAAGCAATCATCGGTGCTCCCTGGATCGCGTCTTTATATGAAGCCCATTCTGGCACCATCTCAATTCCCTTCGGTGGGTGAATATCAACCAGGTTATCGCCGGTAATAAGGGATAGGTCGTGGCGGTAGCCGAAGGGGTATGGATACGTGCTGCTTGGGTCATCATATGTCCGCGTGATAAGTCCGACCTATTCCGTTAGAAAGACTTCATTCAAGGATGGGTCCGTACCCACCCTTCGTTTGGTGCCCGCTAGCCAGCACTGCTTACCGATTGGGCTCGAGGAAAGGGGGGTAGGCGTAGTGCTGACTTCGACCTCTCGATTCTGGAGCCGTAGAGGGATTTGAAACCGTGTGAGAGACTGTATGACTCGCTTGTAGAAAGAGGCAACGCGGGTAAAGAACGTAGGGGGGCCTGGGAGTCTCACAAAGGCGTGGGTAGGGACGGTAATAGCCTCCGTGTGGTCAGGAAGCCGGACCTTGAGGCCCAAAACTCCACAGACCTCGTACGCATTCGACATGCGCGAAAACTGCTGACCATACTCCGCTGTTGCCGCCGACGGTTGCGTTGACAGAACGGTATACCCGACTGTCAGCCTGCCAACGGTCGGAGGGGTACCGAAGTTCCATGTATGCAACATGTCATCCCGATGACTGAAGAGGATAACCACACACTCAACCTGGTAGATAAACGCTCCGATGGACCTCGGAAATGCCGCCCGTAGGCACTTAATATCTTCTGGTGTAAAAGCCTGGCGGACGTCGAGGTCCCGGCGGATAGGATCCGAAATGAGATTGCAATACTGCATGTCGTGATCTACTGGAGACTCAAATGCAGGTTGGATATGGATTTCTCGACCGCCAGCTTTAATGAAAGGCACATGGCTATTTTCCGGCACCACCCAAATGTCCTTGCCTGAGTCCTTCTGGGTCAGGACGCAGACAGCTCTCTGAGATGAGAAAGCCGGGTGGTAGGTTCGGAAAAGCTCCTCATTTTCCTGGGTGATTTGCGGCTCAATAAGAGCGCGAGCTGCGGCTACAGCACGAGAGCCCCATAAGGTCGAGGTTGTCCCCAGTTACCAAGGTTAGCACCATCGCAAGTTCATAACCGGCCTCAAACAAAACTAATACTCACGATGGACCCGGCGTAACTGTCGACCTCGGATTTGGATAATCTGGGAAACCGGTCGGGGATGCTCTTGAACGCACGAATACGTCGCCATGGTCGGTAACGTAAGGAAAAGGAGGTAGGTGAAGCGATGAGAAAGGGTAGAAGGTATCTCCTCTGCACCAACGGGCTATAGACGAAAAGTTCCACAACTGCTGGCACGATATGTTTTCTGATGCTGAGGAGCGGTGTATTTGTCAGTGAAGGGAGAGCGGCGAGGGGTCATTGGAGCTATGGAGGTAAATCGGGTCAATAAGAAGCTTCCAACCGAAGAATGAAGCAGGAGCAGGTACGTAGATATCACGACGAAAGAGGTCTAGCGCCTAAATTACTGTCGGAACAGCGCCATAGGTGGATCCCCGGAGGCAGGAGATACTATCTTCCGTCAAGATTAGTCATGCATTTGAGATTAACGTAATTCACGGTTAAGTGGGACACACGGATAAGTGGGACACCACCCCCCATTAAGAATTTTCAAATCAAGATAATTCAACCAAAACAATATTAATTCATCTCAAATTAGCGCTTAGTACATCGAGTAATCTTACGGGCTATCTGCCCACACCCGCTACATCTTGGCGGAGCCCTTTTCTGTGGTAAATCTGCCTGATTCGCCGATTCGCCTGCCTCATGCGATACCACCTGGCTATCTTCGACTGGCTGCTCTACCTGCTGCGCTAGCTGTAGGCCCTCTGCGATAGTTAGGCCACCTTGGTGTGCTATCTGGCGATTTGACCGTGTGCGTTTCTGGCGTTTCTTCTCATTCGCGCGGCGTAGAGTAGCGTTCTCCTGCGCTAATATCGCAGCGTTATGCATCGATAAATAAGCACCTTTAATAATCTGATCCACAGCGGTTTTAGATGGCGACGGAGGGCTATTTGACCGCTGTTTTAATAGATTCTTAAGTAAGGTAGCCTGCCTTTGTAGCTGAATCACTGTTTTAGGCGTTTTTGGTGTGAATTGGCTAGATCTGCTGCTTGGTCGGCTTCCTGGCGGTGTTGGCGTATAAAGCAAGATATTTAGCTTCGATAGCACACGCTCTGGCTCAAACGGTGTAATACCAGTAGCAGCGAAGCTAGTCTGGATAGTCTGTGGCTTAAAGGCCTCAATTCGCGCCCGAGGATATTCTGCGAGGAAGTCGAGCTTATCGATGTGGTTATGGCTCGCGCGGGCAAGGTCGCTCACGAAGCGACCGTACGCACGCTTAAGCGGCGCAAAACACCCAACATCAAGCGGTTGGAGTAAATGCGAAGAATGCGCTGGCATACACAGTGGTATAATATTATTTTCTGCGCAGATTCGGTCGAATTGAGGTGTAAGGTGGCTACCGTGGCCATCAAGAATTAATAGCCGATATCGCCCTCGTACACGCGAATTTGTGTGTGGAATAAAGTGCTTCTCTAGCCAGCGAAGGCCTATCTCATCGGTAGTCCAGCCGTTATTCGAGACCTCGATTCGCCAATCGCTAGGCAGATTCGATTCGAACCAGCCAGCAATATAGACCTTACCAGCAAATATCACACAGGGCGGTAGTGAATAGCCATCAGCGCAGATAGCTTCGATAGCAGTAACCCATTCGCGGTTTCCAGGTTGTAAGATAGCTCGCCGACCGTAGTATTCAGCTCGCGTAACCACCTTCTGTGACGATATAAGACCCATCGCAAAGCCAGTCTCATCAAAGTTATAGATATCCTCCGCGAGGATACCATTCTCCTCTACCACACACTTTACGCTCTCAAACCACGCGCGAATCGACCGAGGATCTTCGTTTTAGGCACGTTGGTAATCGTAGCGTTTCGAATAGCGCGACTTAACCTCCTCGCGGCGTTTAATAAAGTTTAATACCTAATTCACGCCTACTGTAGGCGGAGGCGATTCGCCACGCGTAGCAAGAAGGATATCAGCCATCTCTCGGATAGTAGACTGCCTAGGCGCTGCTCCACGCGCATCAAGCGAGATAATCCATTCAACTAGCGAATCCTCTTCTAATTGTGTCATTTTTCGCCGATGGTGGTAGGTATCCACGCGTGAGGGTTAGCCGGTAGCGCGGCGGTAGAGCGTTGAGTGTGGGACATCGTATAGCCTAGCTGCTGCGCGTAGAGATTCGATTCGGCCGCTTTCAATATCATCTACGGCTAATAGAATCCTAGCCTCCTGGTTAGCCGCTTTTTGCCAGGATTCAGAGTGTTTTGGTGGCATGGTGGCTGGTTGAAGTGGTAGGTGTTGTGAGAGAGACGCGAATTTGGTGTGGTGTCCCACTTATCCGTGTGTCCCACTTAACCGTGAATTACGTTACCAGGTACCTACCAGTCATAGCGTGCAGCGGGATGGAACCAGAGACTACTTCCAAAGATCCGCCCAAAGAGAACAGAGTGCAAAATACAGTTCCAGCAAAGAAGACCTTAATGCTTTAGCAAGGTGAGCATAGCCTTTCTTAAGCTCAGCGGTCCTGAAAAATATAGCATTCGACTTGATTCGAAATAGCGACTTGACCACCGTTTGTGCTCAAAGTGAATATGCTGTGCATTGAAAGGGTCAAGGAAATGCAGTCATCCATCCATCTATCCACATACGCATTTTTGTCCATCCCGACTGAGCCTACAGAGATATCAGGTGCGTGCAAGCCATGTACGCTTATTTGGAGTCTAACAAAGAATGGCGCCTGAGTGATCCTCATGTACTAATCTAGCATGTGAACAAGATAATTGACGGCATCTTGATCATTCGGCAAGCTTTGGATTTGCCAGGCCAACAATAATATCTCCTCGGGGGTTGCGGAGCGGAGCTTGGCAACGACTTGACAAAGAGCAGCATGAGAATTCAACAACCCGGCGGCATATGCTTTGCGTCGGTGGTCAGCGGTTTGGTCGTATAGACACTGGCGAGATTCGGTTGCACATCTTGTGCATAGTGTCGTTCCAGAGCACTGCATTAGATATATGATATTGGCCCTATTCTACAACCTGGGAACAAGCTGGGATTCTGACCTTGGTCTTCTCTTTCTGGCACTCTGTACAAGCAAGAGAAACGTTGCGGCGCATTTCTTTGACGGGCTGGTCCTGCAATAAGGGACAAATCGTTCGGAGACTGGACTTGCTACATTCAATTCTAGACATACCGAAAGATCCGACCCAACCAGTGCGACTGTTCCATCTATCCCTCCGGGACCGTCTCCTTGACCACGAAACCCGTGAGAAAAGTCCCTTTGGACTTGACTCAAAAGACATACACTATAAATTTACCGTGAAATGCCTCTCTATGTGTGAGAGTCTGCGAAAAAAAATATATGTGAACTGCCAAATGATGGAACACATCGTGCAGAGTTTGATCATCGGAAAGTTGATGATTATTCTCCCGCTGTATTGCGGTACGTCTGCCAATATTGGGCTCATCAGCTTATTCAATGCCAAAATTTGAATAACGTGATGTATGATGCATTCATATTCCTTCAGACGCATTTTGTGCACTGGGTGGAAGCTATGAGTTTACTGGGCCTTGCGTTGGAAATACTTGGTATTTTTGATACCTTCCAAACAGGTAGATCGGTAAGTTCAGAAGGTAGTTATAGATGACCTGAACTGATAGCCGTAGGGCTACAAATCTCCAGCTATTAAGGACTTCCTTCACGATGAAAAGCGCTTTGTTTTAAAGATCGCCGCATATTCGATGAAGCACCGCTTCGAATTTACTGGTATTTGCACCCAAAACACCAATAATCCGCAGAGTGTTCCTAAGGGAGCTTCCTAATTGGAATTGCCAGCTCCCACAAGTTGAGAAAAAATGGAGTGCGGAATTAGAGTCACTTGAAGGCCACTCACAACCGGTTAACTCGGTGGACTTTCTATCCTATGGCCAGCTGCTAGGGTCGGGTTCCAAGATATGACAGTTCGTCTCTGGCACACAGCAACGGGCGCATACCAGCAAATTGTGAACGGTCACTCGGATCGAATTCAGTCGGTGGCCTTCTTGCCTAACGGCGGGCTGCTAGCGTCCGGCTCCGAAGATAGGACAGTTCGTCTCTGGGATATGGGGACGGGCGAACTACAGAAAACTCTCGAGGGCCATTTAGGTGCCGTACACTCACTGGCCTTCCCGCCTAATGGCCAGTCACTAGTATCAGGATCTACAGATAGAACAGTCCGTCTCTGGAAAACAGAGACGGGTGCCCTCCAGCAGACTCTCAAGGGTCATCCGGGTGGGGTATTGTCTGTTCCAGTCTTCTCCCCCCGACGGCCAATTACTATCATCCGGCTCCGGAGACAACTCGTGCGTGCGTACGCCACCCAGGAGTGTTCCACAAGGGTCAGAGTATTCGGGATAGACGCATTTTCCACCAGGAAGGGGAGCTCGAGAGCAATTTTCTCGGCTGATGGGGTAAGTGGTAGGGACTCTGAGCTGTGATGGCCGAAACGGTCGTATGTGTAGCCTGGCAGTGATATCTGATCGTGAGGACAACATGATGAGCAAGCAGGAAGAAAATAAAAGAGGAGGTCTCATGGTGAATCTGACTTGATTGTGAATCCTATCTTTTTTTCCATTCGGTCTCTCTATCTCGCCAGAGGGATAGGCGCTTATATATCTGCCAGAGAGAGAGGGGCGCTGGAGAGACCTCAGAACCATCTCAAATCACAGCTGTTGTGCGGCATAGAAGGAGATTTCCAATCCGGCTGGCATCTTTCCTGCTGCTGCTGCTGCTGTGAACATCGAATAATCTGTTGTAAAAGTCTGCTTTGGCATTCCATGGCTCGTTACCACCGCTCAATCCTAGTTTCAACTCAAGCAAACTGTGACGTAGCTCCCAATGAGCTATGGTCCGGCACGATATCCCGCTTGGATCTCACAAGGCGCAGTGGTAACTCTACCGGGACCCCCAGTCCACCTAACCGGCATGATATTATGGAAACCATTCTTGGATCCAAAACTGTCCACATGATGACATGGAGACTTTCCCACGCGAGCGAATTGTGCTCCGCGAGACTTCAGTGGGTACCGAGCCCCAGGACTGGCTGGCTATGCCTATTGTCACTAGGTTGTTTCCGCCGAGGAACTGGTTGATTATGCGGCTCTTGGCACTTCAGCTTCATGCGTTCACCTACATACTCTGTAGATTCGCCGTCATCTGACTGAGTTGAGACTGAAGTCATGGACTCGGTATCCTCAATATCACTAGCAGTCTGCGATAAAGAGCCCATCCCATCGTGGCCGTTGCTGTTCCGGTTTCGATTACTAAGGGCAAGAAGGAGTGAGACCATATTCAAACATCGCGGATAGTAAATTGGGCCCTTGTTGCCAAAGGGACAGAGTTTGAATGGGGTGTCTTACTTATCAGGCGTTGTCTGTGGATGTATTGGTCTATACTGCCGCTCACCGGGGACAGCAGTGGGTTTACCTAGATCGAGGTTGCTGAAAGGGAGTGTTGCTGAGACTAGACGATGTTCGGTGTTATGTACAATCCCTATATATGCACCGGGAGTATCCGCGCACGCAACTGGATCTCTAGAAGTCCGCGTCGTAGCTGGCACCATTGGATGGATAGGCGCAGTTTTCATCTCAATATGCCTAGGTATGGCGGGTCGGACATTGTTGACGTCCTAGAGGTAAGCTAGATCAATAAAGTCTTCCATAGGGGTTCTTGGATGGGGTTTAGTGTTCAAAGGCCGCTGCATCGGAATAATTTGCATAGACACAGTCGCAAAATTGGCACGATGGGCATTGCGTGCCTTGGAGGCCTTGTCGCACTCCTTTGCATAGACACAGCACCATTCCACTGAGGGATTCAGTTTCTTTTG
>JAMZTW010000078.1:1810000-2199892 GCA_024706585.1 Penicillium simplicissimum
AACTCGTTGCCCACTTTGCCGTGACATCAACACGCGGGCATCAAGTCATGCCCCCTCCTCATCTGCATTCCAAGAGAGACATTGGCATGACTTATGGCAACAATGAAAGGCCATTTGACCTTTCGATGGGCAATGGTCCGGCTGGCCTTGCTTTTGGCATGGTCAACGTCGATCACTACGGAGACACGGCTGCCCTAAATGCTCCTATCGGATACAACACCTACCATGAGTATGGCTACAACCACACGGCCGCCGCAACCGCTCCTTTTGAATACACCACCCGCCTTATGTATGCCACAACTTCTCCAACTGCTCCTGTCGGATACAACACCTACTCCATGTATAACACGACTGCTCCAACTACTCCTCTCGAACCCACCACCCCGCTTATGTATACCATGACTGCCCCAACTTCCCCTATCGGATACAACAACTTCCCTATGTATGGCCACGAATACCCGACTTCCGCAACCGCTCCTATTGGATACAACACCTTTCATGTGTATGACTACAAAGACACGACTGCCGCAACCGCTCCCATCAAATACACCACCTGCCCCATGTATGGCACAGCTCCCCCAACTGCTCCTATGGGAAGCAACACCTGCCTGCCGAGTAAAAATACCCCGAACGATTCTGTCACCAATATTTCTCCAGAAAATGGAACCCCCGATGAGTTGCCCCAAGAGCATGTGAGTCCCACAGGCGAGGTGCAGCGAGACACTCGTGAGGAGACTACAGGGTGGGTATTACCAAGTCAAAATACTGCCCTTCGAAGTACTCTACTAACGACTTAGAATCTATGCATAACAGCAAAAACTCAGGTCCTCCTTACAGATGTTCTTGGCCAGACTGCTCCGTTACGTTTAAGAGTGTCTATACTCGGAATCGACACTACCTGAGAATCCACTGCTTTCCGGATGCGTTCAAGTGTCGCATTTGTGATAAAACGTTCAACCGAAATGACAATCTCAAAGCCCACTTTCTAGGCATCCATCCCGAGGAAGAATGGGTTGAGTGTCTCTCTACCTTCCATTCTTAACGCTGTTCTTATTATGAAGCGCTTTCATTCATCTCGAATTTGTCGAGCCCGATCTTCGCTCGTTCATCATCTTACAATCTATTAGCATACGCCTCAGAAACCATTTTCTTTGCGTCCATCTTGAGGACACATAGGTGTGAGTGAGTGTCTTGTGACCGTCACTGGAGGATCCCTGATGATTTAATTAGCTGAATGTCTCTCTATCTTCCTTTCTTAATGCTGTTTTTATCATGAGGCGTTTTCATTCATCTCGACTTTGTCGGGCCCGGTCTATGCTTGTCTATTGGTTACTATTTCTCAGCATATAGCACAAGAGCGTTCATGAATCTCTGGAATTTTTCTAGTATGGTTTTTTTTATTGAAATTTTCAATTAAGAGTCTTTATCTAGTTTATTTCGTGCTGAAATTTTCACATGCGATACAAAAAGTCCATCTATGTGGGCAGAAAGATGGACAACAGGACTCTGTGCGAACGGATACGAGCTAGCCTCAACATAGCGAAAGTAAGGAAGGTCCTCGGTATAACACTCCGGACCCATGGTTTCCATCAACTTTACTCTGCGTATATACCGATACAACCATCCTGAAATAGGAGAATATATCCATCTTTACCGAACTATCCACCTCAACCAGCTCATTAGGTGGTACTGTAGCTGAACGAAGTCAATTTCCCCCACAACTCCGCGAGTCCATAATTGGTCCCCTAGACACAATCCAACTGTGCAGGAAGTATTGAGACATAGATGAGGGGCTTTAATGTCCAAAGGCGAATGTATAATCCAGTCATTCATCTTGAGAGTATAAAAATCGATCCTGAACCCGGATCTACTGGAGTTGCATGGTCCTCCGAACTCATGCTTCCCTTTGAGATGCACATGCAGCTGAGATTCGAATGCAGTGGCAAAAAGGAATCAGGAACAACCCGTTGAAGATCAATCTACGTACTAATGCTCAGCCTTGAGATCGCAGACGATGTATCCGATCAGCTCAGATCGGACATTGTTGATTGGCTTAATTGATCGATCGGCAAGGCTGAGGTCTCTTGTCAATCGACCGTAAGCTTTGGAAAATAGCAAACGTTTCTTTTTCTGTTTAGTACTTGTGGACGCTCTTGGCTTAAAGAAGGAGTGGAAAATGAACAGAAGCCCGAGGCGGGGATTGACAAAAGTACCCTTTGCTGACCGTCCACGCGAGAGAAACGTCATCACGGGCATAACAAATTCTCTGGTCAATGTAACTCTAACGTACTAGCTTTCTCTTTGGTATTTGGGTGTCTTTATTAAATCACGATTGCTTCCCGTTTTGGTTATGAAGAGATGCGCGCGTGAGTTGGCAACTTGGCACTTACGAGGCCACTTACGAAGCGCTTTGGGGATCCAGCGGCCGATAGGTACCAAGCCATTGGAATTTGGAATAGTTAGGCCAGACCCTGAGCAGTGAGGGGTACATGACGTGACCAAACGAGAGTAATCATCGGCACTAGATAGAGTTTGGCGTCAAGGTTGAAGGGCCCCGTCCTCGGGGATGTCATGCCGCCACCGGCCGAGGGAAGTAATCGATAATATTCCGAAGGATCGCCCTGTCCTTCCCTTCAGTTCCTTCCAGGAGATTTTTGCGTTTCAACATACGATACAGGATACTGTACATCATACAGATCCGTTCTCCACTTTGTTAGAGCCACAAGGGCCGACCCGTCGTCTCAAATCCGACAACCCGGGTGCTGGGTCAGGAACAGGAACATCTGGGGTTCTCCAGACTCCGGGTTCCCCCTCTAACTTCTAAGCTTTGTGCTCCGCACTTGGCTCCACATAGAACATCATAGGGACAAGAATCTTACTGTCAACGTGAAAAACTTCACCATAGGGCCTTCATAGTGAGGCATACGTGGAAATTATACGGTCGGGGATTTCGGGCTATGCCTCATTGAAAGATTTAGTAAATTAAAAAAACACGGACCGCCCTCCCCAGCCAGTGATAATTGACCACCCTGGGCGCCTGCAGGGTTGCTCGGGCTCAGGCCCAGGCAGCAATGTCCTACTCAGGAAACTTTCTGGAGAACCGAAACTCATTAATTCCACTGATCAAAGGCTACATGCGGACGGTCTCTACGCTTATTGCGGGAGAATTAAGTATGGTTGATCTTGATTCTTGACCCAGTGGACTAGTCCTATGGGATCTCGGGTTCTGGTATCCCAGAGTCCAGGACTCCTGGATTAATGATTCCTTTTTTCACTGCAATTTTTAACGCTTTATTTAAAATTATCGGATGCTGCGTCCGCGAGCGCGGGTCGTTCTCTACGAGACTTGGCCTTCTAGAACGGTTCTGATTGAGAAAATCAGTATGACTGGCTTGTCACGGCACGCAAGCAATAGGAACACTCCTTTCGTGTGCGTAATACAAAATTGTACCCACTTGATTCCAAGGAGAGAAATTTGGAAGGCTTCTTCCCCCAATTTTAGGCACTGCAGGATCCCATGGTAGAAGTAAGCACTTCCCTTCGTTCCAGTGGAGTCAGAGGCAGTGCAGAAAGCCAAGCACATAGCAGATGTGAGCTTTAGCAGACTGGAGTCATAATCTGCTGCTGAGATTTTCCATATCCGTTCACGATGGTTAGTTAGTATTTAGTGCCTCCAGATTCGGCGCAGAAATCAGGGATAGAGAAACGATCGAGACCAGAGCCCTATACCGCAATGCCGTGGCTTTGGTTAATCTTCCGATGATCCTTCAGAAACGGACTGTGGCTGAAGCGTCGAGAAGCAGTGGGAAAGGCCAGAGGCATTGTCTCCTAAGTCAATATTATCGTAATTATTATTACAGTAGTTTTGCGACCCGACGAAAGCAGGCAACCATTTCTCACCTACTCCAGCCCACGATTCTTGATCGCCGCACTTCGCCCCAATCTTGCCCATCTGCACAATGACGTCGAGTCAGTTGACTCCCAATACTTGGGGTTCTGCTGTAGAAATGTGTTCTAGATCTCAGCCGCAGATTTGCGCGTAATTTCCCTGTGCATGATTCATTCCATTCTTGGCTTCGAAGGATTGTTCAATCTAATCGAGGGCCCCTACAACAACGCCAAGACTAGTTTGGTTAAAGCGAGATCAAAACGAGGAGTAGGTCACTTGCACCATTTGCCACCGGCTATGCACGGTGACATTTCCGTTCACCAGGGGCCATCGGCGATTGGACTTGGAGCCCTCAACAACCCGGCAAGTTCCTGCACTTGCCAGGCACGAGTAGGCGAGTCAGCACAACGAAGAACAGATGCTCCCTGCATCCTGTACGGGCAAATTCGGCGCCCTCGCACATCCGCTGCTTTGCACCAAGTTGCCAACCCCGCCTAGTCCACAGTTCTTCGCGTGATAATAGTGAAAATCAGCAAAAGAACGGTACCGTAGGAGCGTGACCCGACATTACGGGTCGTGGGGGAGATCTCCCGCTCCCTTGGATTTCGTACCTCAACCTAATCATCCACAGCCTTCCAAGGGAAATTTGAATTAAAAATTACCTCCCACACCTCGTTGAAACATGCCCAGGAACAACCCCCATTGTGTGGGTGACCCAAACCAACAAAAGGACGGCGCAGGAAATCGGGAAAGTGATTCTGAGCGCTCCGCTGTGTCTGGACTGCCGTGCATGATGATGAACCATAAACCCGCGATGACCTACCACACCCATCGTAGGCGGACAGGGCGCCTTGACCCAGCTTCTACAGCTTTTCTCATTGCTCCCTTCTGCGAATCTATAAATGCGCCTCTGTCCCGTGATACCTTTGCGAGTCGATCGGAGAAAAAATTGCAGTCTTCAGGTTTCCCCCCCTTCAGTCCAATCTACATCCTTCTTTTCTGCTATACACGTCGACGAGCTCCCTCTGTTCTATCAATATCTCACACAGAATCACTGCCTACGGACACACTGTCCAACTTGCGGACGTGAAACCATGTCCTCTCCACATCTACACCCCCAGAGAGACATTGGCATGAACTATGGCCACGGCGAGGGACTGTTTGACCTTTCCCTGGGAGCCGACCCTGACCCCATGTTCGACCTGTTCAACTTCGATTACTACCAACACACGACCACCCCTACCGATCCCATTGGACACTTTACCTACCCGCTGAATGAGAACACCCCGAATGATTCTGTCGCAGGCAGTTCTCCAGAAACTGGATCCCCGGATGAGCTGCCCCAAGAGCAACCGGCTCCCCCAGCCCAGTTGCAGCGAAACGCTCGCGAACAGACCAGAAGGTGAGTATTGCCTAGTCAGAACCCTGCTTCTTGAGTCACCTTGCTGACATGGAATTTTGCATCATGGTGACAGACTCGGTCCTCCTTACAAGTGTCTCCTGGCAAACTGTCCCAAGCCGGGGGTTACCTTCAAGCATATCTCTAGCCAGAAGCGACACGCAAAAACGCTTCACGAGTGTCGGGGTGCGTTCAAGTGTCCCAGCTGTGGGACCAGGTTCAACCGCCGTGATAACCTCAAGGGTCACGTCTTAGCCGTCCATCGTGGAGACATGGTGTGAGAGACTATGGTTATGACCACCTTACGACCATCCACGATGAGTAATTGTCTACATTTACGTCTACGTCTAGCCTACGAGCACGAAGTCAAGACTCCCGAGGACGCCTCCTCCTGCTGGGTGTTTTTGGATTGTTTCATTATTCAATATTGTTCTTTTTACGAAGCGTTTTGATTATTGTCTGACTTTTTCTGAATTTCTGCTTCTTTATTATAATTTCTTAACATAGAGCACTGGAGCTTTCCTGGATATCTCTGAGTTTCCTTTCTTGGCTTCGCTATCATCTTTCATTGAATTTCTTCAATCAATCACTCCTCTCTAGACCGTTCATCGAATGGTAGCTGGTCTCTATAGGATTCCTTACTTATACGGTGATAATCAATCAGCACTGAATCTTCGGGATGTGGAGGTAGCGTGAAGTTCTTCGCTGGCACCTCTTCGAACTTCGCTGGCCAGCAAACGCGAACTTGTCCCGGCCAAGTGCTTTAAAACCATATCGGAATTTCATTAAACCAGGTAATATTCTGGTTACCGAGATCCTTCGCCAACCCATTATAATCAGGACCACCACCAATCATGGAGCTGGAACCAATGATTAACTAATTAGTAGTTACCCTGAAGAGTGGAAGGTGCTATCAAATGCGATTGGAGTGGGAATTGATCAACAGCGCAACAAATCAGTTTCAGTTTTGTTCCCAGTGTATTAAGGATCTGATAATCATGTACATTAGCAGTGATGAGCTTCCCAGCCGTTATGGTTTTTCAAATGACCTGCCTAAACCAACCTTACAGTGCTCTATCTAGTGCCTCTCTGGCGGTGATCCAGCTAGCAGGATTCAAATTCGCCATCTTGCCCACAAGGTCCCCGAATTCCGGTTCGACATACTCCCAAGATTCGAACGGCTCCGTAAGCTGCGCTGAGCCAAAGTCCCCTTCAAGTGTGATCAACCGCCCATCATTGGAAAGGATTTTCATCCCTCTGTGCTCCAGCAACCCCACGAGGCCAGACTCGTCGGCAAAATAAGATATATGCCTACGGAGAATGTAGCGCCAGGGATCTGGCGCGTGCAGCTCGCTGTCACTGAGGCGGAAAATCATTTCGTTGAGCATGACGTAGACTATCTGGAGATTGGAGATATTATTAGTATGAGGACTCAGTGGGTCGGGAAAGATGTATGGACGGACAGGCGCACCACAATTACGAAAGAAAACACGCCGAGGCTTTGATTCTGGCGAGATTGGCACCAGCTTTCGGGGCTTCGGCAGATGGATGGCGTTACAGGGAGGGTCTCTTGGCTATCTCCCAGGTGGTAAGAGGACTGTATTTTTGAGATGCGAGATTTGGACCTTAATTATGACCGTGTAGCCGTTTAATGCTCTTTTCAAAGTCAACAAGGATATTGTTCGCTTTGATATCTGTTCAAATGAAAGGGGTGGTAGGCTTCCTATTGTGAAGAACCCCTTGTTCATGCATGTTAGCCAACCTATGTAGAGCACATCAAGGAATATAAATTCTGAGGTCGTCTGTTGAGGTAAAGGATTTTGGCTCAAGCGGGAAGCAAGTCTCTACAAGTCTCCATCAAGGAACGGATAAGTAAACAAATCAAGGTCTGGGACGGTGTCAACCTTACTACAGATCGCGGGTGCGGACAGTTTGCCAATTTTCTCTGCAAGTTCAATTGATACTGATGTCGAGTTTGCCTGCGATCATGTTCCCGATAACGTAGCTCCCTTCATCAGCGCTTTCCGGCCGTTCTGCAGAGTAGCATCGATGCCACAAGAGCTGATGTGTATCGAAGGGTCCATACCGTGCACGGTAGACACATAGCGGAAGATTTCTGCGATCAGCGAAGACTTCTTCAATCCTGTATATTTTTCCAGAAATACTCTTGAGTCGGGTAATGGCTCCTCATGAGATTGGCAGGTAGGAGACGCGTATCGTCGAGAATGCCCACCAATCCTCCTTGATCTGAGCCTTGGATATCTCATATTCAGCGACTGCTCCCATCAACGTCAACCACTGCTGTCTCTTCGTGAAAGGGGGGGGAGAAAATCCGGAGTAGGCTCTCCTAACCTCCAAGTGTGCCAAGCAAGCATTTGCTCACTCGAGTTCACTGTTTCACAAGCTCCGCAAACAGATCAAGCCCCAAATCCCGCTCCCCACAACAAGCACAACAATCCCTCTCTTTACAACCTTGGAAGAATGGGCATCATCATTATCATCATCATCACAGCCGTCGTCCATTCCGCCTACCTCCGTGACCACTAGTGCCGCTCCATCTCGAAACAACCAAAACAGAGCACCGGGGTTCTTCCGTCAGATAGGTTAGGACAGCACAATGTCATGTCCACAGTGTCTTATTTCAATTCACGAGAATGGTGTCGAGTACTCACTTTAATCACCCAAGCACGCAAGCATCATCAATTGCTTGCTCAGAGCCTCATGCACAGATGGAGATCGCAATTGCGTAGTCTCACTCCACGCCCGACGCTAACCGATATCCTCAACCCCCACGTCACCCGCACACCCCGCAAACACGCCGTTACCCTCCAGAAGAAAGAGATTACAACCAGGCCGATAATGCAACATTGCAAGATCCTCATATTCATTCGTCTATATCACTCCTATCGTATCGCAAAATTACAACTCCTTCCGCACAGCCGACTTAAACTACACCCCAAAAATAAGTCAGCATCAGACGTAAACTGTTCTCCCGTAGATCCACGTGTCCCGTCCACCCTCCCACAACGGAACACTCTAAGTGAAGACACAACAGCAATTCGTAGAACGAAATGCCAGATTGTGAGGAAAGGCAACGCAACGCAATACAACGTACCGGAATAATCTGGGCCTTGGACAGATCCCACACGCCTGAGTGGGCGTAGATGTCGTTTTCGAGGATGGCGCGCACTTCGGCCTCATCCGAGGCCAGGGCGAGCATCATGCTGCCCTTGAAGGCGGGGGTTTCGCCTTCGGCGGGGTGGGATTCGAGCATTGCGCCTGCAAGGAGGGACGAGAATGTTAATATAGTTCCGATGGTCCAATGTTGCAATGCAATGTCCCCGGGGTGGGAGGTTGGTCTTGGACATAAGAGGATTGCGGGTTCTTTGACATGAATACCGACACGTTGCACAACGGGGGCGGACACGAGGTGTATCCGGAAAGAAAGCAGGCCCTCGCAGTAATGCAGGAAGAATAGACACGCAAGATTCAACGTACCACCAGCAACGATCGACCCCGCCGCAACGAGGGGCTTAACACCCTCCAGATGCGATCTAAACAAAGCCCCCATCAGCAACCGATACCCTTCACCAGCAACCTCGCCACCATCACAAAGTCGAATCGAGTCAAGTAGCTCAACGATTCCTCCAGGGACACTCACGGCCGAACCTCCAGTCGCTTAGCCTGGGCACCGGGGAAATCCGGCAGAATGCAAAGGAACTCTTTCTTAGCGGGGGCGGACGACATGGTGCGGACTTGGCGAGGCAGGAAACCAGGAACAGAAGTAAGACGACGGATCGCAGGAGAAGTGCCAATGGAGTGAGGAGGAGGAGTAGGAGCAGGAGCAGAAGGAAGTATGCAGACGCAGTGAGAGTAAGACCGCGACCGAGACGGAAATATTCTGGACGGGGCGCGGAGGAATGAGTGCCGATTGTGGGGGGGAGCGGGGAGAGTGCGACGGAGGGTGTTGGGGGGGAATTTTGGTGGCATTGCGGGTTGATATGAGGGTTCTTATGTGGGATGAATGGGATGAGTGGGATGAGAGAGTTGGATTTGGGACTGCGATAGGCCAATGGTGGGCTGAGGGGGGCTGAAGGTCTAGTAGTTAGTACCTGTGTACTGTACAGTCAAGGGGGAGTGTCAGTGGCCGGGTGAGGTTGAAGCTCGGAGAACTCGCCAGCGGAACGCTCGGCCCAACGCCGAGATATGTGGGGGGTGATACTGCTGTCAGACGGGCGCTGTGCGACGGAAAAATTAAATCTCATGCGAATTTGAATGATGAACCATCTATTATGTACACGAACAGAAGGAATAGTCTGCAGGAGGAACCCGGAGTATCTCCCGTATTGCTGCATCCCTCGATAATCAAAAACCATATCAAATGCCACCGAGTCCTGCACTTCATCCTGCAGGACAACCCGGCGAATTCACACCAACTGAGCAAGTGCAGAGAAAAAGAAACCAAAGCCGACCGACTTCCTCGGGTCCGAGGTTAGACTCGAGGCGCCACGAGATAAGAAAAGGAAAAGAGAAATGATTGGAATCAAATGACATGACAATGACGGTAACAGTCCGGTTCTCGCTCCCTAGAGGAATGTTTGCAAGAAGAAAGATGACAATGATGTGGCGGTTCACTCAGACCAACCCAGGCCAGCCCTCTCCTAGGCCCGCGATTATGAGCCATCCCAGAGAAATGCAGCAATTATGGCAAGGTCCTGGAAGAAGGGCAAGCAAGAGAGGAAAAAAGTGACCCACCGGGTAACAACAAATTCAGTATATCAAAAGGAAGGTCTCGAGAACCGGCGAACTCTATAGACCCTGCAATCCGGCCAAACAACATTTTCCCCGTAGCGCCAAGGTAACAAACACACAACACATACACACGCTCCCTAGAACGCGACACGAAGATGGGTGGATTATGGAAAATCATTAGGTTTCCGTCGCGTGAAAGATCCCCTCCAAGACAAGAATTAGAAGCGGATAGGCGGGGCCACAGAAGCGGTGACACTGTGGCAATGCCAAAGCTACGTTGTGACCATGAAGACCGAGTATAAACGGAACCTCGTGCGGCTCCGGATGGTCGAGAGGACAGATCGGGGAGCAAAGATCAACTTTGACCCGAATGGCGACGTGGCTGATCGGCTATATGAGATGCAACATATTGCATTTAGTAGGCCTTGCGATCTCCCAGGTTTCCAGGCTTCTCTTCCGTGTCGATGTGCCAGACCACGTAGTTGGGCAGACCAACGACCTGGTAGCCAGCACGCTTGGCCATCTTGGCGAAGCCCTCGGTCTCGGCCTGGTTCTCGAAAGCGTAGGCGGGGAAGTTGATACCTATACACGTTAGACCAGATGACGCGACATCCCTTGAGCAGACATCACATACCGGAACGGTGAACATCAGCCTTGACGAGGATGTTGACACCACCAATGCCGTCAAGCTCAACTTCCTCGTCCTTGTTCTTGCGCCAGTCACCCATGCTAACCAGGTATGTGCGGCCAGTGTCGTACTCCTTGTAGCCTTCGGCCAGGATGGTGTCGGGGTCCAGAGTCTGGCGCAGACGGCGGGCCTTGTCGGATTCGATCCAAGAGTTGTAGTCGACTTAGGGAGATCCGTCAGTAAATATGCAAAATGAGGGCATGAAACACAAGGGGATGGAGACATACAGCGACCCTCAACATCACGGCCGTCACGGTAGCGGTGGAACCAAATGTCTATGAATAGTCGTTAGCGCAATTCTCTCCGGCTCAGAGATTCCTCAAACATACTCGGCACAAGAATATCCTTATCGTGGGCGATAAAGTCCTCCAAGATGCGCTCGGGGCAATCGAAAATGTCCACGTCGCGCCAGTAGACCCAGGAGTGATCGGGCTTAAGGGCCGAGTAGAGCAGGTAGTTGCGAGCACGAGCAATGGCCTTGCGCCGGGGACCCTGGGCGGCAAAGGAGTGTCGCTCCTCCACGGACATTTCGGTCGAGGCACCAAAGTCCTTCTTGACGACCGTCGCGCTGCGGAAGCGGACTTTTTCATCGACGTGGTTCTGGATGCGATCCAGCTCGGAAGCGAGATTGGCCAGCGTGTCATCCTTGGAATCACCGACGAGGAAGGCCAGGTCGATCAGCTCGTGGGGGTAGGTCAACTTGTACAGGAGGTTGAAATACTGCTCGAGGTGGTGGGCGGCGTCGCGCAGAGGGGTCAGGATGAGGACGCGCTCACGGTTGTGGAAGGCCTGGGTAGTGGACTTGATGGGGTTGAGATCGACGTCGGAGATGGTGGTGCTGTTGACTTCGTAGGGCTCGTGGTGGTTGAAGAGGACGGGGGTCTGGGCATGTGCGTTCCACTCAACCATCTCGTTAAGGGACATTTCCATCGGGGATTTGGAGGAGCCGTAGCAGTAGAAACTAGATCAAGGCGGAGATGAGTACAATGACAGAGCGGACAAAGATGATGACTGCGGCATACTTTTGCATCCCAGACGCAGACTTGCTGACGCCGCGCCACAGCAGGATAACCAAGCCCGTCACGGCCACGGAGACCAAAAATCGAGTCCGCGTCAGGAGAACGAGGACCGCCCTCCATGGAGGCAGATTGGCCCTGGCGGACTTCCAATTGACTCCGCCCTTTGGAAGCAGCATGTTTCGAGACGAAACGAGGTATGTGGGTGAGGAATAAGAGTGGTGGACAATGGTCGGGGGGAGAGAGGTTCGACTTTCAGGAGCCTTGCAGAACAGCGGATCGGGGAGGTTGTTGTTTTCTGGAATCACTGGGAGAGGGCACGCCCGTCGAAAGCCCCTTGCCGACCGAACGAATGAGGCCTCAGAGGACGCGCGAAAGCCACTCGACGATGATTGTGATGGGGGGGAGAGGCAGGATGGGTGGCGGAGATAGGGAGGTCGAGAGTTGGTTGAAAAGAGGAGGACGGGATCGCCGGGGTGGAACTGGGTGTCAAGTTGGACAGTTGATGGTGCCAATGCCAAGCGGAACGGCTAAAATCCGCACAACAATCACACCAGCGGTCCAGATCATGACCACAACAAGGACCGGTTCCAGTACGTGTGTAAGGCACTAGGTAGTCCGATATTGTGGATAAGACACCAATCTATTGCGCATGATAGTAAAGTCCATCTACTGCCAGTCTCTCTGAACTAGGTTCTGAAGTGGTCGTGATGGCCATTTTTTGCTTGCCTTTTTGACAGCCACCGAAAGACCCAGACACTTATTTATAGCACGTTGAGCTTGCCACCACCACAACGATAAACGGTCTATAGAAAGTCGATGCATTATTGCTGTATGGAGTGTCAAAGCGTGTACTATGTAGCGCAAAGTCCTGAGTTCCCCTGATATTATTCTCTGATCCTTATCAATCCTCCATTCCCTAACTCCTTGGCCATTCGGCACCTCAGCATGTCGCTGACTAATCAACGGCCCTGGCGGTAGGTACTCAAGGTCCCTTTCGGTCGGCTGTGGCGTTTCCTCTCCCAATCTTTTCACCAACATCGACTATCATGAGAAGATTGTCAACTAATACAACCCGTTAATGAAACTGGGTGGAACTCTGAAAAGTCGAAACGTCACAAACTAAGCATAGGCACCAAGTGCGAGCGGTTACAAGTACCTACCACCAACTAAACACCGTCATTCCTACACTGTTGGCCCTTCACTAGGACTAGTTATTCATAAGCCTGACGAGATGTCCAGTCTATCGAGATGCGATTTAACGCGCTAAACAGCTCCGGTAACTTGATTTGACGAGGCTGACACCTTCAATCCTCGTCATCCTATCATTCAGACAACAAGAGATTGATGTCCTCATCCGGAAGAGCCTCATCCGCCCGCTAGTCTCGGAGAAGAGAGCGACTGTAGGCGTTCTCCTGGCCTTGTCGACAATCTCACAGAATCCCGACTCCACATTACACAGACCCTCGTCCTGCGCAAAGGTAACCTTGTACAAGGTCTCCCAGAGTGGGTACTCAATCTGCAGCCAGATGTCGTGGCGTGGAGGTCAAACCGGTGACAGCGTCCTTGGGCAAGCTCCTGGACAATGCGGGTGAAGAAGAGTCTGTCCGTATCAACGAAGACGACCTTGAGAAGACACACGAGGCAATGGGATTGAGAAGATTCTCAAGAAGATGTTAGAGAACTGGGCCTCGAATCCCTCCTCAAGAATGGCCTCGATGATGGCCTCGAAAATCATCTCCACTGTGGTCTCGTGTCCTCGCCTGTGTCCTCGCCTGTGTCCTCGCCTGTGTCCTCGCCTGTGTCCTCGCCTGTGTCCTCGCCTGTGTCCTCGAAGGTCGTCTCGAAGGTCGTCTCGAATATCGTTCTCAGTCCCGTCTCAAGGAGATAGTCAGCATATTGTCAACAGGTAGTCTTAGGCAGAGGCTCTCACGCAAAGGGTTTCACCCAGAGGCTCTCAATCACCCTCCTGCCTAGGATCTCACAGTCTCACGCAGAGGCTCTTAGGTAGAGATCCTCGAGCAGAGGGTCTCGAGCAGCCAGCCTCGCGCAGCCAGCCTCGCGCAGCCAGCCTCGAGCAGCCAACCTCGAGCAGCCAGCCTCAAGCAAACAGGCTCAAGCAGCCTCGGCCATGGCCTCCTTATCCTCTCAAATATAGTCTCGTGTCGTCGGCCTTGAATATTATCTCGAATAATCGTCTCGAATAATGGTCTCGAATAATCGTCTCGAATAACCGTCTCGAATAACCGTCTCGAATAACCGTCTCGAATAACCGTCTCGAATAACCGTCTCGAATAACCGTCTCTAATAACCGTCTCGAATATCGTCTCAAGAAGATAGTCAGCAGAAGTCTTAAGCAGAGGCTCAAACGCAAAGGAACTCACACAACCTCACGCGGACGGTCTCAAGCAGCGGGTATCAAGCAGCGGCACTACCAGGGCGTTTCAAGCAGAGCATCCCGAGAGGTACCGTGAGCACGCTTCCATACTACAGCGGCTACTCATAAGTCTAGAGCTAGAGACTACACATACATTCTATCTAGGGACGGTTCGACCGGTTCAACAGCTACGATGCAATCACTTACATCTACGAACTCATTACTAGGAAGATTCCTGTCATAACTGTTCATTGTGAACATTGATGATGTTCACTGGTGGCCGTAACCACATCGAAACGAAAAAAGAAAAGAAACAAGACAAAACAAAACGTCATCTCAATGGCCGTAGCCATGAGGAATCCGTGGCCGAAGCCAAAAACAAACACAAAAGAAAAAAAAAAAAAGAAAAAACAAAACTAGCTCGATGGCCGACTAGGAGTCCATTTGGCGGGACTCGGGGGCTTCGTATCGTCCGCCCCTAGTCGTCGAACAGATTGAATGGGTCCCCTTCGAAGAGCATCTCCCGCTCCTCGATGGAGAAGAAGGGGGCATTGGCGGGCACCATCCACTCTCTGAGCTGGTCGAGGATGTCGTCGAAGACATCTTCCAGTTCACCCTGGTCATCGGCCACCTGGGCGACCCGCTCGAAGGTCAAGTTGTCCTTCCAGGGGATCGAAACCTGCATCCAGACATGGTACTGGTGCATGGTGGCGGGGGGGACGTTGAACCGACGGGCCAGGGCCTCAACGAACCGGGCGAAGGTGACTTCCGATTCCTCGAACCAGATCCAGGTAACTCCGACGAGGTCCATCTCGGTGGTGTGGCGGCGGCGGGACCCGACGAGGTCGCTCAGTCGGAACGACCACAGAGGCGAGTGCGGGAGCGTATCATCCCGGAATCGGATAACGGCATCCGGGATCCAGCGGTGGTTGGTTGCCACAGGGTTGGCGGCCCCGGGCAGGATGGTGGGGTTGGCGGACATTGTTGGTGGCGGCGGCGCGGTGACCAGCGCAGGCGCAGAGATAGGCACAGGCGCAGTGACAGGCGCAGGTGCAGGAGGAGGAGGAGGAGGAGCAGCGGCGGCGGCGAGAGGAGCAGCGGCGGCGAGAGGAGCAGCGGCGGCGAGAGGAGCGACAGGAGGAGCGGGAGGAGGAAGAGCAGATGGAGGAAGAGTAGGAGGGAGAGAAGGAAGAGGAGCAGGAGGGAGAGAAGAAACAGGAGCAGGAGTGAGAGCCGGTGCTGTGAGAGTAGCCGCGGTGGTGAGAGAAGAGGTGGGAGGAAGCTGAGAAGTGGGAGCGATCACAGCTGAAGGATTGTTGGGTGAACGTTGGGAGTGGGCTCGCGAACGATCATACCGCGCTTTTAACACCAGCTTGGCGATGCAGACGAGATTTTCCACACACAGGCCACCGTTGTTTGCGTATGCAGCGCGGACGGCGGGGCAGTATGGCGCGTTGGGGGCAGCGAGCTCCTCATTCACGGCGGCCTTGAAGGCGTTGCGAATGGCATTCGTCCGGAAGGAGGTAATGCCCCGTCGGTCCATCAGCTCCTGCAGGAGCCGGCGGGTCTGTTGTATGTCAGCCTGGCTCTGGAGAATACCCAGGGCCAGGTAGCACTGCTCGCCAGTCGGCATGGTGTTTGCTAGTCCCGATACGATGATGTCGTGGCGATGTCGTTATGCGACGTGATGTCGTTGCGACGCAGGGTGGGATGCCCAACAAGATAAATGGAACGGAAGGTGACAGAAGAAAGATCAACATTCACAGTTATTGATATACCTTTTGGTGTCGAGCGGTGAAACTTCGGTGTCACTAGTTCACTTCGCCTATCCTCGCTTGATTTCAGGCAATAACCTCACTCATTACTACCTAACCGGGCCTACATAAAGCTACGCGCCGTGTTCACCCGATAATGCAACTGGCGCCTTGGTCCCGGAGAAGGATAGAAGGTGCCTTATACAGAGGCTGCACTATCGAGAACATTCTGAGCCCTAATGCACTATCGAAATATTCTGAGCCCTAATATTTGCCTCAATGAAAAGTTCTTGATTTTTGATCTTCCATTGTTGATCCTTTGTCTACATTGCATATACACGTCAATCACCGTAGGCTGTGATCTACTAGATAGCCCGTCAAACCGGTCTATGGATCACCTCAGCATTATGGGAACGTACTTGCCCATGCGAGAAGCCGAAGCAGGTTCTATTACATTCGTGAGATCCATCAAGCTCATCTAGAGCGTAGGCTACCTCGTCCCTTGTTACTGATGAAGACAGCCTCGTGCCTTATACTACATTGGTCCGTTGTATGTCACCTTGGATTAGCCCAGTAGCCATATTACTATGAGATGAATAGTAACATTAGATCAACCGATACCAACGCTATATGATTCATGAATGATAAATAGACTTTAATGGAACGTCAAAATTCAGGCTGTTAATGTAGAGAGAATCAATCTCGATAAATTTAGACAGGGGATGCTTAGAATTTACCATGGGAGTATACATTGGGTTGGATTAGGAATGTTAGGGCTTGAATTAAGCTTGGACCATAGTTCAGCCGCAAAGAATTGTGGGGGTGCGGCTCAGGGGTCAGATAAGCTTATCTAAGGTTCAACCGTGGGGCTGGGTGGCTCCGAGCTCCGCGGCAGCGGCCGGCTGGGGTGACGGAAAGTTGACCGATAAGATCAGGCTATCCTTGACAAGGTGCTTAGGCAGCAGCATGGGGCTGGCTATAAGGCTGGTGAGTGGTAACCTGGCTGATGTCACATGTGCTATCTAGGCAGCAAGACTACCGAAATCGGACGTCACGTTACGATGGCACGCTCGGTAGTATTGAGAGGTCGTGTGCAGGCCACACCTCTGGAAGATGACTGTAACAGCACTATTGGGATCATACCTCCATGTCACAGATGCTCATCCACACAAGCCACGGCTCTGGTGATGGACCAGACCAATTTGGCACCACTGAGATCCCCGTTCACTATGGGAGGACATTGTCAAGATCTCCGGGAGAGACCCTCCAGGCTAATGAGCAGAGCAGCGTACATCAAAGAGTCTCTCGCAAAGAGTCTTGTTCCAAGCATACGGCGACTACCATCTACTGTCTACTAGGCAAGGCACGATGTCTCGTTTCATCATATGGATATCCAATTGAACACTCAAGTATAGACAAGAAACCCACAAAGGAGATAAAAAAAAACCTCCCAAAAAAATCAACACAGAAGGAAACGAAACCGACCAGATCATATATGCATATCATCACAGCGCCAAGATTGAACAAAAGAAAAATAGAGAATAGAACCAAAAGAAAAACACAAGATACCCATTTTTATGAAGCAAAGATCAATAGAAGAAGGTAGATGATCCGCACCAACGAGAATAGACAAATGAAAGCAAGCAGGGATGAGAGGACATGACGTCATCCCAAGGGGTGAGAGTAGGTGGAAGATTGCATAAGCAAAGAGCAAATCTCGAATAATAGTACAATGCAGACGCTAAGGGGAGGGAGCCACAAGGTAAGAAGCAGACGTGTTCCATGGGTCGAGCAATCGAACATGCAGAGCTCAGGCAGGCTCAACCCAGGACGCAGGGGTAATAGAGTTGGAGAGGGTGAACAATCAGCACCGCCACCTGCAAGGGGTGAGAGTGCAGATGGGAGAACGGTAAAATGGGAGTGGGAAGAAGAGAAGGGTCATGAACACATCAGCATCAAGACGTTTGGCATGGGCTCGTAGGCTATGGACCACCACGCCACTGGCTTAGGGTGAACCAAGCAGGGAAGGACGGCGCGAGGCGGAAAAGGTAAACGAGGAGCTCTGTGACGGAGGGAACGCAGGGGATGAAGGGCCCGTGATAGGTGGCGTTGAGCAGGTGCTGAGGTACGAGCTACCGAAGGACTGCGATGTGGCACTGGGCAGGGCGTCATGGTGGGGATACGAATGCATCGGACTGGAGTTGGAGGCAATGCTAGCGCCGATCTCGTCGCAGAAGACGCGCAGGCCGGGCAGGGCTTTCTTCTGGCGCTTGTGCTCGGGGATCTCGATGAGGGAGGGGGTTGTGGCTTCGGGCTTGGGGGATCGGAACATTTGCTCGTAGGACTTGAGCTGGAACTCGAGGGCACGGTTACGGTCGGCTAGGAGCTCGTTCTCGGCTTTGGCGGCGCGGAGTTGCTGTTGTGTGGTTTGGTTTTGTTGCTGGAGGGAGGTCACTAGTTGCTGCAGCTGCATGCAGCGGACCTGTGGCTGCAGCTTCTCGGAAAGCTGAGGGGAAATTTGTTCCTGGCGGATGAGGTGGACGATGATTGCCAGCATGAAGTCGATCAGGTAGACGGCGCCCTGCACGATGTGCTCCTTGGACTGCGGCAGGCTCTTAGATGGGTTCCAGCCGGCGCGCTCCAGGAAGAAGTCGTGGATGCGGCTGTCCAGCTCGCGGTGCAGCTGGCTGAGATTCTTGCGGCGGTTGCCCTCGGCAATACGGTGCTTCTCTCGCTGGTCGTCGGGGTCGGGGGAGACGGTGGATCCCTTGCGCTTGCGGCCGCACAACTGCTGGAGGGGTGCCTTGCGGTTGATGTTCTGGGGTGCGATCAACGACATGATCTCGGCCTGGGAGAGATCGGTGGGCCATTCAGTCGAGGCAGCCTTCTGGGCCACGAAGGACTCTTGCCAGGAGCTTTCAGCGGAATTGGCCGGTGAAGGAGGAGCAACGATCTGCTCGTTGCCGGACCATGGGGACTTGAACTGGAATGATTCCTGTTGAGCGCTCGGGGTGCTCGGGGCAAGGGCATCTTTGGTCTGGAATGGATTGAAGGGACCACGGGGCAGTGGCTCCATGCGTGGGAGAGGAGGCAGGCGGCGGTCCTCGCCTAGATTGGTGTTGGTCATGGCGGAAGTCGTTTGTCTCAGAGAACTGAGTGGTTACGTTAGGTATATGCCTTTCATATGCTGGCAGCTTCGTAGTGCAACTCACGGCAGCGAGCAGCGTCGCGGAATGTCATCAGTCATAGAACCCATTTCCTCATACATCATACTAGTCGTCAGGTGGGAGGTGTTGGTGGATATGTGCAGGTAGCTGGTGTTGAGAGCGGATACAAAAGCCACACAGATCTATATACGAAGTGGCGAGAGTGCTGAGCTGTAGTCGTCCTTCACGGGGTATTCACAGTTGAGGACAAATGGTTGCTCTGGCGGAGGTAGGTAGATGGCAGTTGCAGGTGGAGGTCGTCACAAATTAATAATGGCAATGTATATGCACGAAGGTGTGGAGATGAACAAAGGGAGGGGCAGTATGAACAAAGCAAAGCAAAAGGCAGGATTCAAGATCCACGCGAGAGTGTGAAGGCGAAGACAATGAATAGAACAGGTTATGGACACGGGGCTGGGATGCATGTTTATATGTCGATGACCAGGAGGAGCTAAGAGGGGACAGGGGAGAAGAATTGATTAAGATGGTACTTTTGGCCACCGTCGATTCAAAGCATGTATCCAGCCAAGGGAAAATTAAAAATCGAATTTCGCTCCCCCAAACTCGGTACTCGTCGTCCCCCGGATCCAGGAGAGAGGTACCGTGAACCCTCAGGAGTCAGGGCCGGTCATCCATTCCACAGTGCTATCAATGCTAGGCGCGGAAGACCAGGATGTCATACAGCAGACAGATACTGTGCATGGTGCATGGTGCAGGCCGCATGCCGCATGCCGCATGGCGGGCTGTAAACAGTCTAAACGCCCCACGGTCGAGAGACGGGGAAGCGAGATGGGCTATTCCGGGCTCTCAGCAGGCAGATCTGTCACATCCTGCACAGGCGAACAGGGTGGTCACCACTGGCGAGATCCACGAATCAAAGAAAGACGATGGTGCCGGAGGTGAGGTTCGGGGACGAGGATCCACGGCGTTTGATTTGTCACCGGCCAGTTGGTGTCGCGATCGTCACGGGAAAGGACTCTCGAGGGGCCGTGCTGAGGGGCGTGCTGCCCTTGCATCAATAGTCGACCAGCTCTTATAGTGTCGATAGTTCCCTCATAGCCAGACCTTAGAGTCGAGATAGAGTTATGAGACCTTGAACGGCGATGCTCGGTCGGGTATTGGGGTATGAAATTTGGAAGGCTCATTCGTCAGAATCTGTTGTGGTAAGGATGGCAGTTGGCCTTTTCATCATATGCCACAGCCATTTTGCTACACCACCTAACTCCTTCATAAGGACTAGTGCATGACTAGTTCAGACATTGGCAATGTGGAAATCCTCCGGTGTTCCATGTGGGGTGTGACTCTTTACAAACGCTAGAAGATACACAGACCATGGACATTAGTGGATGTCGATGAGCTCCTCTCAGAGTCCCTTTTTAGACTGCCACGATCGGAAATAAAAATCCAATAAATTGTTCCTCGTACAATATCCACCTCATAAGGCTCTGGATTTACTTTTATTATTTGTTTTGCCAGAAGAAAAAAGGACTTCCATAAACGGCTTCTGGAGATTTGTCTTGCATCAGATCGAAAAAAACAAATAGACAACAAAAATGAAAATCAAGAATAACAACCGAAGAACGGAAGGTAGATTTCCCCACTGTGATCTGGATACATCGTGAACTATCTTGAAACACTCATCGCAGCATACGTGCTCCTCACGAACGCGTTCCTGAGAGAAACGAGCCTCGATCGCGTGCGTCGATAGTCAGGAGAACCTGCCATGAACGACAACAAGTATCTTCATCGCAAGGGCAGGTGTTGATCCTCCTCAGTCGGGAAAACACTCTCATTGATCATTGCCTCTCCCTATAATCAATTATAACGAAGCAAGGACGTGCGAGTGTCTCATCATGAAACCATGCGAGGAGGTCCCCGGCGATAGCATCCCGCGATTCTTGGAGAGGACACTACTATTTCGCTCGACCATCATGGAAGAAATCCCGACAAACCAAAGCATCTCATATCATGATATCATAGAGGGCACTACTGCGATAGCTAATTGAATATTTTGGAGATACTCCGAGTCAATCAAAAAGTACGGAAAGAATCAATTAGCTTCACGCAGTGTCCACCGCACACGGGCGGATGAACCTCCAGGGCCACTCCCAGGCAATACGTAAGGATGACCCTACTATTCAACGACCAAAAGCGTTAGAAACCGGGAATTAATGCTGTGCTCTGTCACAGACTCCCAGTGACACTGTAGCATTACTAGTATACAACTGTAAGGCCAGTGAATCCCTTCCTCCCCGGCAGGACAAATGATCCCGAAGCGAGATGATCGCTCGAGGAGTACCACCGAGTTGGGTCGCCCCAGGACCCAGCGACCGGGATACGATGCCTGTCAGGTATCGAATCAGAAGGCACGGAGTGATTTGGAATTGAGAAAATGGGAGGTGGAAAGCGACACACGGACGTTTGGCGTTCGTTAGTTTAGCGGATGTTGACGAGTCATGGATGATGGAGCTGGATCGACTAGGTTGCTGGACGGGGGGCCGAGCCCTAAATAGTGGCACGTTTGTCGATTGACAATCCCAGCTTTTTGCTTGGATGAGACAGAATAATTAGCATCTTGGAAGTCCATTTCAAGTGGATTACTATCATCTTTCTATTACGGTGATTTCCAGATTGCCATTTCTCTAGAAAAAAAAGTATTATCCATTCAATGCTCGCTAAACCGTGGGTGGGCCGATCCGAGAAGCAGATCGGAGCTGTCATATTTCGCCCTCCCGTCTCGGCTCAGGGCTGAGGAGTCATCCCAGTCCCCGGAGGCACTAGCCAGCTCGTTCGCACGTTGTCCCAGGATCTGAATGGAATAAATAATGTTTTCGTGCTGGCAGTTCCTGGTAAAAGCCTGTGAGGTTAATCGGGAAATTACCAGCATGATGGGAATTAAAAGTTGACAGAGATCAACCAGGGCCTTCAAAGAAGTCTTCTAGTATAATCCCATCACCCATCGCCGATCTCTTCTTCCCTTTCCTAAGTCGCTACTTCATTCATGAAATTCTCACTCTCACTACCTGCCATGCTCAATGGCCCATCACCAAACCCCAATTTGACATTCATGCAGACCGTCTCCTCGACTAGTGACCCCGCGCCTGCGCCTAAGACCAGTTTGCAGCTCCCACGCAGCACACCCCCATGCAGCAGCACTCGAGGGGAAATAAAACCTACAGGCTAGCAGAAGTTAGAAAGGTACAATCCTCCAGGCACGAACCATTCATCTTCATCATGGGCAGTATGTACCTACAGAATAAACCATAATCCACAAACTCAACTTCGACTTGTGCATCTTCCGGGTCTTCCCCGGACAGTGACACCCAAAGAGACCATGATCGCCCATTGCTAGAAACACCCAGTCTACCATTTCGAGTGACGTGCAGCTAGTACTAGTGTCATCCCCTCTTCTAGAGATACGCTCCGGATAATCCGACAGGCACATCGGTTCTCAGAGAGGGGCTTTGAGTTCGAAGATCAGAGATCAGAGATCACACCTTGGAACCTGATCCCTGGGATCGGGATCTGAGTCTGAGCGTTGGAATGGAGACTAGGAGATATAATTATTTTCTTTTTTTCTTCATTTGCTTTGTTGGCGCTGTGTTGGGATCCCGAGTCCCAGGACACTGTAGACTCGAAACGGAGAAATTCATCAAGCAGTGCAGTACGTGCTCTGCAATTCTAGGTCTATCAGTATCTAGCATAATGAAGGCGCTAAGTATCCCCACTTTACAAGAATACTTTCTCCCTTCTAGCCGGGTTGGAACTGTCCAATTTCAAATATATTTACCCTCGCACAGCGTGCGGCGTACAGCCGCCAGCTGGGATCCAGACCCGTGCGGCTCCAGGTACAAGTGCAAGGAACAGCCCTGCTCACGAGCATTTCGCCTCCACGGGCCAGGGGCATTCATTGCCCTCATAAAGTCCAGAACCCTGCAGAAACCAATCATTACCCTCGGTGGGGTATTTTCCTCGCGCCAATCGATTTCCATATTCCCAATAGTAGCCTGTAGCTGACTGGGCCGCTGACCGCGACCTGCCTGCGACCTGTCAAGTCTTAGCCGTTCTGATGACATGGCGGGGGCAGGCAGTCTCGTATATCGTACTGTATCGAGAGGGGTTGGCTGAGAAAAGAAGACACATTCATGGTATTACTACATTCAGCTCTTTACAGGATAAGGTCATCTCGTTCGCGTGAGTTCGGGGTGTTGGTGAGATCTTAGTCGATATCAGGTCACTTCCCATTCGGAATCCACTTGCACTTTCGCACCATGGTAGACGATCTGCTCCACTTTACCTTTGCATATGGACATGGGCCATCTTGACAAATCTACACAAAGCGGTTGCAAAAATTTCTGTTCATGCGTTGTATCCACTCCTGTGAGATCTCGCTGGGCCTTCGACAAGGATCCGCGATCGGGCTGTACTGTAGATTCTTTCCGACTGCCACACGCCAGAATCTACTCCTCCCCACGCCACACAAGCCTCTTGCCGGGGAGAAGTACGATACCAGATTCTTCCGCTGTAGAGTCCAGCCCACTAGGCCAGTACATGTGTAGCGATCGGGGCTTACAGTCAGATACCGATGTGTGTTGTCAATTGCAATCGCATCTTAAATCCGTGGCTGTCATATGTACTTGGCGAGCTGTATCTACTGTACTTTGTTTTTCTATGGCCTTCTCGTCTCAGTTATAGGTACATGCAGCTAGCTACTGTACGTGGTGTTGGTCCTGGAAATGAAATCCGCATCCACAGCCGTTCGAGTGGCAAGCATTGATGCAGAGTCTGCAGCCTCTGCAGACTCGTGCTAGGTACAATGGATGCATGGTTCCTGGCAGAAGGTATATGTTCTCTTTTCAGGGTTGATAGTGGCAAATAATTGCATCAGACATTCGTATACATGTCTACCTCGTGAGGACGTGGAAAGTAACAGCTCTAGAAACCTTGAGTTTCGTCAGACTATCGAAGGACTTAGTCATAGAATGCACAACCTTACCAATGATGTCTAGGGGAAATGAGCAAGGGTTAGTATCCCATAATTCAAGGATGATTCATAAGTGGATCAAAGATTGAATGAAGTACCGTGGAAAGCACATCCAGACATCAAAATGAATATCCGCCTCGCAACCTAAACACAACGAGCACAACATAACGTTCAATATCCATCAGCTATGCAATCAATTATGTACCTATCGGATATTGAAGGAGAGACACATGCTACAACGCACGCTTACCATGACAAATTCCTCAAGAAGCTCTCGAATCCAAAGCCAAGCCTGCAAATTCCCCGACTGGCCACCGCCACCAGACGCTGCAAGGACTACATGTACCATACAGACCTAGTGGCACCTACCCACATAGTCGAGGTCTATTCTGGGAGCGAGCTATATTCGGAACTCAAACTCGCCGCATCTGACACGTCTCGGTCAGAACTAGAGTGTCTACAGAAGTATCTATCTACATACGGAGCAGGGCTAAGACACCTTGACGAAGCCAAAACACTCGCAGCCCGTGGAGTTCATGCCGACTGCTACTGAAAGTTCTGGGTTCCTACATGGTACATGTGCCTAGTGCGGGGTCTATGCGCAGTATACTGCTTAGGTGTATGTGCGCTTGCGTGTTTGCTGGGATCATCATTAGTAGTAGCTATCCCAGGACCTGGTTACCTGGTTCCCATCCATGTAGTGTACCTCCGACTACTGTACCCCATTACCTGGATCACTGGTTCCCTTTAATGCAAGGCGAATGTATTCAAATGGGTCCGTTGAGGGAATCGTGCATTCAGAAGGCTGGACTCGCTGGGCCTATGCGTAGTTGCTTCGCGTTCCCACTCAGGTACCCTTTGCGACGTACAGAATGCAGCGGGATCGATGGGGAAGTAGCACTGCAATACAAAAGACAATAGCAAAAGTCACGCAGCATACTACTATACTATACATCTGCAGCGTAGGCTATTCCTTGCTATTTCTGCTAATCATCGTCTTTCCCCTGCGTTATCGTGTAACTTGTCCAGGAGAGGCCGACAATACATACTCGGTACTTGCCCGCGCACTCCATCGAAGAGATCCATAGAGGGACCGTCGAGATTGTTTCGTGCCAATCTGAGCATCATACTAAGAAAAGCTACTGCAAGTCAAATTCCACATCCATCGCCCCTCCCAATCCACCGAGTCAAGGACACTCCTATGTATATCCACTTCACATGGAGCACAATGCACACAATCGCCGCTAATCATCTAACCCCACAAAAAGACCCTTGTTGGCAGTTGGCACACTGAGAACCAAACTCACCTCCCCGCCGCTATCAAGACGAACCGAAGTTTGAACTTTCCATCTACAGTGCCTTGCGATCGGTAATTCTGCTAGTTAGTTAGAACCTGGCATTGACTACCCCGAACCACTCCACTGACGATCGACCTCGCTCCCGAGAATCCCGGCCAATCATCCGCACGGTAGGCTGTGGCCCCACTGAAAGTTGACAGAGCAGAGAACCATCAAAGTTTGTTCTGTTCCCCGCGCGGCATGACGAGGGCTGGGCCCTGGAGGCCGTGGAGGCCCTGGAGGGACACTGGGACAGGGATCGGGGCCCGGGGATATGGAAGGAAATTTCAGCTATGACGATGAAGGGAGATGAGTGATCTTCTAGCCTATGTTAGCCTATTAGGTCTTCTATTTGTTGAGCCAGACGCAGTGGATGGTAGAGCCTCATCCCCACATCAGGAAAAGACATCCAGGGAGTTTACCCCGTTGCACTCTAGTTGGTCGCGTTGACATAAAACAGCGCAACTGTGCCAATTCTGTCAACAAAAGATACGTAAAGTCGAGCTCCTCGCGGATGACCGCATGCTTGATCTGTCGCTAACCTTGAACCAGGTTCGTCCCTGACAGAGTTAGTCTTTTGACTCGTGCAGGGAGCCACGTACGAGGGTTTTCGGGCAGAGGACCATGCGCATCTCTTGTCTTGCACTGGGCTGATAGTGTTGGTCATAACTCCAGTAGGTTTACTGCAAACTTCAGGCTTGCAAGAGCTTCGATCCTCGCACCAAACGGTACCTCAGCTCAGCTCAGGGCCTCAGGCTGCTCAACAAAGTTAACAAACCCCTCGCAGGAGCGCCAAGGCCAAGCCCTCAAGCCCTGATCTGCTTCAGCCGTGGTCTTTCTCTCTCTTCCCCGCCGACGCCCAGAATCACCTCGGCGATCGCCCAAGCCCTGCAAAGGAGTCAAGACCCCTCGAGTTCGTTCATGGCTGTTGCAGACTCGCCGCCTGTTCCTGCTTTTCACACATGCGACCTGCAAGATAAGATCATTTGCCATCGCACGCTTCCATTCTCATATCTATGTTCATGTTCATCTCGTCATAACGTACTTTGGTCGCTAACTTTGCCTCTGAATCACCACAGTAAAACTAGGCCAAACTCTTGGATTGATTGTTCTCTCCATACTTGGGCAAGTCGCACCCACCCACTGATTTCTTCGGAGTGAATCCACCACGATCGCGAGTTCCCACCTACCATTCAGATCAATTCCAATTGGCCTTGGCCCAGACTTTGGGCATTTTTCGCTCCGTAGTAGAACCACACAGCGGCTACAGCCTACAGTAGCCACATCACGCCAGCCTCCAGCGAGTCCAGCCCCCGCCCCCGCCATGCTACAATAGGAACAAACGCCCCCCGACCAGCAATCACTGACGCCAGGTAGTATACTGTACATCACGCTCTGCACAATTCTCTTATGGAGTGCTAGTCAGAATATTTAGAGTCCAATCCTACAACACCACATAAAAGTACGGGAGCAGCATAGCGCTCTAACTAAGGCATCCCCGATCACCATCGCCCCCCATCTGATCCTCGAATCGGAAGCATCGCCCTCTCCACGCAAAAATCCCAAGTTCCCAACCACCCGGTCGCGTCTCTGCGACTTGATACATCCACTCGTGGAAAGTACAAAGTACGGCATGAAACCGAAACTACTGTATGAATTGACGTGGCCACTGGCCACTGGCCGACAGGATAGCGCTAGTAGCCACGCGGTGTTCGTTTCAATTTTGGCGCAATGCATGATAACGAACTCCGAATCTGAGACGCACATGGCTCGAAAGGAACGCTTTCTGAGCAGTTGTGCGGGGAACATTAGGTTTGTTCGTACTTTACCTCGCCATCTGGAGGGGTTTGGGCCTGGGCCTGGGCCTGGGCCTGGATCAGAGTACCTAAGGAACTAGGGACTAGGAACTGAGTTTTCGCTCTGGTCCTTTTCTTTCGTGTGAACGCGCTGCTCTGCTCTACTCTGTTCTATATTTCTGCTCTAGTCTCTGCGGTATCATAGTTGACTACTGCAGTACAGTCGCACTGCACAGTATGTGTGTACATCCACAGCTCCACCGTCTCCATCACCATCACCACCCCTCCTACATACCGACGCTCCACACACCATTCCAACCAACACCTTTCTATGGTCCGCAAATCTTCCCAAGGTTTCATTTCACACCCACTCCAACTCCGACACCGAGGCCATCCCCAATTCCATTTCTGGACCCGAGTCGAAGCTACTGTAGATCCATGATCCATCTACCCATCCCACTCCGACGAACACCGTCCGTGACTCCCTCCACTCCACCTCCGCCTGTGCAGGGTAAGTGGCATCTTAGCCTGCGATTAACTTCCAAGACTTGGGCGTGGCCCGCCCGTTTGTTCGGGGTTTACACTTTAGTCCTTTTTCTTGATCTTGGAGGTTTGGAGAAATTGTGATTTCGGGATATGGTCATGGCTATCGGGGACTAGATTAGTACCGTGTTAAACTCTTGTTGGTTTAGATTTTGTAGATCGGATTGGTGGGATATCTCTACGGAGTACTTGTGACGATTACCTCCCCAGCGGACACTTACTTGGCGGCATGTCCGTCTGACTCGGCGAACTCTCGGCTACTGAAGTAAACTAGGTTGATACCTAGGGGGAAAAAAAGATCGCATCACGGATCTCGACTGTCAAATGTCCCCAGCTAAGAAGGTTGTGTCTTTCATGGACGGTTATTCTAGCTTGGGTTTTCAACACTGCATTAGGTAGCCGTTTGTAGATTTGACGAATTTGCTCCATTATGGAAAAAAAAAAAGTCCATTCCAGTATCTAGATGGAACCAGCTAGGTACCGAAGCAATCCACATCACCGAGTCATGCAACTCCCGCCTTATCCCTCTCAAAATCCAAGTGACTTCTCAAAGGGTCGCTGGCTAGAATGGAAATCCCGAGTACTTGGATAGCCTGAATCGGACCTGTGGCGTTTCGGCGTCCTTTGGTCCGGGCGTTCGCACCTGCATGAGAGACTGAGAGTCGACTCCATGTCTCCAGTCCGGATAAGGTGCGCGGTGGGGCTCAGGGCTGGTGTGCAGGTATCCGGGCCGAGGTTCCAGCTACCTAGCCATATGCCGGGTAGATATTACCTATTCGATCCATGGACAAGAAAACTGGAGAGCGATGCTTCGATCGTGAGAATTTATCAATTCGAGGATTGGAGGGAGTTTGGGCGGGCAAGTTCATCATAGCTCCCGACCTCAGGGACTGGAGGGTGGAACATCAAGGCGCACATCCAGCGAAGGCAGATATATATTCGCTCGCGGGCTGGACGAGACAGATTGGCTGCATAAACCTAGGTAGGTACGGAGCCTATCTCTCCAAGTAGAGGGCCGCAACTAGAATAGGTACCTTGATCCGAAAATAATTTTACACCTGTTTACAAGTAGACGGGAGCCTATATGGAGAAGTGAACGTGGAAGAAATGGAGATTCTGTACAGGGTCAATGAACCAGTGGACGGACTGGGCGAAAGTCGCAGTCCAAGAGCTACCCAGGGAGATATGCCCAACAGCCGTCCTACTTCAAGACTAAGCTTGGTACAACTGTATATGATCAATTGCATCCATATTGAGCGAGTAGCGCTGAAAAGCGGGTAACAGCATAATCCCTCGAGCCAAGTATACCCCGAGCCAGAACCTGAGTATACCCAAGGAACAAACCGTCGGAGCAGGACGTGAAGCCTCGACATGATCGTCGAAAGACAAACATCCACACATAAACGGGGTAGATGTGTCGCAATAACACTTCAACAAAACGATCCCACTACGCATCGACAAGAACAGGGACTCCGATACAATTGCCACCATTCGAGGAATTGATACTCCCAGCCGCAGGACCAGACAGCATGCCTCTCAAAGTAATCATCGGAGGATCTGAGCAATTGCACACCGCTGGAAGACTACAATCTACAAGATAACAAGACAAGACAAACCGAATACATTAGCACAGCAGGTGTGCCCGAGAGTAAAACATATCGAGACAGGCAAAGACACGGGTGGGGGTAATAAAAGATGTAAAAAAACTCCTTTCCGATGGGACGGCGACGACGGGGTCTTCCGAGGACAGAATCCAGATTGCGAATTTTCCTCATAGAGAAGACAGAATTATTATCATGAGAACAGCAGTGTAAGGCAAAAATGAAACCGTTGCTTGGCGAGACTCTGCATCTACAATCTTTCCAACACGAAACAGCCTTTCCTCCAAAAACAAACCAACCCTTCACAGGAGCTGAGCAAGGGCGTAGAAGAAGGCGGCGACACCACCGATGGCCATGCTGGCGCCGTTGGCGACAGCGGCACCGGAGCTGGTGGCAGAGGTGGAGCTGCCAGTGCTGGAGGTGGTGCCAGACTTGCCGTTGGAGGTGGTGGGGTTGGAGGTCTTGGCGTCACACTTGAAGACACCCTTGATGACGGTCTTGCGGATGTTCTGGAAGTGGGTGCAGTTGAAGGTACCGTCAGTGCTCTGCAGGTTGAAGCCACCCTCGACATCAGTCAGACCATTAAGGTCGACGCTGGGAAAACGTTAGTTGTCTGGCCACAGAAAACAAGGACAAGGTTAGTGCAGGTGAAACTCACTTGTTGAACATGCCGCTGAAGTCAATAGCACCAGTAACAGTCTCCAACTTGGGCAGGTCAATGGTGTTCAGCTTGTCGTTGCGGGCAATGGTGAAACCACCGTCGACCTTCTTGAGAACGGGCATGGAGATGTTGGAGAGCTTGGAGTTGTCGTTGAACACGAGGTCACCGGTGGAGGTCAAGTTCGGAGCCGAGAAGGTCTGGAACTCAGTACCCCAGAAGCCGAGCTGACCAGTGAGCTTCTCCAGAGAGGGAACGGAGATGCTGGAGATGTTGCGGAAGGTCATGTTGGTACCAGTGCCGAGGTTAGGCAGGTCGATCTCAAGAGCATCGTAGTTTCCGGAGAAGTTGATCAGATCGGTGGCGTTCATCAGGTTGTTGATGTTAATCTTCTGGAGCTGGCGGTTGTTCTCGATCTCGAACTGGTTGACGGTCTTCAGGGAGATACCGTCCAAAGAGGTTAGACCGGTGTTCTGGATGATAACATCACCAGCCTGGGTGACACCCTTGTCGAAGTTGAGGGACTGGAGCTTGGGCAGGGCGTTCCACTTGATGGAGCCGACGGTGTTCAGCTCGGAGAAGGCCAGCTGGGTGAGGCGGGTAAGACCCTCCAAGTTGAAAGCATTGCCAATGGCAGTCAGGGAGGAGGCGGTGATATCAGTCACGTTCTCACCACCATTGCAAATGATGGAACCGGTGACTTGCTCGATACCGGCGAGGGAGAGGGAGCCGGAGTAGGACTTGGAGATGGTAATGTCACCCTTCAGCTTGGAGCAAGAGGCGATACCGTCAGCATCGGACTGGGAGGAAATGGTGGTGTCACCGCCTGCAAGTGAAGAAAAATGGGGTCAGTCATTCCCGCTCGTATTGCGATGCTTGGCAACGGAGATGGCGGTTCATCACTTACAGCTGGCAGCGAAGGCGACCTGGCTGGCAGCCAGCACGGGCAGGAGGTACTTGAGGGACATTTTTGATCTGTTGGTCGCGCGCGTGATGGTTAATTGATGACGTTCGTGTTGATTCCGAACGAAAATGAGGTCCAGGGGAAGGACAGGAGGTGCCAAATAAGAGATTTGTCGCGTCGGCGCAGCAGAGCAGATGTTGACTCACGTACCAAAGGGGGGGGGGAAGAATTAGAAGGCGAGGAAGAACGAGTGGACGGATGGAAAAAGGGCTCCTCAACGAAGGGGAGGAATTTGGGAAGGGAAAGAACGAGTGGACGGGGTTTGGAGGAGGAGAGAGAAGAAGGAATAAGAAGTTTGGGGAGGAGGAAAGGAGGCGCTGGCTGTGGGTGGAGATTTCCGTTGCTGTCTGGCTGTTTGGCCGTTTGGGTATTTTTATTTTGGGTATTTCTTACGGTGTCCGGCTAAACCAACTGGGGGGAGGACCCGTATGGGACGGGTACGGGGGGGGGGGGGCCAACCCATCAATAAATACAGCGATTACAAGGGGCATGTCAAGTTCCACGCAGTATACTCCGTACACAGAGTGCCGAATCCGGCGCCGCTTGTGACCAGCGTACCTGGCTGGTATTTGAAGGTCCATGACGTGTATCAGGTCTATCCATCGGGTATATTTGGTGGTATTTGGCAGGTATGGCCATGTCAAGTCGTCGAGTCTGGTTTCAACCCAATTCCTGCTTTTTTGCTGGTCCCAGCACCGTTGCGCACTTTTAGTGCTGTTTCCGTAGAACCTTGCCAATGGCCGATTCGCCCGTGCGGCGCCCCTTTCTCCATTTGGTGTATTTTGTGTTCCCCCCAAGTGGAGCCCGTGGGAATTGGCATCATTTCCTTCCACACGTGTTGCGCTGGTCGATGGCTTTCCATGGCTCCTCCTCTATCAATGAAAAAATCTCTGATTGGAGGGGGGACCTTGTTTGAGGATTATTTTTGGCTTCAAGCTATGACTACTCGTCATTGATCTAAACACCTGCATGCGATTCTAGAACTTGCTCCTGCGAGGGCTTGACTTGAAGATTCGCACTGGACACTGACAGTCCTCTGTGGACGATTATCAAATCCAATCCAGGCCTGCAGCATGATTTCAAACCGCAGATACCCTTTGCATACGATTGCTGCGTATTATGTAAAGTAAATCCAGAGCTTGTGCTACCACTATTGCTTCCCGATGCTGGTTTCCCATACTGACCACGGTAAAACATACAAATGGGCTTTGCTTCAGTGAATCAGAGCCAATGATTCAACTGTTTCGCGCTATCAAACTCCACTGCCTTGGAATTGAAGATACAATGACCTGGTACTCGCAATACCTTTCCAGTTCCCACTGGACACAATCCATCATTTGTGCACTTGTGCATACCCACACACAGTGCGATTGTCTTCGTAATCTGTGCGACGAGTCAAGTCACCCAGACGATTTATCAGCAACGGCCCTGTCCACGTATCTTCCAATTCGCGTATCTTATTGTTGTCGTCATCTATGCCCCCAACCCCGACAAGACTATGAGGATCATTTATACTGTACAGAGTACTCAGTACACACTACACTTTGACACTATGATAAGGACAACCCCTGATCAACAAACATCCCCTTAACAAACCTCGAGTCCTCGACTATCTCCGATCTACCCTCACTCCATCAATAAAAGCAAATCAGTTAACCCGCTTTCTCCCTCTCACAGACCCAACGGGGCTCCCAATCACCCGGTCGCAGACCCCAAAACAGGACCTATTCGCATCCCACAACGCCGTGCTTGGACAGTCGATCTACTGTTAAATTTGCAGGAATTCAAGCCTTTTCACGGACCCGCTGCCCCCTGCCGCTATCGTCGACGGGCCCGGCATGCCTGGCCTCTGATTGGCACGCTGGAATGATTCTCCCTGGATTAATGTCAATCATTGATGGTGTTCCGTCATGGTGTTGGTTTATCTGAGGCATGACAAGTCGCCTACGGAGTATAGACCACTGTAAGACTGTGGAGTCGGTGGTGGTACTGTACTACTGTCAGGTACAAACGTTAGTGTAGACCGTAGAGCAGAGGTATAGCCTATAGGTGATGATGTGGCCGTGCAGAAGGACTGATACAGTATCCCCTGAACGACGACTACGACACTAGACGGACTAGTCTGTCCGCTGCATGGGGAAGAAGGATGATAGTGTGAGTGGCAAAATGCGATCGTCAAGCTGCACTTTGCACATACATAGAGAGTACTAGGTTACAATCCATGGAAGAGCAATCGCGATTTTAGAAATACCTGTTCATCGTGCAGCACAACTTTGTCTTTGACAGTTGGACACCGACAAGGATGGCCCCCGATTGCACGGGCAGTATTGACCGAATTATGAATCATACGTTGCGAATCCTTCCAACTATTTAATTGAGCTCAGATCCGCTGGGCGCTCCTGTCACTTGGATACTTGCCGACGATCATTCGTCTCGAGCTTCGTCAATGTTGATCTTGGGTCCCCTTCATTACGTCTCCCCTGTTATGATCGTTTCCGGTCGCACTTGACCAATCGCGCGTCCATCGGGATGGACGATGGGTGCTGCTCCGAGTACTGAATATTGCTCTACCGTACTAATGACTGTCTCTCATATCGAATAGGTAGTAGACGCCCATATGTCACATTGACTGGGTTAACCTCCTCGGTTGGAGCTGTGGTCACATCGCGCATTTCCAAAAATACCAGTCGAGGAAAACGAGTCACGACAGCGTATGTAACTACAGTACTGAGTACACCAGCACAATCGTAACAGTACAGAAACCTGTTTCAGATCGCTGGGCGGAGCCCGACTTGCTCCGCTTTGGTCTCGGGCCTGGCGCCCATTGCTCCACTCTGTCAGTCCATCGCAACTCCACTGGTCAATTGTGGGAAATCGGCCAAGAAGAAGATATCAACAGAGATTGTTGATGAGCAATGTACAGCTTGGATCCAAAAGCAATTGCCTCGTCTTAGGTAGTGCATGTGAAGAAGCAAGAGTCTAACCATGTACCCTCAAAACGCTCATACCGAGATGCTCGCGGGAACTTGGCTACTAGCTATCGTAGCTTCCCCGGTCTTGCGTCTGCCCTGTTGACTTTGAAGCTTGAACGCCACAAATATGGGTCTACATGGGTACCGTACTACCGCGCGGCCTGCAAAAGCCAAGTTCCAGCCGACAGTTTAGCTTGGGCAAGCTGCAGAGCCCATGGACTGATCGCTCACCTGTAATTTATCTAGTACCTACGGAATTACTGTGCAGTATTGGCCTCACTAGCCACTGCATGGCATTCGATCAACATTCCACAGCGTTCCTCGGTCGGGTCCGTGCTTTCATGTTGCTAGGCATGCTTTGGAGACTGGAGCATAACAAGACGTGGCGAGTATTCGGGAACGGACAGTTATGAAGGGAGGGACGAGAGGGAGGCTGGCGGCATTCTTTGAGCGGAGGCGTTGCTATGGAATAATCAACTGACAGTTCACGTGCGGTCGCTGCAGCTCTTGGGATTCAAATTAACTCGGGATGGCATCCGAGGTTGCCTGTCGATCGTCAGTTTCGGTCAGCACAGAGCGTTTGCATCAACGCAGAACCTTGTAGAGCCCTTTTGCATTTCGCTATCCAACACGTATCACAGATCACGCCATAATAGAGCTAGCTGCCTTGCTATCTCTGGCAGAACGAAAGTAGAAGAACAAGGAGAAGAATAGGGATCCTGGCCAGAGATAGCAACATGGGTGGTGTATTCCAGACCTCAATGTTGTCGCTTGATGAGGTCACTTGAGACGAATTGACTAATCTACATAGTTTTTAGTCTCCGGGGCGGTTCCATGTGAATGTTTGGGAGAGAAGTGTTGTTGAGAGAGCCAAAGTCAGTTCGGGCGCACAAACTCTCCTGCGTGCTCAGAGGTTATAAGCCCCAATTGACTTTGGCTTGCTCAACAATTTCTCTCTCGGGGATTCATAGAACTACTCAGCGTGTCGAAAACTATGAGGATTGGTTTGTTGGTCTCGAATAACTTCTGATAATGACGCTCGAATCGACCTCACCGACTCAACCAGACCATCGAAGACGTGAAACTCTCTTGGTCATCGGCTGCTCTGTGCTAAAGGCCTGCTGAGGTACATTCACGAAGATTGGTAACCTCTGCCTATCCAGCATGGAAGAAGCCAGGCGAGGTACATGGCCCTTGAGGAATTCATTACTCAGTATCTCACTCTCGAAGAACCATTCGATGCCAATCAGATGGCATTCTATCCTAATGGTTCTTTGAGATTGAGATATCCGGTTGTGGGCTAGTATATCTCTTGTAGCTTCCTCCATGCTAGATAGACAGCTTTCTTCCTGCACTGTACCACACGAGCAAAATTTGATGTAAACTCACATTGTGGTTCCGACCTGACCTTGCCAGACGCACGACTTCTCTTCAAAGATCTTCCCTGTAGTACTGCGATACCACCTCAATTCCCCAGGTAAAACAAGAATTCCACCTCCGAGTGGTGAATTGTAACTGGCGGATCAGAAAAGACATATCTGGAAGATTCGCGCTCACCCCACTCGGACATAAATTTTACACTCGGGGAACCGGTTCGGTGCCAACGAGCTGTTGACTTGGCGTATGCCGCTGACGCAAGCTTGCCTAGCGTCGGCGGAGCTTCGATCTGCGATACATATGCACGCTGGCTTCATTATAACGACATCAATTCCATGGAATAAGATCTGGTGAGTTCGTGCAGCCCGGCTTATTTCTTCCTGATCACGGCCAGTGTCGGTTCATTAGCGCCAGGTTCTGGGGTTTACCGTGGATCAGATCGTTCCTTTCGTTGTGTGGTCAACAACCTTGGTTGAGGCTGTCAGCGGAGTAGATATGAACCAATCGCAATAAATACCGTTCGTTGGCATTGGTTGGATCAGGTTGAATCAAAGGCACAGAATGGTGTTCTTATCTGGAACACCGTTCCTGGATCTTACAGGCGAGGTGGAACCTGAAGTGGTTGAAGTTAATGGCTCAGTTGTTCATTTAAAATTGGGTTTGCCGGAGGAGAACTTTCCGACCGTTATGCTCACGCAGTCTGTAGGTTTTGTTTGATCTCTCCCTGTGATTATTAGAAATGTCTGTCATGGCGCACTCGCCCTTTTAATCGGTTCAAAAGCATCAGAAATAAGCTCGCTGGAATCGCCTAACCGATGAGCGGGCCCTCACAACTAGGCAATGTGTCACACGAAGTGTCGAAGCCATTTTGTCTTTGGGCGATGGATGATGGGTGATCTTCGAGACCGCTAATCTTCGCAGTGTCATCTCTTCCAAACTCGCAGTCGATTCCCATACCCTTGAATCATCATGCTACTCTGTACCCCATACCTATAGAATAGTGACACTTTTGTCGAAAGCATGCCGGCAAAGATGATTTGTTAAGTATGCTCCCTGAGTCCCTTGGGCATCTTTGGTTCAGCGATCGAGTGGAATTCAGCAATTTTAATACCGTACCCTTCGGCGGTAAACTGCTCATGCTGTTGTTCTGGAACAATAGAGTATGATTTGTGATTTCAGCGCGCAGATACCCGACATTACTATGTTGGGAGTTGTACCGAGCATCTTCGTCATGGAAGAATGAAGGTGGGGTGTGAGACAATCTCGTGCGAGTAGTTACTGAGGACACTGAAGAGTATCTCAAAGTTCACCATGCGAGTGCGGGTATCGTAATCGGCAACAGGAAATTGTCCAACGTAACTGGTACCCCGGGTTCATATTTCCGTGTCATTTGCTCGAGGATTATCGGGAGATAAACGGAAGTCTATGCCTTGATACGAGATCTATGTAACGTCTCTTCGACCAGCTCAACAACACAATAAAGTACTCTGTCTTGCTGCAAGACTTGCTGGCTGACGAGGACGCTCTCCAATGCCAAAGATCTCGAATGAATTCCACACGAGTGGCTTGCCGCTCAAGTCCTAGGCATCGTCGTCTTGAAAGTCCCAACAAACTTGCTTCAGCTTATCAAATTTGGGAAGTATGCATCTTCCAGCGACAAAAGAGGGTTTCCACTCCGGTAAATCCCTTTGTGACTTCGTTGTCAGAGTTGCGAGTAAACCCGTCGGCATATGCACGGAGGGGTCTTTTCATTTCGCTTCAGTGATCCCTGCTAGTTCTCAAGATGTAATAGGACATCTCAAGCGGTGCTCGTATACTTGTCAAATTGAGAATCTCCGGTAGCGAAGGCAGCCTTCGGGAACTCCGGCATGGCTGAGCAATGGAAGAAGTTCGGCAACCTTGTTTGGTCGTGTGTACTTACTACTCGCCCTATGACCCGCAGTTGTTGCGCCAATTTACTTTGTGCGGGGAAGCATCGCTCATCCAGCCTCGATCGTTGACTAGATCAGGCTGGTAAGCCTGCTTCAAGAATTTCGCAATGTTGATCGCTCGGGTATCCCTCCAGTCATCTCTTCCGGGCAAATCCTTTCATTACCCGATGTTCCGAGTCCCGACTCTTCCCAAGTGGCCTGACGTTGCAATCTACGACGCGGGGGAAGTGGGGATGATCTGCAGGTAGCCTGATACGCTGTACTGTACCTGGAAAGTTCATAAAAGGAATGAGGTCGCGTGCCCAGGGAGGGAACCGTTTGAGAGTTGCAATTGCGTTTTGGAGTGATTTCGAGCACTGAGAACTGCCCTTGCGTCGGCATCCCTAGACAGCGCCTCGATCTTTTGATCTTTGATCGCGACCGTGTTGATCTTCCATCTTTTGTGCTCTTTCCAACCTACCCTGTTATCGGGAACCGACTTCCGAAAATGGGCCCTATCAAACAGTTTTACGGACTCCTAGGCGTGGCCACCCTCGCTGCAGCCTCTTACAGCAATAGGCCCGACTTCGCCAGGCGGTACCCGTTCGCTGCCCCATATGACCAGTCATTCATGGAAGGCTACTCGATCCTGAAACATGTCGGAGGCCTGGGGCCCTATAGCAATCGCATGTCCTACGGGATTGGTCGCGATGCCCCCGATTCCTGCGCCGTTGACCAAGTCATCATGATCAGGCGCCATGGCGAGCGATACCCCCAGGGTAGCGATGGAGTGAAGATAGAGGCCGCTCTGGAGAAGCTATACAGCTTCGAGATCAAAGAGTGGAAGGGCGACCTGACATTCTTGAACTCGTGGGAGTACTTTGTGGATAGTGAGGGTCTCTATGGACTGGAGACTGAATCCGGTCCGTACAATGGCCTGCTGGGGACGTATAAGCACGGTGCTGAATATCGTGTGCGGTATGGCCATTTGTGGGATCAGAAATCTAACAAGACTGTGCCAATCTGGACCAGTGAGTTCGAGCGTGTTGTGCAGACAGCTCGCAAATTTGGTATGTCTAGTGCTGTTTTTCTTGGAGAATTGTCGTTGATAACCTGATATTTACAAAATCCAGGCGAGGGCTTCTTTGGTTGGAATTATACCGACTCAGTTGCCCTGAATGTCATCTCCGAGAGCGAGAAAATGGGCGCGAATAGCCTTACACCCGAGTGCCCAGGAGATAACAGTACCCAAACTTGCAAGAGCCTTCACGCAGACTTGCCTGTATTCCGCATTGCTGCCGATCGCCTCAACAAGCAGAATCCAGGACTCAAGTTGAATTCGACCGACGTGTATCAGCTAATGTGTAAGCTGTCAAATAACCTCATGAACAATTCGCATTGCTAATCCTGATCGACTACAGTTATGTCTGTCTTCGAGCTCAACGCCCGCGGCTACTCTGATTGGACTGATGCGTTCACCATGGACGAGTGGAAATGGTTCGGGTATACCCAGGATCTACACTTCTACTACTGTGCTGGGTGAGTGCTGCAGTGTCGTCCCTTTCAATCTAAAACCCGCGGCTGACTCATTTGATAGCCCCGGTGATCCATTTTTCAAGGCTGTAGGAGCTGTATACGCCAATGCATCCTTGACACTGTTGAACCAAGGGCCCGGGAAAGCGGGCACCATGTACTTCAACTTGTGAGTAGACCGCGTTGTCCTCTATCTCATGACGCCCCCGGGTTACTAATGGCAATCTAGTGCACACGACACCAACATCACCCCCATCCTAGCTGCTCTTGGTATTGCATCACCATCCGAAGATCTACCCCTCGACAAGATCCCCTTCCCATCATCCTACGAGATTGGAAACATCATGCCCATGGGTGGGCATCTGACGCTCGAAAGGCTCAGCTGCAATGCCACAGTGGCTACCGAGAAGGGGATCTATGTCCGCGTCGTGTTGAACGAGGCGGTCGTTCCCTTCAACTCTTGTCAGGAGGGACCTGGTTTCTCATGCTCGCTGACAAACTATACCGAGATGGTCAACAAGATGCTTCCCGATTTTGTCTCGGAATGCAAGATTAACAGCACATTGCCGCAGCATCTTTCGTTCTGGTGGGACTATAACACGACCTCTACGTATAATCACCAGACTGCGAGGTACATCCCGTTCCAGGGGTCTAAGTTTGTATAACTAAGAGTTTGACAGGCTTTTGTAGCAGATTATCATAGTATAACCAGTCAAAGTGCTCAATGTTCTTTTTTCAAATCAAATGTAGAGAATACATCACTATCAACTTCTCAATCTCATCGACCAGACTTCCTCGTCATCCAAGAGAATAATTGAACTTCGCTCATGTCGCCGTCCCTCATCGTCACAATTTTCGCCCACAAGATCAAGTTCGAGGGAAATCATTTTCTAGGTTACTCATGTCAGATGTGCCAACCTGTGAGACGTGGAAGGCTGACAGAAAATCATAAGCATCAACTCCAAACTGCAGCTGTCATTGCAAGCCTAGGTTTCTGGGTAAGGCTGACCATCCTCCCAGACACGGCGTGTATATTTTGGACAAAGTGATCGTAGCAAGGTCAGGTTCTGGGATATCCGCAAAGCTGATCTCGTGGCCACCACAGCCCTGTGACTTCCTTCTAGGTCAAGACAGACAGAAAGCAATAACGTGCATATTTTCACCCTTAATCAAGTCGATATCGACGCCTTCTTCTGATCACCAAATTTCTCCAACGGCCTGACAGGAGTTCCCTGGATTTTGAGGCACAAGACCCATTGTGAGGAGTTTCGCTTTTTTTTTGGCGCTTCTGAACCGAGATTCACGCAGCATAGCAATTGCTACTGCAGCTGCCGCGTGAAATATAAAATAACTTATAGAATCATGACTCATGCTTTGCCCTTCGCCCACTTATCACTGGCGGATCTAGTGTACGCTGTTTGTGTAATTTTGCTGCCTTCAAAGCCTTCTCGGCTTGTACGACGCATTTCCTTGCCTCGTCAACATGGTTGATGAGGCTTTGAATGGTTTTGAAAGCATTCCATGGATGAGACTGTGAACATTGCCGATGTTCACAGGTGACCGTAGCCACAGCGCTTTTTGGGTACTATACTTTACCATCGTGATGGCAGTGAGCAGTTTCTCGCCTCGAATCTAGATTCACAGTGTTGATAAGTAATGGAAGGAATAAGATATACCATGTTTGTCATGTCAGGAGATTTTTTCCCTCGACTCTGCACTGAGTCTCAACCCGGCAGAAGACGAAGACCTCGCTGTAGATTTCGAGAAGTGATTCTCTATCAAAAACATAAAAAAACAAACTCTGTGGCCGCAGCCAAAAAAGAGAGACAGAGAAGAAAAGGAAACTGGAAGCAAAAACCAAGACCAACATCATTGATCATTGACTACTGACGGTTAAATGAGAGTGGAATATAGGTCAGTCTTCGTTAAGACTGACCACACTGATCACGGTCTGCTTGAAACCTTGCCTATCTCGAGATGCGAAAGTGACGCCACTCCAGCGTTGCCGTATTGAGCGAAGGGTGATGATGGCAGCGCGGGCAGCAGCGCTCTCGCTCCGCCTGGTATTCCCATATCCCAGCTCATGAAAACTCGGCGGCGGACTTCGAAACGTACCACGACGTTTACTCGACCCATTCGCCGGCCGTGACCCCGCGTACCCGGCTGCGCCTTTGTGCAAATTCGCACTGTGACTGCGATGCGACCCCGCCGGCGTATGCGTATGCGCGCGGCGGTGGTGAATCCCATGGTCCTGGTCGTACGTGGCGCGTTTATTGGCGTCGACGAGGACGGAGTAGGCGGTTGAGATTTGCGCGGAGCGCGTGCTTGCTGTTGAGTCGGTTCTGTTGCGATCTCCCACGACTCCCTGGTCGACTGACACGCGTTCGTTTGCGAAGTCTCGTGCAGGAAGGTATATAAATTGTCCTCAAAGTGTGGCTGTGATGTGTGAAATAAGTATGTAGGTATACATGGTTTGAGTGGGCGCCCATGGGCACGGGTATGTTGGTGGACGAAGAGAGGAAGCGGCGGAGAGAGCGAGGGGTTGGTATTATTGCAGTCATATAAAAGTTGGATGAGACCTCACATGGACGGATGCTTAATTTCCAAGGTTGCTGGTTTGCTATCTAGATAGGAGGTAAAGCTCAAGACAGCTTCACTAAAGCTAGCCATAGGAAGGTTGTATAACCATTAACAAAAGAAATGTTGTTTGTTGACCTCTATTGATCGACAGACTAACTCGGTGGAATATGTACTGTTGGCTCCAAGTTGAGGTTTTTTTTTTGTGAAATCTCTAAGGTAAGCACTATTCTTAACAGCGTGATTCCAGTGGTAAGGCCCGATTTGATTATACTTCGCCTTCAATTCCACGGCAACTTGATCCCGTCCGAGGTTATATATATGAGGCAAGACCTCGGGATTGGGATGTCATGAAGGGTCACCTTATTGCAATGGAAGACAATGCACAATGCACAACTTAGAAGCACATTCCACCCTTCATCCTTATCTTACACCTCCAACTTGGATGCCCTTGCGAGAGTCCTGTAGTGTAAGAGTACAGTAGGAGATGCTATTATCAACCAAAGCTTCCTAATTCGGCATAGTCAGGGCCCCCCCGCTCTGACTCCGCATGTCCACTCCAGGATCTGACACGAACTGTCCACGAATCTACCTGGGGACGAGTCTCACGGATCCATACTTCAGTCATCAGATCCATTAACAATGTCTCTAAGACGCTCTGCGCGACTGGGCGCCCTCCCAACAGTGAAACCTCTCCTGCCAGTCTCCACGCCGGACGTACCCCGAGTCCAACATAACGGAGTTGCCAAAGCACGCAAATCTTCCAAGCCCAAGAAGACAACATCCACCCCAAAGAACACAACCACCTCTACACCATCATACTGGTCTCCAGAGCCCTCGACAGCAGAAACCTCGAACCAAGCCCCTACTAACACCAGACCCCTCACCCCTCCCCCCCTGGACCGCCCCGTCGACCCGCACCGAACAAACGCAATCCTCCTCACACCGCATGGCTCCTCCGTTAACGCATACCCACGCCACGTGGAAGATGCCTCGCCCTCCAAAACAGGCCTGCCCCGACCAACCGCTACAACGGGGACACTCCTCGACAAGGCAATCGCCCACTTGATCGCGACCGACCCGCGCCTCCAACCCGTCATCGATCAACATCCCTGCCAGCTCTTCTCGCCGGCCGGTCTGGCAGAGCAAATCGACCCGTTCAATAGCCTGGTCAGTAGTATCATTGGGCAACAAGTCTCCGGCGCCGCGGCCAAGTCTATCCGGAATAAGTTTCTGTCCTTGTTCGATATCACGGGAGGTGAGGGTGGTGGTGCTTCCGCTTCGCGGTTCCCGACTCCGCAGCAGGTTGCGCAGTGTGATCTTCCGACGCTGCGGACGGCCGGTTTGTCGCAGCGGAAGGCGGAGTATATTCAGGGGTTGGCGGAGAAGTTTGCGAGTGGAGAGTTGAGTGCGCAGATGTTGGCGCGGGCGAGTGATGAGGAGCTGGTGGAGAAGTTGACGGCTGTGCGGGGGTTGGGGAAGTGGTCTGTTGAGATGTTCGCTTGTTTTGCTCTCAAGCGGATTGATGTTTTTTCGACGGGTGATTTGGGGGTACAGTAAGTCTCTCTCTGTCTCCCTCTCTCTCTTTTCCGGCTGGACTTGCTGCTCTATGTTGGGCAAGATTGCAGAGATGCGAGCGTTTAATACTAAGCTGACACTTTACAAGGCGAGGCTGTGCTGCTTTTGTGGGACGTGATGTAAATAAATTGAAGGGCAAGGGGGGTGGTAAGTTCAAGTATATGTCGGAGAAGGATATGCTAGAGTTGGCTGCCAAGTTCGCGCCGTATAGGTATGGTAGCCCTCTCTCAGTGTCACGTTGATTCGGAAGGAGTGTCGCTGATTGTGGACTTGCAGGAGCCTTTTCATGTGGTACATGTGGCGGATTGAGAATGTTGATATCGCCGTTCTCACCGGATGAGTAAGTGGATGTCAAGTATACTTTATGATCTCATGCGGTCAGCATGTTGCGGGGTTGATTGAGTAGCGATGAATATAGTATAACGTATATATGGACAAGATTGATCGCAGTTCTGGATGAGAGTTCGAAACTGTCGAGGTTCCACTAGTAGGAGGAGACAAGCGGGCCCTTAGTTATGAGAAATAGCTATGGGACGGAGGTACAGAGATGAGCGTCAACGGAGTAATAGCGCAATGCACGAACCCATATGGCACACAAGGGTGAGATTGCCAGGGTCAATTGAGGAGGCAAGATCGGATATCAAGTGGTGGAACAAAGAAGAATCGATTTGTACAGTATCAGTACACACGCATTGGATCCATACACCCCCATCAACGGCGGGTGCGTATCCATCGCCATATAAAACCCGACGTCTATTTCATGCAGACAGCCCTTTCGTCCTGAAAATCTCATTGTTTTGCGCAGTCAATTACAAGTCATTGCCCGGAAGCATTTACTTGCGGACAACGAGGTTATCGAGGTCCTCACGCTCCTTGGCCTCCTTCTCGATCTCGCGGATAATGGGGCTGAGGTACTCAACATCCTATAAGTCCGTATGGTCAGAATTGTATTGCTTAATCGGTAATATGAACGTCCAGCCTCAAGGGTCCAATGTGACAAATCCTCGCGACGGGATTGGCTGATACGGGGATGATTGCGGGGAGGCGATTCTGGAGAGGGAGAACTCACCTCCTCGGGCTTGGTCTGCTCGTGAGGGGGGAGGAGAGTGTGAGAGATAGAGCACTGCAATTGAAACGAGGATTAGCGTTCTGAAGGCCGAAAGGACAAGGGAAAGCGGAGGTTGGGCGGAGCGAACCTGGACGGCACGGCGGATACGGAAGACACGGTCATAGGCCTCCTTGGAAGACAGACGCTTGATGGCCTTCTGGACAGTCTCGCTCTCCTCGGGGATCAGGTCATCAAACCTATGGGCGAACGGGTTAGTGACTGTCGTACGGCGGAAATGGACCAAAGGAGAACTCCGGAGTGCCCGCGGCGGGAGAATGCGATATGGCGCCAATGGCAACGATTCACCGACACAATGCCGTTGCAATCGCACACGAAGCAGGCACACAGGAGACCGATCGCTCGCGGTAGGCAGGCATTGGCGGCATGGAGGGGAGGGCGATAATTACTTCAGTCCGAGGCGTCTGTAGCCGGCGGCATCGGTGTACCACTGGGCGATGGGGGTCATCCAGCGCTTGAGCCATGGGCGCTTGACGATGTAGTTGGTGATCGAAGGGGCAGACATTTTGATTCTCGGGTGTCCGATTGACAGGAGGAAGTTCTGGTCGAGGGAGAAGGAAAGGGCGGTCCGGCTGAACACGAGATGACCCGATGTTGCGAGGTTGTGCAAAACGGAGCTTGCCGCGCTAGTCCCAAAGCGGCAAATTTAATGCCTGCATGCCTGAGGCCGAGAGACCTCCCTCACGAAGTCACGAAGTCACGAAGACACGGCTCCCGCACACGTGACGGTCCCGAAGCCTGCCTCAGGCCGTGGGGGAGACAATCGGAGACTCCACTCTCGCACCACTCCCGACAATTCCCCATGTCATAATCGAATCTCGTTCCTACCCGTCTTTTCCTCTTGCCGAACACTCCCTTGGATCTGTAGGATATGGGTTTTGGTGCTTTTGGAGGCGCGAACTGATCCCTGTGCCTGACAAGGGAGCTTGCTCGTCGGAAAACCAACCCCACTCTGTCCGCCGTCCGTGCTGCACAGTTGGAGGACCTCGTCCATCGCATTCAAACTCAAGACGGGCTCGGCAACAATCGGCTCTGAGAGAGATCCTCTCGCTTTGCCCTCTCCCTTCTCGATCACGTCTCTTCTCTCACCCAAACATCTAGACCGTCGGCTCCGACACTTCACTTTCGTCTTTTTCAGGATTTGAATTCGGGTTCCTGGGTTCCGGATCGAGAGCACGACATGGTCGGGTCCCGGAGCCTTCGGTGATCAAGACGGACAGACAAGCGTGAGCGCCTGCCAACACCATCATGCGCTCCGAAGGCAGTGGCAGTGGCAGTGGCAGCTCTGGAACTGCCAGCACTACCGCCGCGCAGCCTCAAAGCTTTCATCTTGATGCTGCCCCGTCCGTTTCCCATGTGCCCTTTGCCGATGCGCCGCCGCCGAGTTCCGATTTCACCACTCGCCTACAGATCTTCTCAACCAAGATTCCCAGTTATTACATTGCTCCGTTCTGTGGAGCTAGCGCAGGTGTCGCCTCTGGAATCGTGACATGCCCACTCGATGTCATCAAGACCAAACTACAGGCCCAGGGTGGCTTTGCCCGGCGGGGAGGACCGGCCATGGAGACCAAGATGTTGTACCGGGGGATGCTAGGTACAGGCAAAATGATCTTCCGCGAAGATGGCATTCGTGGACTTTATCAAGGACTTGGTCCTATGCTGCTGGGTTACCTCCCCACCTGGGCAGTTTATCTGGCGGTTTATGACCGCTCTCGCGAATACTTCTATGAACACACGGGTTTGTGATCTTCTGAGAACTGATGCGACAAGACTTGCGCAAGCTAACTAATTCACAGACAGCTGGCTGCTATCTCGCGCTTATGCCTCAATCGCTGCCGGAGCCTGCTCCACGATTGCCACCAACCCCATCTGGGTGATTAAGACGAGACTCATGTCCCAAAGTCTCAAGCAAAATAATGAAGGCTTCCGAGCCCCATGGCAGTACTCTGGTACATGGGATGCTGCCCGCAAGATGTATCAGATCGAAGGTATCCGTTCCTTTTATTCCGGCCTCACGCCTGCTCTGCTGGGTTTGACCCACGTCGCCATTCAATTCCCACTTTACGAATATTTAAAGATGGCATTCACCGGCTATGGAATTGGAGAGCATCCCGATACGGGAAGCTCTCATTGGCTCGGCATTTCCCTTGCCACTTTTTTGAGCAAGATCTGCGCGAGCACTGTCACCTATCCTCACGAAGTCCTGCGGACACGACTGCAGACACAGCAGCGCACAGTACCTGCATCCTCACCAGAGGAAATCGCCTTCAGAGGCGGCTTGAACCACCCTCATGATCGTGGTCGACCACCCTCGGTGTCATCATCAGACGGCATGCCCAATCGCCCCCGTTACAGCGGAGTCATTCGCACATGTCAGACCATTCTTCGGGAAGAGGGCTGGCGTGCATTCTATTCCGGGATTGGCACCAACCTGTTCCGGGCCGTCCCGTCCGCCATGACGACCATGCTTACATATGAGTATCTTCGCAAGTTGATCCACGGTTATCAGCACGAAGGCCAATTGAAGCTCAAGCAAGCAGAAGCTCAGGCCGAAGGTGAGCCGATATGATTTGACGACCACGACCCGTCGCAGCTTTCTAGACGCATATTCTCCGACTCTCCGCCCACCTATCTCATACCCACCCTTGTACTTGGACATAGCGCCTCTTCATACCCGCCCAGCTCCTTTTTGTTCTCTTCGGCTTGCATAGACATGGATGCGTGGTGAATCGCTTCCAGTTGGTGGCTTCTTCAGCGAATGGACTTTGATTCCCCACAGCATTTCCAAAATCTTTCTTTGTATCTGATCTGAGGGTTCTCAGCGAGCAATAGATGGCAGTCTTCCCTGCTGGAAAGCTTTTGCATGTGAAGCCTCCGCGGCCGATACCTCGATCACATGCTAGGGATTCTTCGCGACCTTTTCTTGCTTCTTACAGGAAGACGTGAAGGTCTCTGTGGTTCTTCAGCGTATCTTTTTTGACCTCGTTTTGTCCAGCTTGCATGACCGCCGCAAGTCTTGTCTGTGTACATACATTATCAGCGCACGCCTATTCGTTCTCCTCGCATGAATCGATGCTTGGTTACCAAGTTCCTCTCTTCTTTGACTCTGCATTAAGTCTTCAGAGTATTGATTGTGCTTTAAGTTTCCGATAGTGGGCTTATTCCCAGAATCAGGTAGTAGATACTGCCGTATCAGAGAGAGGTCACAGTGTTGAGCGCCCGGGTACTTTGACCAATATCAGTTTAATCATTTCTCTTCAGACCAAGCTTGTTCCTCACCATGTGTATCGATTCTCTCCACCCAATTTACCAGTAACTCTGGGTGATTCTAGCTTCGATCAGCACTTGTACAGGAATACTGCCTGCGGACCCGCCTCGAATGATCTCGCCTGAGCGCCCCACACAAATCAGGCACAGATCATGTGACCCGCGCCTCATCCACAATTTTCTTCGCTCAGCTTTTTCTTCCCTTCTACACTCTCCATCAACTCATCGCAACTTGGGATCTTAATGTTTGGATCTTGATTATTTACTGCCGACTTCGATAGAGCACTCGACTATCATCCTGTGTTTATCCTACTACGAAAGGAGATCAATGGTTGGATATTGACGCGTTGACTAACCCCCCTTCCCTGCAGCTTGCAAATATCTCCTGTGCTCCGTACGTATTCGTTCTCAATGGCTCCAGGTGCTGGAGTATGCTCAAGTTCATTTTTACCCCATTTCTTGACGCTATTCAAAGCTATTGCCCGGTCTTGCTGTCTTGATTCACGGTCCATTCAACTACCGCTTCTCTCATTATCCATATGATGATTTTTCTTTGAATATTGAACCAGGTTGTTATACACTTGAACTCCTGGGTATGATCATTCATACACTGAAAATTCTGATCGATGATAAACTTGAAGCTCTTTCTTTGCCCTTGACACCAATTCCCCTGCTTTGTTGTACGAGTGCGATTAATAGAGTCTTTGCTCGCTTGGCGGATCAGCGCTATCTTTTCCTCTCCTTTCCCTTGATCATCTCATAGTTATTTAATGCAGTGAAATACCAAACACAGTTAAAACTGCCTCTATCAAATTCTGAAAACCGTAGAATCGTACAGAAATCTCTAAGAATACCCTCATTATCGCGTTCTCACAATCCAGACATCTTTCTCAATGCCCCTTCCCCGCCCGACTCTCCTCAAGAGCCTCCTGCACCCACGAAGAATCTTTCTTCTCCCGCTGCGCAACACGCTGCTGTGCGCTCGGCACTACAGGCGAGTCCTGTGCTTCCCGCCGAGCTGTCCGGATAGAGCTGAAGCAGTAAGAGCACAGGATGACCGCCATGGTGAAAGCTGCGATGGGCGCGTTGATGGACTGGAGCGTGTTAGGTCAGTGATACATACTTTATGTACAGCGTGTTTAATGAGGGGCGCTTGATGAGAGATATGCTTGCGGGATTGGTGGTGGACGTACCCCGGCAGATCTGCCCAGGGTTCTAGGATCTGGTGTGTTTTTAGGGGCCATTTTGCTCTTTCACGCCTAGACCAGGGCTCTATAGTCACGTTTAGCATGGGCAATCGAAAGCAGAGCAGTCGTAGGTAGCATGGGTGATGGAAAACGTACTGTATGTCTAGAACCTTGGACCAGCCGATGAGGCTAAATTCAGGCGCCTCTAGCGCCAGTTGAATGTGCTGTGAACCAATCGTATTCCACAATAATAGACATGCGAGCTTTTTAGCTCCAATAGATGGTGTGAAGCGCGGCTGAATGTCAGTCGAAACTTGAAAGAGAAAGGGCGCCAAGACTTGATGGGCTGATCCTCGGTTTGTCATCCGCTCAACCTAACCTTGACATGGAAACCGGGCAGAGAACATTGGCCTGGGCAGTATGTTGTAAGGTAAGTAACATGCTTACGGCGGAAGAGGACAGACATGTTCATTGGTATCTATTTGGAGCTAATTCCACTCGTTGACCAGCTCCAACTCGAGGATGATACACAATTATTCCACAGGCGGACCGGGGCCAGTCTGGACTCACAACAAAGCGAAAGCGCGGGGTCTCCATGACTCTCTCCATCACCTCACCCCAGCCCTGGTATTGCATAAGCTTATCGTGACTTCAACCATAAATAGAATGTAGCAATATCTTCTTAGATGTGCTGCAGTACTACAGAGGTGACCTTGCGTACAATGTTACTCAACTGCTTTCTTGGCCCTTCGACAGGGTCTAGCGGCGATGCGACCGGTCACTAATACTTGTGAGGTCAGGATGCGACACCAATATTCTACTTTCATGCCGAGTCTCGACGAATCAAGTATCATGGACACATGGTCAGGTTCTCAGCCGGTCATTTGATCGGACCCCGGACAAAAGTACCCGACAGAACGATCTCGGAGCTGAGCATCGTGGAATTGAATTTGCCGAGATTGTAAGCTCCCTATCTCCGAGCTCATTCGGAACGGAGTATTGAATGCACGGAGGTCGTAGTTCTACAAGGATGATGGACAATTCCCTCGTTCCAGCACAACATTCAGGGCAGGTGTGAGTGTGGCTTGAGCGAGCTCATCTTCAGAGCGATGAATATGAAATCATAGGCCCATCGAAATGCTTATCGCTGCCTTAAACGTCCGGCGTTATCCATAATTTCATCCCATCGGCATGTTATTGGCTAAGGATCGCTCTTCGGGAAACGGTCTTCTCTCAACGAGATCCCGCGGAGACAACACAGACAACACCCCATCAGCCATCCAACCAAGCTCACCGCAAAAGATGCTGGTACGCCGATAGCATGGAATGGTAAACACAGTAGAAGAAGAACCAATAATCAAACGTGAGCCCATGTCACTCTCAGTTATCCATCACTCAAATCACTCTGTCTGGCCGCGTGGTGAATCGGTGATGAGTCAGCTCCGATCGCCGCCGGTCGGAGGTCGCAGCGGGATTACGTAAGAATCAGATTATTGAGCAAATGAATTCCATCACCCTCCCGCCTTTCCCATATCAGATCTTCCTTTTTCGCCATCCACCACAATCCTCCTGCAACCATCCTGCAACCATCAACCACACCACACCCTGAATATCCTATCCAGATATCTACCCATCAAAAACACCCTCACACCCTCACACCCACCACAATCATCATAACCACCATGTTCAAGCGTCTCGTCACCGTCGCCCCCCGCGTCGGCGTTGTGGCGCCCCGTGCCTTCGCTCCCCTCGCTGGCCTGCAGTCCGTCCACCCCCAACCCATCCAGACCCCCGCCCCAGCCCAGCGGAGAAGCTACCACGAAAAGGTCCTCGACCACTACAACAACCCCCGGAACGTCGGATCCATGCGCAAGGGCGACCAGGACGTTGGTACCGGTCTCGTCGGCGCCCCCGCTTGTGGCGATGTCATGAAGCTCCAGATTCGTGTGAACAAGGAGTCTGGTCGCATCGACGACGTGGTCTTCAAGACTTTTGGCTGTGGTAGTGCGATTGCCTCGTCGTCTTATCTGACCGAGCTGGTCCGCGGTATGACCCTGGAGGAGGCGGGTAAGATTAAGAACACGGATGTTGCCAAGGAGTTGTGCTTGCCTCCGGTGAAGCGTACGTGATGGCCCTCTCCCTCTCGCTAAGAGATGCTCTCATTTCTTGATGATGACTCTTGCTAACTGTGGTTACTAGTGCACTGCTCTATGCTTGCCGAGGACGCCATCAAGTCCGCCATCTCGGACTACTACACCAAGAACCCAAAGGCCCGCACTACTGATCTCTCCGGGACGGGTGCGTCCATGTCCAACGTCAAGGTTGAGATTGACCAGCCTGTTGCCGCTTCTCTGTAAAGTGGCAGACGTGTTACGTCATGCATTGCATACGCCGGCCCGAACTCATAACATTCTTTTTAACGATTGAGCACACCCCTCTCCGCGAGAACATTGTCACCCTGCACAATCTTTTGATCGAGGATATTCCCCATTCCTAGTTAGCGGTATGCACTTGGCCCATTCCGCAATCCAGGACAGGAGAAAAGAAAGCGGACGAAGCTTGAGTTGGCCGGATCATCCGACAACCGGACCCCTACTCAAGCGGTAGCGAGAGTCCGGTCTTGTCGGGGATGACAAGTGGGATTTTTATTTTTCAAACAAATTTGCAAGATTTGTTTGCTGTACAGAATTTCTTTTCGTGCCTGTTTTCGTTTTTCTTTCCACAGTTCTCAGAATACCTTTATTTTGTTTTTTGTTTCCGTGATGGCGCCCCGGTCTCTGGGATCCTCGATCGATGTCTCTCTATTCTGAAAAGCGTGGTGCCGTGATAGCTTCAATGAAACGATATATCATATCAAGAATTCGAATCTGGCGTTGTATAGTAGTATGACGGAGTGATAAGCTGTTGAAGGATGACGATCTAAATAGAGGTATTTGAAAGATGTAATCGTCTATATCTTTTGAGTCTCAAGGCTATCCACAATGAAACAATGTCTATACAAACCCGTCCGTCGCTCGAGGCCCATCACAAAGCCGCAACAGGACAGAAAACGGACGAAAGAAGAGACTGGAGGCGAACCATCGAAGTAAAAGTCGTCCCGACAGGCAGAACACAACATTATAACGCCGTCGCTGATGCACAGATAGACCAACCAGACAATCCGTGCCCTTCAAAAAACCCAAAAATACGTTATGTACATCACGTCCCCTAATCACCACATCACCCGCCCACAAACCGACGGTTTTCGTTCGGCAGTCTGGCTAAAAGCCAGTCTTCAGACCAAAACGACTCTTCAACGACAGCACAGTCTCATAGACGGTAAGTCTCACTTCGACGCGGAGATAGCCCGCCCATGCAGCCAGGAACTGGAAGAAATTCAGGAAGACGCCGCCCGATGCGCGGATGGATTCCATTTGCTCCTCGAAGACGGTGCGGGTGGCGTATCGCGCGAGGATGAGGAATGTGCGCATGGGGCCTTGGCGGGTGTGGAGATTCTCGTCGAGACTGCGGGCTGGAATGGAATTAGTAACTACGACCTAAGACTTTTCTTGCGAGAGAGGTGTGTAGGGCGCCGAGCGGAACATACTCAAATCGTTCGTTTTCAAAATCAGCAGGATAATCCGTGGGACTTGACCCAGCAGCACGACGAGCTGCTGTAGCATGCCCTCGCCCAGCGCGCCGGTGATTTCCTTCTTTTCCTCGGCTGTCCGTGCAGAGGCAACGTTCTTCCTCGTCAAGACGCTATAGTCACGGCCGGTGATGGCGCTGGCGAAGAGCGGGAACTGCGCATCCGTGACCCCGGCGACCTTGTAGGCGTACTCGCGCATCCGCGGGACGTCGGCGTCGATAACTGCCAGCCATAGCTTGGCGTAGTTGCGGCGCAGATCGCGGTCGATGTTGCGGTATAGGCCGTGGTCGTACAGGATGATGTCGAAGTTCGGGTGGCGGCGGTTGGGGTTCGGGCGGATGGCGATGTTGCCGCCGTGCGGGTCGCAGTGCAAGGGGGCCTCGTCGCCGAAGATCATTTCGTTGAAGATGTGGGCGAATGCGGCGGAGACTTCGTCGCGGTCAATGTTGTTGGCATCTAGGAAGTCAAGGTCGTCGGGGCGGCGGCCGGAGATGAATTCCATGACGAGAATGCGCTTCTGGGACCACATTACTGGGCGGGATTAGCATCGTTGGTTCAACTTTTGGGTGCAAAGGGAAGGAGTATGTACCTTCGGGAATAACCAATGGCGCGTCAGAGTGCTTCTTGAAATACTCGCTGGCAACAGTAGCATTCTGAGCCTCCATCCGGAAGTCCAGTTCCACAGGCAAAGACAAATCCATCTCTCTCGACAGCCACTCAAGATCATATTCCGGGAAAAAGCGCTTGAGCATCGAGAAAGTGAAGCGAGTCAACGATAGATCCAGCGGCACCCACTCAGCGAGAGCAGGATGCTGAACCTTGACTGCAACTTTCTGCCCGGTCTCCTTCAGCGTGGCAATGTGCACCTGGGCGAGGGAGGCTGCACCGATAGGCGTGGGCTCGAACGAACTGAACAGCTCGTCAATTGTCTGGCCGGTGTCGGTGACGAACATCTCTGCAATTGACTCGATCGATGAGACGGGGCATTTGTCCTGAAGCGGGATAAAGGTCGAGGTCCATTCAATGGGGAGAAGGTAGCCCATGCTACTCAGATGCTGGCCGAGCTTGATGAAGATCGATCCATTCTTCTCCAGTACGCGCAGGGTACGCTCGGCACAGCGCTTGTGGCAAGCGCGGATTAAGGCGTCATAGTCTTCGGGCGATGCGACGGCGGCTTGATTGAGAGTGACGCGGTAGCTAAGAGAGGCAAGATCCATTAGTCTACTTGGATCGCATAGTGATGTGTAAGGAACATGCTGCTAGTCCACTTACTCATTGATACAAACGGCCAGAGTGCCAACCACGCGACCACTTCTCCTCACCGCGCCATAGATATGCTTGACATCGTCGGAGAAAGCAAACGCTCCACCACCAAGCAGTCCCAGTATCACCAGATACTTGATATAATTCCGCTGCGTGGGGCTTGATTTGACCTCCGAGGCATTACTCCTCAAGCTCGGCGCATCCGCGGAAAGGAACCTCGAAGTTGTGGCAAAGGACCGTTTCGAAGACGACGAAATCGAGGGTGCCCAATTCTTCCGAGAGCTCCATGACTTGGCACTACCTGCGCAAGATACTGGCGACGTGCACAGAGGCAATTTCAAGTGTGTATGAAACGATGCGCCAGCGGAAATCGAGGCTCTGAAGGATTGTCCGATAACCGTGGCGGGACTGGCGCATGCCCGCAACGGCAAGCGAAGCGCAGTGCTCATTCCAGCAGGTACAATTCTCGAAGCGAAAAGAAAGCACAGAATTCAATGACTGGTGTATGTGTTCGCCTGCCTTTACTCCATCGCCTGGGGACGGGAGATCGCAAGAGATCGTTGTGTTGATCCGGGAGATTTTTTTCGAGCGATTCTCGCCACCAATCGGCCGATGCTCGCCCAGTCTCGGGCCGCACGCTGCACGTGATCCCGAGATGTATACAACCGACGTCATTACCACGCAGAGAATACAGTGCTCAGGAACACATTGCGAGCAGCTGGCGATAGCGTAGAAAAGGCGTTAATAGTAAGTTTTCGTTTGGAATTTCAACAATGTGCGAAACTGTGTATTAACGACAAGTATTTATTTCTCAATGAGAACTTTATGTAGGCTCTACGTGCAGCAGCCACCTGGGCAGTACTTCACATAGACAGCAGAAGAAGAACTCTTTAGACAAAAGAAAGTAACCCTTTGACCCAGTCCCCATCTTTTTATTTTCTCAACGCCATCTACTCACACACACAAATCAAAACAAAAAGAAACGCACGCATAACGAAGGGAAACCTTGCTGAATCCAAGTTCATCATGTCCACTCAGAGTCAGCAATAGTGGGGCGTCGACGACGAGGAATGATCGAGGCTCGCCGATTAAGAGAACTCGAGGCTTTGTCCTCATCCTGGAGGACCTCAACCTGTGAGAGACGGTTGGACATGCCTCGAGGCATTCTAGGGCGAGGTGCCGCGGAACTGCTAAGTGCAGAACCAAGTGATGAGGTGCTGCCATCGCGGCTACCAGGTCGAAGATTAAACGATGACCCACTGAGGGCGTTGCGAGGGTGGCGGGGAGTTTCACGGCCTTCGAGAAGTCCGCGAGATTGACTAGTACGGTTGGATGAGGGGGTGGAAGGGGTAGAGCCAGCGAAGGGATTGGGGCTGGAGGTGGAGGTACTCTTCCGGCGGCTCGTAGGTCTGCGCATGAGACCGAGTGAATTGTTGCTTCGTTCGCTGGATTTGACCAACTTCCCCGCCATGTCGCGCACCAAGATGGCGGGATCGCTTTCGAGTTCCCGGATCGCATCCAGCAGACCATATGTGGCAAGCAGGCCCCCCTGCTGCTCGGTGGAATCACAGATGCTGGAAATAATACGCAAGAGGTTCAGCCGGACGGCGGCTTTGTTGTGGTGGAGTTTCTGTCCGAGCCTGGTGAACAGGTCGGCCCGGGCCAAGGTTGATGCCACGGGGGGGCTTAAACGTAGAAGCTTTTGCAGAGGCTCGAGAAGATTCTCAAACGCATTTGCCTTGGAGAGTGTCAAGCATCGCACAATAGCGTCGGTGAAAGACATCTTGTCATTTCGGTTCTCCAAGAGATGCTCTTCAACCTTGGCAGTCTCTTCCTGGAGCCTAGTAAACCGTAAGTTTAGAACCTTGTCCCTCGATCTCATCTATAGCTTACCAAGTGAAGATGGCATCCAAAGCAGTAACCTGCCAGTACGGATCCGCAAGCAGAGAAATGTAGAATGCGAGGCCCTTGTTACGCCACAACTCCCGGCGACCAACCTTGCCAGATTGGGCCATATCGCAGAGAATAGGGAGAGCGAACTCTTTCAAGGGCCGTTCAGTCTTGACAATTTTCTGTAGCAGAGGTACGATACCGTTGAGCGCAGCATCCTCCTGGCGGGTCTTGTTCAGTCGGCACATATTGTATATGGTGTTGAGGATTTGGTTCGAAACTTCGCGGAAGTGGCTACGTTTCATGGTGGACTGGAGAAGTTCGGTGAGCACATCAATGGCATTGGAGTTTTGAAGCGCGTCCAGAGTGGTCGAGAGCATGGACAGATTCTTGATGAATTTCAGCATTGTGACCTGGTGGACTGGCGACATTCGTCGAAGTTCCTTCAAAACACCTAGCGCCAGCTGTTAGCACGTCCCATAAACACATCGACTGTAAGGTCGCTTACGATGCAAGACAGTTCGCTCTGCCACCATCTCCTTCACATGGTTCTCGGCCTGCGAGAAAATGAAGAAGATGTTCGCAATACGACCTTCAATGACTTCGGCCAGCTCTCCATCCTCGTCCAAGACTCGACTCAAGACCAGAGAAAGCGGGTCCAGGACGGAGTTGCGGGATAGGATCCTACAGAAATCGTTCTTTGGCGTTGAGCCCTAACAAGCACTCGTTAGTGTCGTAGCACCGAAAATCTTCTCCGATTGAACACCACTTACTTGCAGTTCAAACACGCTCCAGATACCGTTCACACCAATCAACACCAGGTCACGCTCGTCTTCATAGTCATCCTCTAGGAACTCAACCAACACGTTGAGACCACCGGCACTGACAAACATCTGAAGGGTCAGGGTCGACGTCTGGTACATTTGCTGTACAAAGGCCGCGGCTTCCAGACGAATCTCGCGGGGATACTTCTTCGATGCAAACTCATTGACGATCGGGATACCACCAACGAAGCAAAGATTCTCCTGGATCTCATAGTCATTATAGATGATGGCATTCACCACTCTAAGCAGGCAGAAAACAATATCACGACGGCGTGAAGTGTCGAGAATCTCGAGAATAGGAAGCATGCCGTGAGCACTAATGATGATGTTCTTGGTCTCGGGAAGATCACAGAAGATCGTAAGAAGCTGTTCGGAGATCTCTGCCAGAACATCCTCATCCTGAGAAGTCTTGAGAGAGCCTACCAACCCCTCCACTTGGTTGCGGAGACGAGCATATTTGTCACGCGCAATATTCGCTTCCAGATCCATTTCATCGAAGCCTTCTTCCAACTGCGCGAAAGGATCATCGTCATCATCCTGATCGCCAAGCCAGGAGTTATTGGATAATTTGGAGTTCAGCATGAGGGTACTATCTGAGCCATCGTCACTCTCCGGCTTGTCGAGTGCCACTTGATCGGCACCTAGGATGTCTGAGAAATCTTCATCGCTCTCGTTCTCGGCGAATTTCTGGATCTCAATCGTGGAACGGTCACGCTTCACAGAAAGCTGTTTCCGTAACTGGGGGTGATGGCCTGCCAGCTCATCATCGAAATGCCAATCTTTGTCGTGAGTTGGAGAAGCGGGGTCGTCATCCATTTCCTAGATCGAGGTCAGTAATTAGACAACCAAAGCTTTTGTTAAAATTGCTGCGCACTTGGAATACGCCTAGCTTCTGATCAAGGACATCCTCGTTGGCCATGATGAGGTCCGTGTAATCCTCTACGGAATTCTCCTTGTAGAGAGCGGCTGGGCGGGGCCGCCTCACCGGGGGTACAGGGTTTTGGGTCAGGATGGGAACATTTTGCAAGGTTGATGCCTGCTGCACCTTGCTCGGTTGGCGCCTGGTAGGGCTGCGAGATTTGGACGGCTCGGCCAATGCTGCCTTGGCTGGCCACGGGCGAATTGTCTGGAGAGGATCATTCTCGGCTTGGATTGACCCGCGTGAATTCTCTTCAAATTCATCGAAGCTGTCATCTGTTCTGAGCATAGTCCCGTCAAGGGATGCAAACGCTTTGAGCTTTTCCGAGGAAAGCTTCCCGCCGAAGTTGTCATGAGGCCTCAGATGAGGCAGCTGAAGTGCACTGGGCGATATGGCGGTGACAAAGTCGTCATCCCAGTTGTCGTCTTCACTAGAGGATGGAGACCGGAATCGGTCGGCGGTCTTGATGGAAGTTGGGGATGGCAGAGTATCAACAAGGGAGCTGCTACGGGCAGCTGGTAGGGGTCCAGCATTGGGATCGAACTTGTTCGACTTTCTCAAGGTACCGGCACCAGGAGACCGCAACGCCTCGTTCCATTCCTGCACACTTTTAACAGCTTCTTCATACTCTGTAGATTTCTTAGGGACGACCGAGTCACTCCGACGAGCATTGACAATCCAGGGATGCTTCAGGAGCTTCTTAGCTGAAACTCGAAGGTTAGGGTCCTTCTGAAAGCATTGCATCAAGAAGTCTTTCACGGCCTATGGGCAGATTTAGAATGAGGAGCGATGCTTCTGTCTGGAAGGTTCACATACCGGCGAAGCACCTTGGGGAAGAGGAGGGTGATCATCGTTGACAATGCGGAATAGAGCGGGCATGGCCTGAAGGTGGTGGTAAGGAGGTCTGCCTTCAAGGAGCTCAATTACCGTACATCCTAGGCTCCATATGTCGGACGCGGTTGTTGCTCCAGACAGTTCGATGACCTCCGGGGCCATCCAGTACGGAGTACCAACGACGCTTGATTCGCTCAATCCCGTAGTTCGGCTGGCCACACCGAAATCAGCTAGCTTCACAAGGCCCTCTTTTGTGGTTAGAATGTTGGCACCCTTGATGTCCCGATGAATAACACCTTGTTCGTGTAGATACAAGAGTCCATGCAGAACCTGGGACATATACAGGCCCACCAGATTCTCAGGGAATCGGCCGAAGTTTTTTGCGATGGAGTGCAACGAGCCATTCTCACAGTACCTGCAGACCAAGTCAGCGATCCCGCATTGTTATCATGTTCGGTCCCGTCGAGATACGTACTCCAGGATAATGTTTAAGGTTTCCGCAGACTTCACAAATCCTTGGTACTTGACAATGTTCGGGTGCTGTTGTTTGGGTCAGCGGGAGTACCTCGCGAGGCGCAGGGGATGTCTTACATCGAGATTTTTCAGCAAATCAATTTCCAGCTGAGACAGTTGGTATTAGCAGCGAGTCCCGTATTAGAGGTTGAATGACCACGATACCATGATCACACGCAATTCAGTCTTGGGGAGATCCGTCAACTTGATTTGCTTCACCGCCACAGTCTCCCCAGTATTCCAGTTCAATGCTCGATAGACAGATCCGAAGGCGCCTTTGCCCAGGCAATCGCCCAATTGCTATCGGAGAGAAACCCTTTGTTAGCGATTTCCTCCAATATGTGGGCACGCGACGAGAGACGACAGCCTGAATCACACATACGTAGTCCTTGAGCTCTGCGACATCCTTGGCCGACGACTTCAGTACTTTGTCTTCCCTCGGTTTCTCGTCTCGTTTTTCATCTCGTTTGGTTGGGCCGGTGCCGACTCGGGTCAATCGTGGCTTTATAGGTGTGCCAGGCGTCCTGGAGGGGGTGAGGGGGCGCTGCCCCTCACTGGCGTCGCCGGAGCGAGAAACCATCGCAGCGGCAGGGAAGAACCAGCTGAAGGCTCAGTATGGTGATGATCCGAGTGCTGGTCTCAGAATGCGGTTTCAGGTAGACGGGGGTGGGGGGTGCAAGCTCGAAGCTAGGGAAGGAGGCAGGCGCCGAGGGCAACAGTCTCAAGGATCATATCCGCCGGATCTAGCGAGTCCAGATTGTTAGTCAATCTCAAATCGATCGGATGGCAAACGGACCGAGGTACATGGCATGACAGGCCGTTGTTCGTATGCGAGTGTTGTGGGAGGGATCAGGTCTCACCAAGCGAACATTACAGGAGGGCCTTCGCTGGCACGCTCCAGCGAGCGGAGAGTTGCGAGGAGATAATGCGCATTCGAGGACAGAGGGGGGTTCTAGAATTCTCCGGTAAGGCTGGACTCGACCAGCGCAGTAAAGACAAGCGACGAGCGTGACAAGCGTCGGGGTGCAAAAGAGGGTTGTTTTGAACTTTCCCTTCTCCACGGCCCGCCGCATGATGCTGCGGCTGTGCTGAAACGCCGCCGATCAGCCCTACAGAGCCGCCGCCTACTCCGTGCTGAGTTCACAATTTCTTACTGCCTCTGACAGACGAGACCTATCGTGCAAGGATTATCTTCGAAGAAGCGAACGATAGGATTGTCTGCCTGGATGTCGAAAATATGTATCACTTGACTGGACACAAGCTTGCCTTCATGCCCAAACCCCACTGCATGCCTGAGACAGCCGTGTTTTCTCAGATACCCACACTTCAAGGAGATAGATAATACTAGAATCGCATTGCGCGAGATATCAATACGTAACCAATGCTGAAATATCGTGAGGCAAAAGTTACCACTCATGCAACTGGAGTGTAACAAGAGTTACTTGATCTCAGAAGTACTTCAATGGCCCACTCGATCAGACTTGAAACCCCCACTCAACCCATCCCAGCGACCGAGGAATACGATACAGTCAGTATTTGTTCCACGATAAAACATGGTCGAACCATACACCTCAATTTATTAGGTTGAATCCACACATTCTTGCCTAGATTTGTGATTCACTAAACCAGAGGTTGGCTCGAAAGTCTGTTGCACAGCGTCAAGGTTATCATTCTGCAGTATATACAGACAACCTGCATGTCCTCCCAGGGGAAACTCGACTCGGTTGGTGTACGACCGAATCCTCTGGGGAATGTAAATGTGTGCCGCACGATTCGGCTCGAGGGATGATGGTGAGATCTCGGCACGTCCAAGGAGGGGTTCAGGGTTATTGATGCGCGGGGACTGGCATTGTTACTCTTCTGGTCCAATCCCGGTAGAGCGTGCGCACGATATCATGAGAGGTGGCAGTCAAGAATCTCAAACAGTCAATGGTCAGACTAGGTATGACTTAATGTTCATCCTGCCATCCTGCTAAGGTCAGCTGTAAGGTGAGTGTGAAGCTGCTTATTGAACAACACCGGTTTGTGAGGAATATCTGGTCCAGAGTGGTCCATTCGAGCGACGAGACTGGAAGTTTGCAGATCAAGCAAGGCACCTCGCGATTATCCGAAGCCAATTCATTGAAGGAGGATCGGAGCGGACTCTGCCGAGGTGGAGGTGATGAGGTCGCCGAGTGCGAGCGGAGAGCTGCCCGCAACTTCTTCTGATCGAGTCACGTGAGATTCCCAGCCACAGTCAGTCCGTCCACCTGCAGAGCCCCAAGCCCAAAAGTCCAACTCCTCACTCCAGACTCTAGAGTCCTCAGGCCGCGCCCCCATCCATTTGCCTTTCCCAGAAAATCCCGAATCTGCCAATCTTCCCCATCTTCCTTTCCGATCGGTCTCCATTTCTCCTCATCCCCACCACATCAATATCCCGGAGTCGCGTCGAATCATTTTTGCTGCTTTTTCTGACCTTCATTTTCGCGTCGTTTTAATTTATTCTCCTTTCAATCTGCAAAAATGGGTATCCCGTATGTGTCTATCCCCATTGACTGCTTGACACTGTCGCATGCGCCATCTCGTTGGCGCGTTGACTAACATGATCTCAGTATGTGGCGCGAGCCTTCAGAGGCCGATGCACTCAAGTCCGCGACGGAAAAGGACCCTACTGCCGCCGCCAGATCGACGATTCGTCGTACAAATGCGATCCGGCGCCCATCGTCCTACGTGAACCCTCCGGCGGGCCGCTCGTTCCATGCTCATGTTGATGAGCTTCAACGCGGTGTGAGCGACCGCGAGCTCGCAGTTCGTTCGCCTGTGCTGAATGTAGGTTTCAGCGAGGATGGCTTCGACCTGGATGCCTTTCAACGCGAAGCGCTGCACCGTGTTGTCGCGCGTACGCATCCAACCCGCCGCCGCGAAATCGCCGCTGACTTCGGTCGCCGAGCCCGCGAACGTCAAGACTACTTGGCTACCCGGGCTGACGCCCAGTCGCGCAATCGCCCTCACTTGACTCCAGGCTTTGCTCCGGCCGTGGCCCACCGCACCTCTAGTTCCTCGCACCAACCGTTGGACAGCATTCACCTCCCACCCCTTCCCCTTCCTTCGATGCGCTCCTCTGAAACGCGTCACTACAACGGCCTGCCCACCACTACGCTGCGTGATTACCGTACTGGCAACGCGCCGGGCCGAGCGCTCCGCGATTCCACCGTCGATGGCCTTGGGGATCGCCAGCGGAGTTTGAGCCCCGACGGAGAACGCGAGAATGATGCATGGGAAACTTTGCTGTCTACCATCACGCCGGATGCGAGCCAACCTTCCAACGACACCTCTTTTTCATCCAATACAGCGGCTGACATCAGACGTAATGCCACAACACTTGCTTCGGCCATGCTGCCACCACACACGGGTTCAGTTCGCGGTATTCGCTTGAGACCTGATTTGTACCCCGATGACCCCCACCCTTGCGACTATTTAACGTCCGAAGAGGACGATGACGATTCACCTGCAGACTATCACCGCTTTGTGGGTCCCTCGAGTATTCCGCTGCCGCCGCGCCGCTCCCCGGGCGTGCAATCAACCATGAGCAGCCAGCCTCCCATTCCTACGATTTCTCTCTCCTTCTCCGACTCGGGGGAGACGGATCTCCGGCAAATGCAGGCTATTCTGGATCGTCTGGCTCGTCGTGAGGATATTCCGGATGACTGGTGGGCTGGAGCCGGCCTCTCGCGAACCATTGGCCGCGGTCTTGAAGCAGGTTCCGGGTCCGACGTGAATGAAGGCAACGAGTGATTTTATCGGTGTTCATTTACGCAACTACTCTTTTAATGACGGCCCCTTAATTATATTTTTCTTTTGCCATGTTTCGGGAATCGGGTCATCTATGGGCGTTTCTTTTGGGGGGTTTCAATCTGGTCATTGGCGTTGAGGAGATAATGGATGTGAGTCCCCAGGTATCTGGGCTTCACCTCATCTGCAATGATTGATTCCGGGGGTTTGTTTTCTTTTTTGACTCGTTGGGACGATTGTCCCGAGGCCACGCTGGTTTGCGGCCTGATTGTGCTTTGTGTTGACCAGCCAGGCCATTGAGCTATGGTACAGGCATTTTTATCTCCATGTATTTTATATCAGATCATGGCTTGGTCTCCTTTTCAACCGATCTCGTGTCCAATGAAAGCACATGCTTGCAATGACCCTAGCAAGTGGATGATGTCATTTTCAGCAGACGATAAGCTTCCTTCTAGAACAAAAATAATCTGTTCGGCAGAGATCAAGAGTGCATCACATCTGCCCGTCGACTTTCCTTCCTGACCAACTCCTTCGCATTGCATTCTGGCACATCTCACCCCCGCTGGGCCGAGCGACCCATTTTTCCATCTCTCTTGTGACGTATGAAATGCCTCGGAGCACAGCAGTCCCCACCGGAGTTCAGTCATGGAGAGCCCCGCCAAATCCGTTATCGCGCGCGCGCTTCATACCCATTTCCTCCATAGACCAGCATTTTCCCTCCAGAAGGGCTTGCATCTCGTGGAAGTCGCATTTCATTACCCTGCACTATCATCGGCTTCCAATTGCCATTGCTTTTGTTGATTCTCGTGCAAGGGCCGACACCGGAGAGCTCGTAACACCTCCGCACGCGACAACTGCGACGACAATTTATTCCCACACCCATTGCCTCCAGTAGCAGGCATTCGCCCATAGTGTCTTGCGTCGATACAGAGACCAGAGCGGGGTCCATCATTGCCGGCTCGCTAGTCACCTCGGTCATCATGGAGGAGCAGGTCGACCGTCTGGTCAAGAAGACCTGGGGTAAGGATATCCTGCCGACTCTCTTCCTTGTCCCTTAGGGCTGTCCCCAAACCAATGCCAGCGCAAACTACAATATCTACTACCAACTCACTCAAACAAAATGCATTATCCAGAATCGCAAACTAACCTTCTTCTCACTGCTAGCAAAATACCGCTCCACTCCCTCCAACGCCCGCCTCCTGATCGCCGTCAGCGGCATCCCAGGCTCCGGCAAAACAGAACTCGCCAGCACAATGGCACACCGCATCAACGCCCTCCACGCCCTCGAAACGCCCTCCTCCCCAACCCCAACCCCCATCGCCACATCTCTTCCCATGGACGGCTACCACCTGACCCGCGCCCAACTCTCTGCCCTCCCCAACCCAACCCTCGCCTTCGCCCGCCGCGGCGCAGCCTTCACCTTCGACGCGTACAAGTTCCTCTCCCTCGTGCGCGCGCTGCGCGAGCCGCTCACCCCGCTCACTAAACCCATCTACGCGCCCAGCTTTGACCATGCGGTTAAGGACCCCGTTGACGATGATATTGCCATCGCGCCGACGGTGCGGGTGATCTTTTTCGAGGGGAATTATCTAAGTTTGAATCGGGAGCCGTGGGATCAGGTTGCGGCGTTGATGGATGAGCTGTGGTTTGTCGAGGTAGATTTTGAGGTTGCGAGGAGGAGGTTGGTTAGGAGGCATGTTAGGGCGGGGATTGCGGCGAACGAGGAGGAGGCGGATGTTAGGGCGAGGGAGAATGATCTGGTTAATGGGAGGGAGATTGTGGAGTTTCGGTTGCCCGTTCAGGAGGTTGTGTCGAGTATTTATGATCCGGCTTGGGAGAGGTTGTAGGTGGATGGATGAGTTGGGGTGAGAGTGTGCTGGAAAGCATGATGTGTTAGCGCGATAGAACTTGGTGGACTGCATTCAGTAGCCATGGGAGATAGTATATTCCCAATTCATGCTTTGTTTTGCAAGTAGATTGTACTTCCCGGAGCTGTATATGGATAGTATTTGTGGGGGCTTCTCTTTTGTCCCTTTTTAATTAGCTGTGCCTGACGACAAGTGTAATAGCTGGAGAGCCAACCGGACCAGAACTGGGCGGTCATGGCGTCGTTCTTTGAAGGATCGCGGCACGGGCACTTTTACTTACCCTCGTCCCTCCAGTTAGGGCAGCAACCAGGGATGGTCAATCGACTGGGACTCAGGATCCAGTTCATCCAGCATGCCTACTCATATTTCGCATGGCCTATTCTAGACCTCATAGGCAGAAACTCGTTGTATACCTTTGTCTCTGTTGACACAAAACAGCACTGGACTTGTTAGCCTCATAGCTACCTAATCGCCAGGCAGGAGGTACTATCTCGGCCCAAAAATGTCCATCTCGGTGACCCAGCAGCACTCCAACCTAAGGATTATCATCAATCACCTGCGCAAAACCTACGGCTAGCTTTCACGGCGTCCATACCTAGATAGCAGTCTCATGTCGGGCCTTGATTGCAATACTTATTTATGATGACATTTGTCAGATTATGAGATGGCTTCTTTCAAAACCTCCAAGAACCTTCAGCTGTCCATGGACCTTGCACGTTAAACTTTGCAGAGTTCATAAATAGCTCTGCACCGAGTCTCATTTTGGGGTCGCAGCAGTGCTTAATCGGGCATGATTTGGCAGCCAGAACCTACGGATTTACCCACCATCTTCATCTTCTCCATAATATAACAGAGTAAATGATTGAAGTACTTATATCAAGCCGACCTAGATAGTCAAATGCTTTTATCCTTAGTATCGCTACCAGCAATATCAACACCAAAGGAGGTTCAGGGTACCTGACGCTAGTCCTATTCAGGGCGTGGACATGGGGTAGGTTCAGACAAGCGTATGGGATGTTACACAGTATGGTAACACGGCAAGAGTAGAGTTAATATGAGTAATACACATGGTGGTACTTCAACACCAGCGTCTGTGAAATTATCATACAGACTCCATACTAGCCGTGCCACAGCGGAGCCACCCATCGCGACTCGTCCATTGGGCACCAGCCAACTGCAACGGGGCCAAAGCCCACACTTTTCCCCTTTCGACGGGAGACCCTGTTTCCCTTCCCACCCTGAAGCCTTGAAGGACCGTTTCGAGATCCGACTCCATCTTCCCCCTTCGTCACTCTTTGTCTTCTACTTTGCGCACCCTCGTTTACGCCGCAAATCCAGTCGCTCTTTAGCATTACCACGATCCTTAAACTCCCAACGATCACTACTATCACCACTTCTTCGACATTTCTCTACTAGATTCGCTGTGCGATCCCATCTCCGTCGTTCCAACTCTCGTCAACCCTTCCGTTTCACCATGTTCTTCAACAAGTCTACTCTCGCCCTGGCCTTTGTCGCCTTGGCCAACCTCGTCTCTGCTGGTCAGACTCCCGCCTGTCTCCTGTCGGTCATTGGGTGAGTAGTCTCTGTCCGGCTCCGGCGCGATGGCAATATTCGCCGTGGCCCCTAGCCTCACATTCCGATCGCGATCTTGAAACGCTGACATTTCCGCCCTAGCTCCTCGGCCAATCCCGCCGACCTGACTACCCTGTGCGGTTCCGACATGAAGAACATCGAATCTCAGATTGCGGACAAGTGCGCGGACAAGACCCAGTCGGCCCTGAAGTTCTACGCCAACACCTGCAACGCCGCTGGCCACAAAGTTGGTAAGGATCACCTCACCAAGCACAGCCAAATTATGGAGATTCGATCCTATTTGACGAGATCTGAGATCTTTGCTGGCGACTTGCCCCTGGTTGATTGATATTAAAGAGTACTTTGAATGTTGAGCTGACTGATTCGGACAGACATCTCCAGCGTCACTGCCAGCTCGGGTTTCGTCACTGCCACCGCAACCTCTGGTTCCGCGACTGGCACCGCCGGTGCTACTGCCACTGGCACTGGTTCGAGCGCTAGCGCCGGTGCCTCTGGCTCTGCTTCTGGCAGCGCGGCCCCCAAGGCCACTACTAACGCTGCTGCCGGTCTCCAGTACCAGGGCACCGCTCTTGTTGCTGCCATCTTCGTCGGCGCTGCTGGACTTCTGTAAGACTGTCTCCAGTCTTGTCGCTTGAATCTTTGCAACGCCCGCCTGGATGTATTGTTAGATAATTGGCTTTTCCATATGCTGTGTTTTGGTCATTTGAGCTGCGTCTTATCTTCCGTTTATCGATGGAGACGCCGATTCGAACACTTTTACATTGGTCGAATGGTGTTGCTGCACATGTTTTCCGCTTCTAGGCCCCACCGCCTGTCACTTTAGAAAGGCAAAATTGATTGCTACATATGGTGTTTCTTGAAACTTGATACGTCCCTCGGCCCCTTGATGGACCGTGCTCAAGGATGCATCTCGGTTGCCTGGTCGAGCAGTAAGGAGGAGAGTGTGAGTCACTATGGATCTCGAGACACTATTCGAAGGAAATGCACCAGTAGACACTAGATAGTCATCCGTAACCCGAGGGATATTCGGTCGACTGAGGCCGGAATGCGTTCCCCCGACAGTCGTTCGTACTGCTGTGGCCTGTGGGCCGGTGGGCTCCTGTCCATCGCGTACTCACGTGACAAGCGCGATCGGGAATTAGTAATATTACTCAGCGCGGTAAGCAAAGGGAGCCGAATCAGGCCAAACGCGAAAATTCACGAGCAAAAACGCGTCTGCCCCAGCGACAATCCAAATATCCTCGCCCCTCCAGTCCTCTTTCTCTCCTTCCCATCCCACCTCTCCATTGTCTACTCCCTCCTCACGCGTCTTTTTCCTCCCATACCACCATTCTTTCAGACCTGGAAGTCTAATCACGACTATCTTCTCCTTCCACTTCCCTATACCCCTTTGCCCTAATCTGCTCTCCCCTCCTCTCCCCTCCCTTCCCTACACTTCTCAACATGTTCGTTTACAAGCGAGGTAAGCTTCATCAATCCTTAACGTCGAAGCTGCGTGGCTTGAGCCGCGAGGTGGACGCGTCTGCCAGCAATACCACATGGCAACGGGCTTTGCCACCGATGTCAAAATGATTACTGACGCGATTATCCTCCAGACGGACGCAAAGAACGCGTGCAGTTCGACAAGATCACGGCCCGTGTGTCGAGGCTTTGTTATGGCCTCGACCCGGAGCACGTCGATGCTGCCGCCATCACGCAAAAAGTCATCTCTGGTGTGTACCAGGGTGTCAACACGATTGAGCTGGATAACTTGGTAAGTGACCGTGTCGCCGCCACCACGTTTTGCACCCCGAAGAAAGAGCAAGAACTAATGCGTTGCTTCATCGATAGGCTGCCGAGACTGCGGCATACATGACCGTCACACACCCCGACTACGCCATTCTCGCCGCTCGTATCGCCGTATCCAACCTCCACAAGCAAACCAAGAAGCAATTCTCTATGGTCATCAACGATCTCTACAACTATGTCAACCCCAAGAACAACCAGCCCGCTCCCATGATCTCCAAGCACATTCACGAGATTGTCCAGAAGCACGCAGATGAGCTCAACTCTGCCATTGTCTACGACCGCGATTTTAACTACAACTTCTTCGGCTTCAAGACCCTGGAGCGCTCATATCTTCTCCGCATCAACGGCAAGGTGGCCGAGCGTCCTCAGCACCTGCTGATGCGTGTTGCTGTCGGTATCCACGGTGAGGATATTGAGAAGGCCATCGAGACGTACAACTTGATGTCTCAGAAGTACTTCACCCACGCCTCCCCTACTCTCTTCAACGCCGCCACCCCGCAGCCCCAGCTTGCTTCTTGCTTCCTCGTCGACATGAAGGAGGACAGCATTGAGGGTATCTACGACACCCTGAAGACTTGCGCTATGATCTCCAAGACTGCTGGTGGCATCGGACTGAACGTCCACCGCATTCGCGCCACTGGTTCGTACATTGGTGGAACCAACGGCTCCTCCAACGGTATCGTGCCCATGCTCCGGGTCTACAACAACACTGCCCGCTACGTTGACCAGGGTGGTAACAAGCGTCCTGGTGCTTTTGCCATCTACCTGGAGCCCTGGCACGCGGATGTCTTTGAGTTCCTCGATCTCCGCAAGAACCACGGCAAGGAGGAAGTTCGTGCCCGTGACCTGTTCTACGCTCTGTGGACCCCCGATCTCTTTATGAAGCGTGTCGAGGCCAACGGTGACTGGACCCTGTTCTGCCCTAACGAGGCTCCCGGTCTTGCCGATGTCTGGGGCGACGAGTTTGATGCCCTGTACGAGCGCTACGAGCAGGAGGGCCGTGGCCGCAAGACCATCAAGGCCCAGAAGCTGTGGTACGCTATCCTCGAGGCTCAGACCGAGACTGGTAACCCCTTCATGCTGTACAAGGATGCTTGCAACCGGAAGAGCAACCAGAAGAACTTGGGTACCATTCGCAGCTCCAACCTGTGCACTGAGATTGTCGAGTACAGCGCCCCCGATGAGGTCGCCGTCTGCAACTTGGCTTCTCTGGCTCTCCCCACTTTCGTGGATGCTGCTCGCGGCGAGTATGACTTTGGCAAGCTGCACGAGGTTGTTCAGGTTCTTGTTCGCAACCTGAACAAGATCATTGACATCAACTACTATCCTGTGCCCGAGGCGAAGAAGAGCAACTTCCGCCACCGTCCCATCGCTCTCGGTGTCAACGGTCTGGCCGATGCCTTCCTCGCTCTGCGTCTGCCTTTCGACTCTCCCGAGGCCAAGCAGCTGAACATTCAGATCTTCGAGACTATCTACCACGGTGCTCTCACTGCTTCCGCCGAGTTGGCTGCCGAGCTTGGCACCTACGAGACCTACCCTGGCTCGCCCGTGTCGCAGGGTATCCTACAGTACGATATGTGGGACCGCACTCCTACTGACCTCTGGGACTGGGCTGCTCTGAAGGCTCGCATCGCCGAGGTTGGTGTTCGCAACAGTTTGCTGGTTGCTCCCATGCCCACTGCCAGTACTTCCCAGATTCTCGGCTTCAACGAGTGCTTCGAGCCCTACACCTCGAACATCTACTCCCGCCGTGTCCTGGCTGGTGAGTTCCAGGTGGTCAACCCCTGGCTGCTGAAGGATTTGGTCGACCTTGGCCTGTGGTCCGACAACATGAAGAACCGCATCATTGCCGACGGTGGTTCCGTCCAGAACATCCCCAACATCCCCGCGGACATCAAGGCCCTGTACAAGACTGTTTGGGAGATCTCTCAGCGCAGCATTCTGCAGATGGCCGCCGACCGTGGTGCTTTCATCGACCAGTCGCAGTCGCTCAACATTCACATGAAGGAGCCCACCATGGGTAAGATCACCTCCATGCACTTTGCTGGCTGGAAGATGGGTCTGAAGACCGGCATGTACTACCTGCGCACCATGGCCGCCTCCGCCCCTATCCAGTTCACCGTCGACCAGGAGCAGCTCAAGGTCGAGGATACCAACGTTGCCCGCGCCAATGCTGCGTATAAGAAGCGTGCCGTCGGCGCTGCTGGCTCCGCCTACTCTGCCGTCCCTCGCACCAACAGTTCGGAGGATGTTCCCGCCTCGGCCACGGCCAGCTCTAGCATCGAGAGCCCACGCACTCTGGTCGAGCCCAAGGCTCCGGTTGTCGTCCCCGCCACCGCTAAGGGCTCCTCCGCCGAGGAGCCTGCCGAGGGTGAGACCGAGGGCAAGTCTGAAGAGGATATCTTCTCGGACAAGGTTCTCCAGTGCAGCATTGAGAACAAGGAGGCCTGCATCATGTGCCAGGGTTAAAATGTTTTTGCTCTGTTTTCCACGATTGTCATGTTTGATCCCCCTTTCTTTTGTGTTTCTTTATTTGACTTGCCTGTTCGCACTGGTTTGTGTGATTAATGTATCTATATCATGAGATTGATGCTTGTTTCTTTTTCTTATTTTAAGATTTCCTTTGTTCGATTGTGGTCTCCTTGGGCCCGAATATGATTTTGGATTATTTGATATTATGCTTCGCTGCTCCCTTTAGTTTACTCGTACATCACCGCTCTTCCACTTCGGGGCAACAGGTAATAGCATGTTTCACGATGCCCCCGGGGTAATCGGGTGGTAAAAACCTAGTCGATACTATCAATTTGTTTTCCTTCGTTTAACTTCATGTGATTCACTTACAGTATTCGTACAGATGGGTCTGGTATCGCAGCAAGCTCCGGGACAGCCACATCGTAAACGCGTGGTTGATCATTGTCTAGGAGATCAGAGAGGCAAACAATGATTTGATGAATTGGTATCCCTCATCTTTACTCCAGTCTAGAATCTCGACTTTCACCTTCTCCGCCTTGGAGTGGTCTAACGTTTCTCGACCTAAGAAGGCTTCCAACACGGATGGGTCCTCGAAAATCGCGGCCATTGCATGGATATTCCAGTTTGGGAAGAAGTCCTGTGGCGAAGACTTCAATCTTATGGCGGGGACAGCTTATCATAGAATATCAGCCAGCTATAACCCCTGGATGTGAAGATGTCGTGTAGAGCGAGTTGTCGGCTATCAGGGGCGTCCCGTTTCGATCAGCAGGTGTTTCATTGTGAAAAGCTGCGCTGATCGCGACAAAGGCCCTCGAGGAGATTGCATATTAAATAGTGTGAGTGTTCGAGGACTGTTGAGGTCTCATGCTACCATTCTGGTCTTAGACGGGGTATCAATTCCACTCAACTGTAAGTTGATGAACACCACCTCTACGGGTAATGCGAGCAAATTAAGGGACTAGAGGGTTATTTCAGAGCGTATCAGTAGATTGAAGGACAGAATATTGAGAAAGGTAGTATCTACCAAATGCATATTTTTGATATTCGCCTCACCACCATCGAGGAGCTCCCTCCCTCTCCCTCAGGGCACAAAACTCTCCCCCTGAACTCCACTGACCGACCGAACAACTTACTCAACTCCTCGCAGACATTTCACTCCAATTCAATTCGCCTCACCCACCATCCCAACCCGGTCACCACCCGCCCTCGCCTCACAACCCATTCCGAAACGGATCCCCTTCCAAATCCGGCGATGACACATCATACCCAGACAGCCGACGACCTCGACGCAAAACTCTGTCAACTGAAAGAATCGGTTCGAGGGACTCGTTTTCCATCACCAATAGCCATCGGTAAGGAACCTGTCGGGCTGATGAATAAGAGAAGCCAAGTACGACGCGTGTCCGGTCTTCGGCGTTCTTTATCAAGTAAGTCTGCCGGGGATGAGGGGATCCGTGATGTGCCGATAGCAGGATACGTGGACCAAGGAAGAGGTTCTTTTGGCGATGGTCTGGGCTTGCCACGCGCGGAATTGCTTTCTTGGGTGATTCGGGCTGTCTGGTTTTTGTTCTGTTCTTGGGATTGCGTTTTGCGGCGGGCGAGATCGGGATACTCTTTTTGTGAGGGTGTTCTGTGGGTGAAGTGTGGACTTTTCTTGGTGGAGGCTGAGTTTTGAGGCGAGGAGTTGAGATCAGATTTTTCACAGAGGTGATCCTGTTACTCGGCTGTTGCTCCTCGGGATAAAGATTCGGGTCGTTATGGAGTGTTGTGACGGTTGTTCAACAATGAAGTGTGAATGATGTCGAGCATTGTCCTGGTATACCCCTTCCTATGTCGTTAGTGTGGAGCTTAGCGTGTCAGAGAACCATCGTGGAGACAATGCCACTACCCCGTACATATGTAGCAGACACTTGAAACGAACGGCGGGGAATTCCATGCTGATTGCTGCCACGCGTGCATTCCTCAAAGCGGGTACATTCCCCGGCCATCGATGCGATCTCACATTCTGACAGCGGCTCCTCGATGTCAGGAATGAGGGGTTGCACCTCAGCCAACAAGCCGCAGACCTGCCATCATCGCAGACAAGCGTCAGATGCCAGAGCCCGTTCTTTCCCTCATGACGATTCTCCATACTTCCGCGCTGTTCCTCAACATCACGCACGACGCCGACCAGCCGAAGGAGGGTTCCTTTGCTTGCCGACCGTTGAACCCGTGGTTGTCCGCGCTGCTTCTGGGGTGATCGTCCGGTGGGGTGGAGCGACCGCGACTGGACAATAAGTAATGCCACAAAAGAGGACCCGAATGGAGGCCAACCAGATATTCGGATGGAGTGGTTCCAGGCCTGGTCGGTCATTGGCGCGACAGGGTCTTCTGGTCGGGTCTAGAATGTGTCTGGCGGGGATCGGACGGGGTTTCATCTGTGTGAGAGAGGGCGGAGGGTCAAGCCCCGGGTTGAGGAATGTGTTGTACACTGTAGCGCTTCTTAGACGACATCAGGGCTGTGGGCGGCCTTGAGAGAGTGCGATTGCTATTATGTTCGGTCCACCGTTTGATACTCTTGTCTTCAAGGCATACGCTGCACGCCCCAGACGAACGGTGCGTCAGACAGTTTGGCACAGTCGTACCTGTCGTCGGCGTTTTAAGTGGACGATCGCCACCAGTAAGTCAACGACCCGACTGGTTCTTTGTCCAGAGCCCCACAGCACACAGTCGGCTCTGTGGGAGCGAGGTTCGACTTGGCCTTGAGTGGGCCAGAACGTCCGCCGCCAAAGGGCATTCTCCTCCACGTCACCGGCGAGGAGTGACGCTTCGCTCCAGTAGGGCAGCGCTGGTTGGATACAGCGCAGATGTAATCCGCGCACCCAATTCCACCATGACCTGCCAGTCGTATGATCGTATCTGCGCCCGCACCAACTGGCTTACATAGACCAGACCCCCTGTAGGCTGTACGCCGGTGAGAAGCCGGCTGCGTTGCAGAATATCATATTCCCTCATGGCGCCGCCAATTGCATCGACTAGCGAGCGCCTGCCGACGCAGGCTGGGAGGACTACAGGGCCCCGGTTTGCAAAGCGACTGATTGATTTCGGACGTGGCATAGGGCATAGGGCCTCATCGCAATGCGCAGGCGCATTGGATGCAGCGAAAAAACCGCGCACAGAATTTTCTGTCCCTAGGCTGTGATCTCATGCCCTCCGGAAATGGTAGGGACATCCCGGCGAGACGAGATTTACCGATGATTTGCCTTTCTTTGTCTTCGCCTTCGCGGTGGAGTAGCAGAAGAGGCTTTTCCACTGCAGCGGTGCTGCCAGGTCCCGGGCTTCCAGGCTCGGTCGATTTCCAGGGCCAGGGCCCAGCAGGGCTACGGGCTTGTCACGGTCAGGCCCCAGGGGCACAACGGACATGTGTCTGGGTCTTTGGGACTCTGGATGAGTGGAATGTCAGTGGAGTCGTGGACTAGTGGAGTGGTTTCCCCTCATGTTTGGGGAACTCATTGGCTGGTCCAGATCGGCTGAGGAAGCCGCCAGGCCCAAGTCTGCCTAACGCCCGTCGAGACGAGTCGCGCTGAGTGGCACACACCCCTGCGCCACCTGGCGCCGGCGCAACTTTGTTGTTCCAATCAGTGGACCTGCTGGCGCTTTCCGAGGGATCCGTCAAGTTTCAACAGGTACCAGACAGGCACTGACACACTCGTACGTTGTAACTCGTAGGCCTGATGAGGTTCGGAGTTTATGTGGTGGTCCTGAACTATCGCAGTTGCCAATTCATTGTCCTCTGCCAATATGACACTTCGATGACAGACTTTCGGACAGACCTCGGAACCAGGGGGAAATACCAAAGCAAAATCTAAATTCTAAAATCTAAAATCACAGAAATTTGAAAAATACATCAAAAAAAAAGGCACAGTGGGCCAGTGGCTTGTGCCTTTCCACGGTTCGTTTCGCAAAAAACGTGGTGGGTCCAACAAGCCCCGTTTTCTTTCAGGCACCGAGGCCATTCAGTGCATTCACTGCCAAACTCCCCAGCGCCCAGCCGCATCGCCCCCCGTCCAGGGCATCCACTCTTTTCCCACTCGATTTATTATTTATAACCCTCTCATCTCCCCCCCCTGGTCGTTCCTTTCTTCCATCTCCACACACCACAACGGTTCCTTCTTTACCGTCTCTCTCTCTTTCTTTGTACACTCGCGCTCCTTTCCGAGTGTCCTAGTCATTCACTACTGCTGTGCAGTCTGATCAGTCCTTTTTCGCGTTACACGCCAAACTCGAGACTATCACTCAACTCACGCATACCATCTTTCGAACAACCACCAATCTTTTCACACAATGGCCCCCATCACCAAGACCCTCGCCCTCGCTGGCGCTCTCTTCGCCATCTCTGGCTTCGCCGCTCCCGTCAACAAGCGCGCCGTCGTTTGGGAGACCGTCACCGATGTCGTCTGGGAGACGGTCGATGTCACCACCACCATCTACCCCGGCCAGCCCACCGCTACCGTCGTTCCCGTGGTGACCACCACCGCCGTCGAGGCCACTTCCACCGCCCAGGCCGCCGCTGCTCCCCAGACTCTGGAGGAGGAGTCCAGCACTACCTCTGCTGCTCCCGCCCCCACCCAGCAGGCTACCACCACCACTGCTGCCCCCGTCGTCCAGGCTGCTGCTACCTCGTCCAGCTCGACCTCGTCTGCTGCTCCCGCTGCTACTTCGTCCACTAGCTCCAGCTCTACCGCCAGCTCTGGCTACTCCGGTTCCTGCTCCGAGGGCTCCCCTTGCTCTGGTGACATCACCTACTACGATACTGCCACCACCGCCTCCAACCCCAGCTCCTGCGGCACCACCAACGACGGCCTGACCGAGCTCGTCCTCGCTCTGCCCCACGGCATCATGACCGACGGCGACTGCGGCAAGTCCGTCACCATCAACTACAACGGCGTCTCCAAGACCGGTACCGTCGTCGACAAGTGCATGGGCTGCGACAACAACTCCATTGACCTGTCCCGCGCTTTCTTCGAGGCTGTGGCTGGCTCTCTCGACGCTGGTCGCATCTCCGGCGTTGAGTGGTACATCAACTAAGCGTTGCAGCTGCGTCGATCGCATGCGCGCGCGAGTCTTTCTCTTGGCTCCTGGTGACCAAATTAGAAAAAAGCCCGGCACTTGCCCGTTGTGGATGCGATGTTATGATCTCTGGTAGATTGATCCCAAGGCATCTTTCGTTTTTTTCTCACCCGAGTCTCGATGGCTCTCTATCTTTTTTACCTTTCGTTCCTGGCTGTGATACTCCGGCTCGTCAATACCCAATTGGCGGGACGGGGTGACGTGATCGGGCCTTCTTTTTCCTATTCTTCCGCTCTTTTATGAAACCCACTGTTCTTTTATGTGGCGCGCCCCTAGTGGTGTTGCGCTTTCTATGAAATTTTTGCTTTTCATGTTGATAGAATTATGCCTTCTCTCCGGAGAGCCTTGTGACAATACTACCGTGATGAATCATCAAAAGTGTTTCACCTTTGTTATTATCAATTGTATGTTCTCTAGACACGAGTAGTAAAATTGAGAGTGAAGCGATCTAAGGAAATCGCATCTCTTCTACGTTGAGTTTTTGGCCCACTGGCACCGACTACAGTATTGGAGAGCTTAAATCCTGTTCTGATGCGAGATGGACGGGGTACGAACGAAGAAATCATGACAGAATGAAACTAAACTATTCCGATTGTATTTTGCTACAGTATCCTACAGGTTGACTCGGGGGTCGATAACTGTTGTCCAAGCAATAAATGACAGTACAGAGTAACGATGTTGCCCATGGATATGTCGTGCATTTTGAGTCTAGCGATCTGGATATTTGCCTCGTCTTCCTCTCCTGTCCCGGATTATCAAGCCCACTCACTCAATTGAGATATACGTGCCACAAAGCCTCTGTGTTGCTCCAGCTGAAGGCTCCCCAACCATCGATGGATCTGTTCGAGGGTATGCTAAGCTTAACCAAAAGACATATCAACCTTCCTAATACCTTTACCCAGTAACATCGTCTGCTACCTAGTGGCATTCTCAAGGCGACTCTCATCCAAACCAGAGATGTGCTCTTTCCCACACGACCTCCTCCACACCACCAGGCAGTGGAAATCTCCGCGAGCCCCTTCCATACGTTATACTCGATTTTGACAAGAGCCAAATCATCTCTCATGCTCACTACCACCAGGGCCTTTACGAGCCTCCTATCTGGGCAGGCGAAGGAGAGCGCTCTGCGCGTGGTATGCACACTTACATATATTGCTTCGACGTCACTCGGCAAGCTGAGCTCCGGATTTGGCTATAACAGCCTGCTGCTCGTGGGGCTGATGCGAACACCGACGTATTTCTGGGCAAAGCTGCGTTCCGGCCATTGCTTGCTGCTGAAACTTCAGAAATCAAAGGGGAATGGCTCAGCCTTTATAACGGAGCTAGCGCTATTTTTATTATGGCCTAATTCATCTCTACTGAACCTCTCACTTCTATAGTGCCACTTGAACTGGTTGAGGTTAGGTCTACACCTCGAAAATCATTGAGTTCCCTTGCACAGGCGGTAATTCTTCGGTACAGATCCCCTTTCTAAGTACTCGGCACCCCTTCTTATGGCACTTACTGATCTGTTATTTTATATTTACAGGAAGACAAATACGAATCTAGACTACGTGTCCATTATTCTTCGCAAAGGCAAACGCGACAACATGGCTCTGAGACCAGCCGCCACTCAGATAGACAGTCCCTTTGCCGTTCTGCTGAAATTCAGGATTGAAGTACCTGGGGGAAAGCACTATCTCCTTTGCGCCTTTCTCCATCATTACGACCGGTCCGAATACTTGGAAAGCATAGATTTTCTTGCGCTTGCCGAAGCTCGTTTCTATGCAGCCCAGATTCTCTGCGCTTTGGATTGTCTCCACGATCTCGGGATTATGTGCGGTAGATTGCAACCGAGCAATCTTCACATCGACTTCACCGGCTATCTTTTCCTCGGCGACTTTGATCTTTACGTCCGGAATATACCTGGTACTCGACTTCCTTGGCCACAGCCTCTATCTCACGATACTAAAATACATAGACCGAATGAGATCGACAAGCCGGACCAGCTACTTGTGGATGGGTATTTGGTGCGAGAGCTACTCGCTATGCAAGGCGACGGTCATGATGTTGCTCCAACAGCCGACTGGTATTCCTTTGGAGCCATTCTACACCAGCTACTCACCGGTCGTCTCCCATACAATCTGGATGCTGCCAATAACGCCGACACACCTCTCAGCATCCCGATCCCTCCAGCTCCAAACGGCATACCCCTCCCCCAACCCGCCGAGGATCTTCTTGCAAAATTCCTCTCCCGGAACCCGTCCCAGCGCCTCGGCGCAAATGGATCCGAAGAAATCAAATCACATCCATTTTTCGACAAGATTGACTGGCCTAGCCTGCTCAAGAAAGAATACATTCCTGGATTTCGACCGCCTCTTGTAGATGAACGGGCAATCTTGCTGGACGCTGAAAGGCCTTGCCGGGAGGCAGGCCTGACTGAGTCTCGGATGTCAAGTGAGGAGCGAGACAGTTTATGGGCTACGTTTAGTCCATGGCTTCTCCACGTAGGGACAAAAGCGTGATTCGTGAGGGGGAGACTGTACTGCTAGGTTCCTACACATATACTCCATCCGAGAGGAATATATCCTGGTGTTCGACCAGACCAAGTTTTGTCATAAGGGGTCGTTGGACCTGGAATCAGGGCCCACGTACCTCATCACCCTTGCGTAGCTACTAGCCTAGCCGCAAAATCAACCCCAGGAGATTTGCAATTCGCCGGACTCTTCAATGCAGTAAGTACCTATTGATAGCTAGCTTATTACCTGTGGCTGGTTCGGTGGCTGTACTGTCTCGCCTGGCAGGCTGTAGCTATTTAAGGAACACGGGGACCCGAAAAGGGCAACCCAAGACACGCTTTGGAAGCCACCGCACCCCTGAAACATTAACGCTCACCCCCCGTTAGATGAAAAATTGCCAACTCTTCTAGATGACAGCTCCAGGTGACAGCGGCATAGCTTGCTATCTATCGGTTACCTTGAGGGTTCCACATGTCGAAAACCCACAAAGCGAGAGGATCGGATCTGTACGAGTGAGGTCGATTACTGTATTGATCTGTGGCAGGTGTGGCTTCGGCTATGTCCTCCGTATTCTGTAATTGAAGGAGGAATTGAGTTTTGCTTCCGTCAAAGCTGTTGCTGATCTTTTCTGATCAGGAGTAGCTTATGATTCAGTGGTAATTTATGTGTTAACTATGACAATCCGTTGACGTGGAGATCGGCGACTTGGTGGTAATTTGCACTGGTCTGTAGAAAACAGCAAAATCGTAGTCAAGTATGCATTGGCAGCCGTCTATGATTCTATCTTGATCTGTGACGGGAGAGTGGATGGATCACTGTTTCTGCAGCCTCGACGATCTCCAATGTTTTCTGCGAGCATCGCTTATATGAATGTGTGTTAAGATCGACTTCTCAATCTTCTGCAAAAACCACATTATTCCTCAGTGTACCAATACCCGAAACTGACACGTCCATCTGCGTCCCTGGGACGAGATACTTGGGTGGATTCAAGCCAGCGCCGACACCTGTAAACAGTCACGTTAGCTTTGCTGTCCAAACATCCGCAAAGATCCAGTCGCACTCGGTTTACTTCAAATGAGACGATATAGGAAAAAGTACTTACCCCCAGGCGTCCCCGTCATAATAACACTCCCCTTCTGCAACGTCGTCCCCTGCGACAAATAACTAACCAAATACGCACAATCAAACAACAAATCCTCCACCCCCTCCTCCTGCCTCACCTCTCCATCAACAACGGTCTTCAGTTTTAGACTCTTCGGATCCTCAATCTCACTCCCCGCAACTAAACACGGCCCAAGCGGCGCAAACGTATCAAAGCCCTTCGAGAACCCCCATTGCGGGACTCGCCCCGCCAGCGCGGGATCCCGCTGCAGTTTCCGCGCGGAGATGTCGTTGCCGACGGTGTAGGCCGCGATGTAAGAGAGCGCGTTTTCGGGGGAGACGTTCTTTGCGTCGCGGCCGATTACTAGGCAGAGTTCGCCTTCGTAGTCGGCTTGGGAGTCTTGGGCTATGCGGGGGATGACGACGGGGGCGTTGTGGTCGTGGATTGTTGTAGCGGGTTTGAAGAATATGAATGGGTAGGGGGGTGGCGTGCGGCCTGCTTCTTTGACTGGGTGGTGTTAGTGATTTCCTCAGGGAATGAGTAGATACTGCATTGTAGGTTGAAGGAGCGATATCTTACTGTGCTTTGCGTAGTTCAACCCCACACATCGAAGTATAGGCACATCTGACTGCGCCAGCGGGCCGAGCATGGTCTTCACGGTCACGATTTCATCTGTCACCCGTGTTGCGCCCGTTGTATCGTAGATGTCGCTGCCCTCGATGACTCGGGCCTGGAGTTGATCTGCTTCGGTGATGAAGCCGAGATCTGTCTCTGGGGAGGGCAGCATGGGCTCGCCGCGGAGAGTGCGGCCGTCTGTGGCGATGAAGCGGATCAGGCGTTTCCAGGGGAGGATCATTTTGGGAGATACGATTGCGACTGAAGAGGTTTTGAAGAGGGGCAATAGTCTGATTATTACTTTATATTGCTCATTGAGGGGCATAATGGTGGTGGTTGGTGGTAATGCTGTTCGGGGGTAGATCGGGTAGCCGGGTACACTTCGGGATGCCTCATGGAATGGCTCCCCGCGCTTTGACAGATAACAGTGGAGATACAGCTGGGGTCTCTCCTATTAGCGTCCATGAGACGGAAATGGATGAGTTGATCTGGAATAACCTTCTGTCCTTGATGAGCCGCAAGGTTTAGCGACTTGATGGACCTGGCAAGCGTCACGTCACGTCTTGGGCTAAACTGTGCTGGTAGCTTAAACTTGGCTTCTACAGAACTGCAGCGTCGGGTCTAGAGTAGCGGAAATTAGAAATTTGAAGAATTATGATGGTCAATTTATGCTAGAGAAGAGACGATAGAAAGAAAAAAAAAAAAAGGGCAATCACAACTTAGACAACACGCAACGCCTCAATGCCAGCTCAGTTAGACTAGTCTGGGCTTATTCAATTTGTTTCTCTTCGGCAAGATGATCATGGCCCAGACCTTCGAAGTTTGGCCTCGAAGTGTTTATTGACTGGAGGTCTAGCAAACTATCAACGGTTAGGCAAGAGCTCTTTGGGTATGTACCCAAAACTCCCTCCTTTACCCACACCACGGCCAATATCGCGTCACTGCCAGGTCTATAGTCATGATAGACTAAACTTTTTGTGAATAAGAATCCAAAATTATTTTAGGTTATTGAGGCTGCAGATGCTGTTACTCTTGATGTAAATCTGGATCCTGGTTGAGGTACCGAAGAGAAGGGCCAGGAGCCGCAAGACTATCAGATTGGATTCCCGTTGTGGCTGTTCAAGTATTTGTGCAAGAGTTACGCGGAGAGAGAGAGAGAGAGAGAGAGAGAGTGTGTGTGTGTAAACTCAGAAATATTCAGACGTTAGGTAGAAGAACTGGGATGGGTATTCAGAAGTAGAGATGGAATCTGGGTGTGAAGTAGTTACAGAGGTTCGAGCGGACGTAGCATGAACTTCAAGCGCATAAGCTCCAGGGTAGCGGGATCAACAATAGGAGGCTCAACTGGTGTTGCCGGTGCAAACAGGTGCAATCGAGGTCTGGGTGGCTGGAATGCTGGCACTTTGTCGTTACCAGACCAGGTCTGGCCTTGGGCCGGGTCACTGGATGAGGGCGACAAGGTGGATAGCGCAGTCTGACGTGAAGCCTGATATCAGTTAGCATGTTTCATTAATCATGATTATACTTGGAAAGTGACCATGTAAGCACGGCGCTGTAATCTGCAGATAAGGCATGTTTTCGTGGTGTAAGGGCCACGGGTGGACAGGAACTGACTGCGAGGGCCGACCTTCTTACACCGAGTGCAGGTGTGGAGGCTTTCATGGGGAGCTGGAGCTGGATGCTCTGCTCCTGTGGCTGGAGCAGTGTCCGTTTTGGCGGACATAGTAGGGAGGAGTGGTAGAGTTGAAGAAGAGTTGAATAGTCATGCGCGTTGTGTGTTTCGATGGAGCGCATGGTGGTAGTTGAATTTTGTGCGCGGTATAAAAAGACAAACACATGAAGTGAGTGTTTTGGGATGATTGATGCATAGTATGGGGTCGCGTCTCGAGTGATATGTCTGCATTAGGAAAGACAAGCTCGAAGCTTCACCCTTCCATGAATGGCTCAGACAATTTGCAGTCCATGGCTTAACAGTATCACGTACCTGATTCATCAAACTGACATAGGAAGACCATTCACTGTTTAGGAGCGGTTTGCGGCTTTAAATTTGTAGCTGGTGCTTAGGGCCATCTAGTTGCCCACGCTATCCTTAGTATTGCCTCGAAAATTGATATCGAAGGTAATGCCTACCTATACTGAAAATCTAGATCCTGGACAGATCGTAAGAGGAGAAAGACAGGAGCTATCTGGCTAAGGCATGAGGCATTTGTTCAGACGGGTCTGGTATTGATTTGTAAAGGCGAAAACACTGCGTTGCTTTATCAATCATTGAAAAAATCGTACAAAGATAGGCCCTGGTTGATACATCGTGAGAAGGATGGTTGTGTATGATGTATTGATCAAGGCAGGAACGGACGCGGCGCAACCTTTTGACGAGAAAGGTCCTGATGAGTAGGCTCGAGAATCGGGGGTGCACTGCTTTCAGAGGGTCGAGCGAGTGCGTCGGAGGCTCGAGTGCCTGACAGTCTCGTGCTTAGTTGGCCTTGGACAAGCTGGATGTAGACGACGCAACAGAGGAGGCCATTTTGCGTGATGCCTGATGTTGATTAGCATAATCTCATTCATGTCCATAACCAGGAACAAACCAAGTATTTTCGGCGCTTCTCTCTGCACTCGTAGCACAGCTTCGTGGGAATGATGGAGATGCCACGGAGTGGCTGATAGTGACTGAGTGGCTTTGGCTTGTTGCAACGAGTGCAAGTCTGGGTAGCTGGATTTTCCATTGGTCCTGCTGTAAAGACTGAATCTTGGTTGGCAGACATGGTTGAGATGGCAAGGATAGTATGACAAAGATGATCGAAGGAAGCGAGCAGGGGAAAGGTTGTCCAGTGACTTGTACGCGTCGCGAGTAGGCGGTCGTCTCTAAGTTAATACTGTTTTTTATCTACCGCCTTGCTATAAGCAGGTGGGCTCCTACTTGATTCTGGTATGATGACGCTCGAAGTTTCTCTCGTACGTGACAAAAACGATTTGTCTATATATGGCCTTAATACTTCTGGAGGAGTCGTGGTAGATCAATGAAATTGATTTAGGAGATTTGTTTCTTATACACGCTCCGGATTGGTCCTCGTGTTGCATTAAGTATAGGAGGATCACGACTAAATCAAAACTTGAGTATAATGAACTCAATCTCAGTGGGAGACATCTGGGTATGTATAGGCAACGAAGGGAATCAACCTAGCGCCGTGCTCGGTCTCTACGGTGCGGGGGATGATGAACGGGACGGGGCCTATCTGTCTGGTTAGGAGATTTCTAAAGTAATTTCTGTAGGAAGGCTGTAGGACTGTTTAGCTCGTGGACGACGCGGTGCTTAACCTGTGAACGTGACACTTGCGTAGATAGTGTTATTGCCGGTGGTAGGTATTGTTCTGACATGAGGTTTCTGTTGTCTAGCTTATCTGCTAGCTTGTCTAGAAGACCGAGGTCTTGTGTACTTAGCTCCGTTATAGTCTCGCCTGCTATGCCGTTTTATTTAGATGAGTGGATCGTGTTTCCCACGGACTGGTGCTGCGTCCCTCGTGCCTATTTCTTGTGTGTTGGTTGAAAGAACGGGATAGAAGGCGTGGAGGGATCGGTGATTGTGGTTCCGGTAATGTGGTCTAGGTGTTCTATCAAATTCAATTCTTAGGTCTTAAGTAACGTTGTCCGTGATGGTCTGCGTCTGTAGGCTAGTCGCGAGATGATCAGAGATATCTGCTTATCCGTTTGCTTGTCCGTTGGCTATCTAAAGAAGATGGAAGGGACCTAAGTAGAGGACGTAGCGGCGTCGGTCTATATGTTACCGGTAATAAACTCTATAAAGTTGAATTTAATATTTAGCTCTCGGGGAACTAGAGGTTATATTCGATAGACTGGCGTCACGTCCTCTACCGGTAGTACCTGCTTGTCCGTGGGTATAAAAAAGGGTGCCCGTGAAAGAGGTAGCGGGGTGTTGGATGGTATGGTATGTGGATGTGTGTGTTAGGTACGTTAAAAGTACGCTAATTAAAGATATGATCACAGATGTTTAAGCTCCTATATATAGGGAAGAGAATTAAGCAGAGTGCTAGTTAAGGGCTGAGAGAGGTTCTCTTATAGCGTTAGTAAACAAGATAGGAGACTAAGAACACGGTACGTTCCTACCATTCTATGGAATGTTTGGGAGGTCCGTTAGTCAGGTGACGGAGTTCGCATTCTAATAAATAGTTTCTCTCACGGATCTTCCCAACTTGTATGTTGTAAGTTGTAGTGTACAAACTTCATGAGTATCTAGCATCTCATCAAAGCATGAGAGAGACTTCCCTATAAGGAAAGAAATGTCGATGTATCAATCGAGACCTGACGGACTATTTGTGCCCAAGGGTGTTTAGAAACAGGAAGCTTCGCTTCGCTGGTGACGTACTGCTTTTGGTGACGTTGCTCATAGGTTGTTTCAAACGACCAGCTGATCATGGATGAAATGAATGAAGTGAAGCCCTCTTATAATATGGAGGATTAGCAAACATGGAGAAGCAAGCAAATGGGCATAAGCGGAGTTTCTATACCCTTCCATGTCTCTTCTATGACGTGAAAATTGATTCCATGACTGATTTTTCCCATTGACCTTGTAAACTCAACCTCTGCAATTAGTTCCAACATAGATTCACCATATTCAGCCACTAACCGAGAGACGAGAGAGGCTTCTTCATTGCAGACCATGTTCACCATATCCGTCAGGGCCTAAAAGACTATTTCACGCCCAAGCGGGCTCCAATGCTGAAAGCATCATCTCCTACCCAAACTGCCCTCGATGTAGTATTTCTTATAGGTCATTTGCAACGAAACATTGATCGTGACGTGACTAGACATAAACATCTGCTTCGCAAAGAACGACAGCATGTTCTTCGATGGCGGAGTCAGCCGTATTGAGCCCTGTAAACTTGATGTCTATGAGATGCCCGCGCTAGATCTGAGCTTTGATAGTGTGGATGACCCTATGTTCCAACCACCCCACAGCCGCAGAGCTCCAATGAAATTGATAGCGTGCAACGCGGACCTGGGGGTTTGCTTAGTGTTGACCTTTGGGCCTGGTAAGGGCTTTTCGAAAATAATATCGGCTCGCCCCTCGGGCGGTCCCTCCGCTATTCCAGAACATGTTGGGCCTCTAGGGTGTCCATACATCACTTAAATTGACAGCATCCAATTTTGTACCTCGACTAGTTCACGTAGTGCAAAGCCTACCTGGAACTTGTCAGAGACGGCGTTCTTGGGCCCCTCGGCAAGAGCTCACCTTCAAAATGTCTACTCGGAAGTAGGACCCATTCTATCTCAAGTACAGAGAAATCCCCCAATAATGCGTGACCCGAAGCTCATAACCTCCAGATTTGACATACAGGAGTCGTTCTAGCAGCTCAACGCCTGAGTCTCACTATGTTTCTTGTGAAAACTTGACTCCAAGGATGTGAATGGAATGTTTGCTCAGATGTACAAGCTTTACACTATTCTATGCGCTAGTCAGATGATATCTATATGGCAGTGCCATATGACTGCTGAGCTGGTTTGAAGAGCAGCTCGATATCTTCCCTGAGAACCTTGATGTATACTACAAGCGATGCTGGCAGTCTCCAGCAACACCGAAACAACACCCATCACAAAAACTCACCCTGTACACCTCACAGCTGACTCCTAACCTCCCCTTCCCAACTTCCCACCTCCCTCCAAACCCTCTCAACCTCCCCCTCTGCATCGTACCCATAAGCCCACATCTGCGTTGCCGGGTCACTCCACTGATTCGGACTATGACTAAATGGCATCCCCAAAACCTCAGCCCTCATCGCCGCATCCCTCGCCCTCTGCACCGGTCCATCGGGGAAATGCCAAAGCTTCCCGTTCAACAAGCTCGCTTCTTGCATTTTGCTTGCGCGGTCGATGCGCACTTTTTCGAAGATGTGAAGCGCGCGGGGGAGGTGTGTGGGTCTGGTTATCCTACTGAGGGAGCGGGAGAGGGCGAGGGCGTCTTCGACGGCCATTGCTGCGCCTTTGGGCGTGAGTTAGAATGTTGGCCGTTTGGCTGGGGATGAGGGGATTGTGTTCACCTTGGGACATGTAGGGGAGCATGGCGTGTGCTGCGTCACCGAGAATGACGAGACGACCCGTTGTCCAGCGGGACAGAGGGGAGCCGCTGACCAGGGGCCATTTGATGGTTTTCTCGATCATGCCGATGATTTTCTGGAGTCTGGAAATTGTCAGCTCCAGAGGGTTATGGACTAAAAGGAAACTCAATGTACGAACCTCGGATCCCATCCTTGGAATTCGCGCTTCATGTCGCTTACGGCCGTGGTCTGGTCCCACGCCGACGGGTCTGTGGTATCTGGATGCGAGAGGACCATGTTGAAAGATTTACCTGCGCCGATGGTGTATGTCATGACGTGTCTTTGGTCTCCGATCCTGCATTGAAGTGAGCCCTGGGTTGAGGAAGGGACTGTTGGAGACGCGATATTTACCAGATATTCAGGTTTGGCCGCTCTAACAGCCATGAGATCTCTGGGTCAACTTTGATCTTCGCAACGTCGACTGTTGCACGGTATGCTGCGAAGCCTGTCCGTTCAAATTGAGGGCGATCTGAATCGTCGACCAAAGTGCGCGCAATCGATTTAACTCCTTTCAAATTATCAGCTGGCGGGATCAGACAAAGAAAGGCACCAAGGTATACTATACCATCAGCTGCGATGATCAAATCCGCTGACGCAGAAGAGCCATCTGCAAGAGTTATCCCAGCACCCTCGGGGTCGTATTTGACGACTTTCGCTGCAAGCTTGACAGTCACCCCGAGATCCAGCGCTCGCCTGTGCAGTGCTGTATGGAAATTCGCCCGGTGGATGACATAGTATGGTGCGCCGAATGTCTCCCGAAAATTCGGGATGAGCTTGGTCAGACCGATGACATCTCCTGACTCCCAGCGGCGGAATGAAATGTTTTCTGGCTCGGTCACATATGGTTCTAGATATGGATCTAGGCCGAGTCTACTGAGAAGCCGGGTTGAGTTTGATGGAATTTGGATGCCGGCGCCGACCTGGGAGGTGTTAGTGAAGCGCTTCTTGGGAGAAGTCTGAACTGGGATTGGGGGATGCGGGGTCATACTTCTCCAAGCTCGGCGGTTTGTTCGTAGATGGTTACGGTGTGCCCGGTAATAGCGAGGGCGATAGCGGTTGCCAGGCCACCTAGTCCGGCGCCGACGATGATTATATTCAAACGAACCTGTGCAGTCTGGATTGACGGGACTGTGGGTGGTGAATTCAGAAATGCGAGGCAGTTGCTGGGATAACTCGGATTCTGTGCGTGTCAATGTAAGTCCCTGGCATGGGTAGAATATTGGGCTGACCTTCAAAGAACCAGCCGGCAGAGCCTCATCAAGCTTGCTAGTCGACGGCATTTTCCTTTATCAGGCGAGAACGAGGACGCAGAACTTGGATTGTGATTTGGTCTAGCTCGTATACATAGCTTATAAGATAACCCCATGGTTCCCCGCGGTCTCAACCAGCAGTGGGGAACCGGGGATACGCTCCCGACACATTTCCGATCTATCCCCAGCACCTGCACCAGCATCCGATGCTCCAGAAAACATGGGGTATAATATCTGGCCATCGCTACCAGAAATGCAGATACCTGAATCAGACAAATCTTGATTGATCGCATCTGATATCGCAATAATGCCGACTACACAGGTTGCTACCGAAACTGACTCGGAGGCGCAACTCCTAGCAGATCTAGAGGCGAACAAGACCCTACCACTATGGAAACAGATGGCACGACTGAACCCTCCCGCGCCGAATCCAACAACAGTGCCATGTCTCTGGAAATACAAATCTATCCGGCCAAACCTGGAACGCGCTGGCAAGCTCGTACCCGAATCGCAAGCCGAGCGTCGGGTCTTGATGCTCGTCAATCCTGCCCGGGGTGCGTACAGTCCACAGAATCTACACCCTACCTTTCCCATAGCAAAAGGCCTTTATTTTCAGCACCTACTAACCCACCATAATCCAGACGCCCCATACACAACAGACACCCTCTACGCGGGCCTCCAACTAGTCATGCCCAACGAAACCGCCCGCGCCCACCGCCACACGGCCTTCGCAATGCGCTTCATCATCGAAGGCACCGGCGGCTTCACGGCCGTGCATGGCCGCCGCATCACCATGCAGCGCGGCGACGTGATCCTCACGCCGACGTGGAACTACCATGACCACGGCAAAGACGGTTCGGGACCGATGGTGTGGCTGGATGGGCTGGATTTGCCTTCTTTCCGGCATTTTCCTGTGCATTTTGTCGAGCATTTTGATCGGCCGCGGTATCCGGCGGTGGATGTTGATAGTCTGAGTTCGCCGTTGGTTTTTCCGTGGGCTGAGATGAAGGGGAGGTTGGATGGTGTGGAGGGGGAGTGGGCGAGTTTAAGGTATCTGAAGGGTGATGGGCGTGAGGGTATGTTTTTTTTTTTCGCACCTTTCTTGCCCCCTTTTTCTTTGCAATATCCATCAAGCGATATGGTTATATTGCTTTCATTCTCGGTTGCATATTGGGAGATACTCCCGAATTTCCCCAACTCCCGTCATCCACGGTCCCAAGTTCCCAACGCCCGCTAATCTATCGTTTAATCAAAGTGTCCCGCGTCCTAGGCGGTAGTGCCGAGCGCATCGCGGCCGGTGCGTCCTCGTCCTCCCGTCGCGAGACGACCTCCTCCGTGTACCATGTTATCAGCGGCCGGGGTCGCTCGGTGATTGGGGAGAAGGAGTTTGTGTGGGAGGAAGGTGATACCTTTTGTGTGCCTTCGTGGAACAGGTATCAGCATTTTGCGGAGGAGGGGGAGGAGGTATATTTGTATCGGTTTGATGATCGGCCCATGCTTGATGCGCTGGGATTTTATCGGGCGGAGGGGATGGATGTGGAGAGTTTGGTGTCGGATTGAGGAATAGGAGGTACAGATCTGGAGTAGACAGTACTACGGTAGTAACCTAGTAGACGGGTATGAGGCTTGAATATGGATCGGATCGGATCGCGTTTGTTAGGAATGGTAGCACTAGTTACGTGTGTCGTTGATTACTGTGTCGTTTATATGTCGCAGCCTTGATTGAATCGATATACCACCAGGGACCTTTAATTTAGATTGTAGATTCTCGAGTGTCCTACAGAGGTATCATCCTACAGCCTCATTTTCCACATGCAACTCCGTGGACAATGGACATGGGTGTGCGTTCCGCCGTTCAGGCATACAGTGGAGGATAACCTTTTTGACCTCCGTTTCAGAAATTCCGGACGCCCCACCGTTGGACCAGAAAACGAGAAACTTAGGCCGAGAACGAACAAAGACCTCCCCAGCTATCATCCACTCAAAAAAGAATTGACTTCGAGGGACCATTGATCAAGAATTTCGAGCAATACTATCCGTCAATTGGCTCGAAGAACAGAGCAGAAGAACACAAAGAACGAGCGCCAAATCGACCCGCGGTAACACTCCACCGCAATCACAGTAGATTAATCGGGAAAATAGCGAGGAGATTCGAGGAAGATTCCGTGTTTGTGACCGGGATGCATACGCGCTGGAACTCCGTGGTACCACTTCGGCCATAAAGTAGGCAAGTGCACGAGGTACAGAGACAAGCAGACAGGGAAGTCCGTCCGTAGGGTTACAGGCCAGCCGAGATCAGATGCAAGTCAAGTTAACCCCTCGGATGTGACGTACCGAGAGCGGCTAGCCAGCATGGGGGATTTTTGGGGGCTGAAATATACAGTATTCTTATGAGTCTTGAGACTATTTTTCACTACGATCGCCGGTGTCTAAAGATATGGCAGGTGTGAATCGAGGTCTCACATTTGGCGAGCTCAGCCTGCGCTGGGTATGGTGGTGGTCGGGGAGGTCTCACCTGGAGACTAGAGTCGTCAGCCTCGTCCTGACTCAGGCTGTGCCTCACTGCCGCGTATACTCGGGAGTCGGTACCCAAGTTCTACTATGTTATTGCTGGTCTAATGAGGTGGAAATTGCTTGTCCTATGTATCGAATTATACTGGTCGAATGATATGAATTGCCGAGAAATTAATCAACACTTAGTACTCTACCCTCTTGTATTCTCTGTGCAGTAGAGCCCTGAATTTCTGAAAGTGGACTCAATGACTGACCCACTATGAACCGCCACCTGTCGTGACTCGTGTCTACTGTCTAGCGGCTTTGCTGGCCACCACGTCCGAAGCCGTCGTTTGTACATGTCAAAAGAAACGACATGCTCATTTCCACGAGATCCATCATGCGAAGAGCGGATCCGTGGAAATGAGATTGAAAAACACCCATCGATCGCATCGCACAAAGCACTAATATCCCGAGCAGAAGAAAGAAAAGGCCCATCACCGACCCCCCGCCACTGGGGCGTGTCATTGGGTCGTGATCCCAGCTGAGGGCTGACTCGACCGAGCGGAGATGCCCGCACGGCACCCAATGACACTCGTCGCCTTCGCCATCACTGCTGCTCGGTGGAGAAAGACAGACACATCAACGGAGTCCCTCATGCAAGGACACTGGACAGACGGGACAGGTCCCTTTCTGAGGGTTAGTCCCTGGAACAAACACTTGAAACTAGCGACCATCGTTGCCCCTCATGGCAAACTCCTCGGGTGCTCGTTCCCTCTCCCAAGTGGAGATGGCCAGTGTTTCAGCCTCTGCAACGCAAGGAACCCGCGCCATCCTCATTGGCCCGTTCCCCAGTCCTTGTCCAGCCGTTCCTGAGGATCTTGACTTTCTGGGAGAGTCGTGGAAAACGGAGTCCCTTCCAGCGCCGCGTTATGGCGTTCGGTCAATCTGTATTGGGTTACTGCGAGTCTGCGACAGAGAGCGAGAGAGCAGCCGGGTCTCCACATTGGCTGGAGTCCGTCGTCCTGCACGCAAATGGAGCCGCTGGGGGAGACGAGGTGAGGTTAGCCCACAGGATTGGAGGTCGGAGGTACCTGACTACATATACCATTGGATTGCTCCACGCCTACGTTTTTTTTCTTTCCTTTCTTTCTCAGCAGCAAGCAAGTCTTCTCTCCGTCACTCTCTTTTTTCGTGCTGGCCACTCCTTTTTCAGTCACGATGTTCTTCACCCTTCCACTCGTATGCTATCCCACTTAACAGTATTGCCTTCATGTACCTAACTAATCCTCTCTCCAGCTTCTGGCTGCTGGCAGCCTCCCCCTCATTTCTGGGGCTCCAGTCGCATACGTTTCCACTCGCGCATCCGCTGATGTAGTTGAAGTCGAGCAAGCCACGTCCAAGCACTCCCTCAGTGGACGTAGCAGCAACCTTTACTCCGCCGTCTTTGGCGGCAACGGCCAGGTCTCTGATGGATGGCCCGCCATTACCAACTGGGTTTCCACCTTCGATGACATGTTCGAGAGCAACAAGGAGATCATGGGTTCGTCCTGTGCCCAGTGGGGTGTCGCCGATACCACCGAGTCCGAGATGGCCGACATGAAGGCCGCCATCAACAAGATCGCTGGTGAGTCGGGCGTCGACGCCCGCTTCATCCTGGCCATCGTTATGCAGGAGAGCAACGGCTGTGTCCGTGTCCAGACCACCGACAACGGCGTCGTCAACCCCGGTCTCATGCAATCCCACAACGGCAAGGGTAGCTGCAACATCAACGGCGCGGTCCAGAACCCCTGCCCGGCCTCCGAGATTGAGCAGATGATCCGTGACGGTACCATGGGTACTGCCGACGGTGATGGTCTGCAGCAGCTCATCGCCGCCAATGGTGGTTCCAGTGATGCTGCTTCGTACTACAAGGCCGCTCGGTGCTACAACTCCGGCTCGATTGCGTCCAACGGTAACCTGGGCGCCGGTATCGCTACTCACTGCTACGCTTCGGACATTGCCAACCGCCTGCTTGGCTGGGCCTCCGGCACCAGCAGCTGCAACGCCAACACCATCGCCTCGCTCACCGGCTCCAGCTGGACCGGCAGCTCGTCCTCTGGTAGCTCCAGCAGCTCGAGCACAACCTCCTCCGCCACCGGCGTGACCACCATCCTGCCCGAGCCCGCGGCGCCCACTGCCACCAGCACCAGCACCACTGCCACTGTCGTTGCAGTCACCCAGACTCCCCAGCCCCAGCCCACCACTCCGGCGACTAGCACCACCACTGCTGCTCCCTCTGCGACTGCCTCCACCTCTGGCGCTGAGATCTACCCCTACGCCATCTCGCCCTGCCAGGAGTACTACACCGTCGTCGACGGCGACTACTGCGAAAAGGTGGAGACGCAATTCGGCATCACCGCCGCGCAACTGCAGGCCTGGAACACCGGTCTGGACGACACCTGCTCCAATCTCTGGAAGGGATACCAATACTGTGTGAAGGCTTGATGTCTCTCCACAAACCATTCATTGACTTGACTCTGTGCCCATATGGACATAGCCCGAACCCCGGCATTCCTTTTCGGTGTTAAGGGTACTTGTCTGCAATCTTGTATCTTTTTGTTTTTTGATTTTTCCCTTCGTCTCCAGTACCAAGTCTCTTTTGACTTGTACTCGGATCCCCTTTTTTTTCTTGTTCTTACCTTCCTCAATTTCAGGGGCAGTGCCTTTGATGTTGACTTTGAGAAGCTTGACTGTTAGAGGGTGTCCTGTGATGGACACCCTACCCATTTTCACATTTCACATTTTCACTTTCCACAAAAAGACTTTGATTCTCGAGAAGAACAAACAGTTGGCACGGCCATGCATGTTTCCTTTCCTGTCACTTCCAGCGGGAGTTCTAGAAAGTCGGTGATCGGTGATCGGTGCTCGGAGCTATGGATGGACTGGTTCTTGTCCATATTCTCTGGTCAGCACATTGCATTCCTGTTTTTGTTCTAGCTTCTCGCTGGGTTGGGAACGTGCGAGTCCGTCGGACACGATTTGATGACAAGTTTGCTTTTTGGGTTCGCTGTGTCGCTTGACTTGACTTGATACCAACTGCTATCTAGCGGCAAATACATTTCACGATCGTTTTGACTTCGCCTCATATCGTAGTCAGTAGTCAGTACCTAGTCATTGTAATTTGACTTTGAATTCTCCCGGTCAGTATGTCTGTAGAGATTGTCGATGTCGATGCCGGTAACATCGGCGCTTGGTTAGGGCTCTCGTGGACCACGAGAAGGAACTAGTCATGACGGCCTCGAACATCTGGAATGAAACCATCCGCTTTGTATCCTTCTCTTCCAAATTAGAACCTACGTAATACCGTAGAATCGGCTCAATTGGGAGACTGAGTGCTCCCTCGAGACTTGCTTCGGCGACCTGTTCCAGCTTGGAGCCGAGGTGGGGGTGGTGTATGGTGGTTGGACGTGGTTAGCCAAGGCTACTACGGAGGAGCTCGGTGCCATGGATTTCACGGGCGTTCTCGATTTACCTGCTGACTATGGAGGATGTTCTAACACAGGAGACTCTGGAAAGTGGAATTCAGGGTTTCTCAAGCTGTAAAGGGCTGCTTTGTTTGGTTCCGCACTTTCTAGTACAACTACAGATCCCTGATGGATTGATGGGTCCTGAACCCTTACAATCACATTGTCTTGCGGATAATCATGCCTACAATAAATTCTGCAAGGCGAAGGCGCTTCCATGAGTACTTCCCCGTCCATGCACAGGACACGCAATGCAGTATCACCCACCTTCCCGCAGCAGACCTAAGACCCTGCATCGTATGACTATGTCGCTATTGTATCGCTATGTCCCTCCGGGCGCGTAGACCGCGGGATACTGAACCTGGATCAAATATGTATGATGTATGATGTAATGTTTCCTCTGCATTCTCCAGGTAAGCTGTGCAGAGCCTGGTAAGGCTGTAGCCCTGTGTAGACGCTGGGTGTCCGGGTTGGGCGGTTAGGCGGGTTGTGTGATTCGTGTTTGGCGGCGATGGGTTGGACTCGATGGTTACCGTTGTGGAAAGTGTCAGTGGGCGTGGGGTAGCTTTCCATGGCCCTTGGGGCGAGATGGGCATCATATGACCTTGGTAGAAAACCCCTTGTTACTCTATGAGGTATTCAAATTCGCGTCTTTGAAAGTAGGAATAGTGGCACTAGCTGGAAGGAGCGGTTGTGTGTGGTTACTCTCACTAGTGTACTGCATTCTTCACACAGCGACTAGGTCGGGGGTATGCCATGGAATACCATGATCGAGGAGTAACAAACTTATAGAAGGGACGGGATTAGTAGAGTGACCACACTTTTGCTTGAAATTTCTAGCTACCGCCCTTTCGGGCACTTTCAAATACTCTTTCGAACACAGTTTCTACTACTTTACTTCTTGTCATCTAATAATCAAGCTCATTTATAAAACTGCCCGGGTTATATTCATTAAAAGGTGTAGACAGCACTAAATGAGTAGGGAAGTATATCTACGCTGTAAAAGGTGACAAGGGCTGCCAGTAATTATTTTCAGGTTACTATCTTTAGGTACATCCTCGATTATTTCTATCTTAGTGCGTGATTTTCTCTGGGCAGTGAAACTGAAATCAGGCATTTAAAGCCATTTTTAGGCCTTCCATCCTTAGAAGAGGCCTCTAGAAAAGTGATCCAACGTCCATACATAACCTTTCTGCCTTGCCTTCAAGTGCCTAGGTATCACTTCTCAACTGCCCCCTGGCTTATCAGATACTGAGCTATAGATTGATCTTCCCTGGACAGTGCGACTTCGAGCGCACTGTGGAACTTCCGATGCCGAAATTGGAGATTGACATCTGCCTTGCCCACTTCCACAAGGTACTGAACAATATGCATATGCTCTTCCTCAACAGCAAAAGCAAGTGCACTGCCATACCGTCCGATCTTAAGTAGAGAATTCACGTCTGCGTGAGCATCCTCCACAAGGTATTTCACCACTTCTAGGTTTCCACCAGAGGCGGCTGCAGCGAGTGCGCTGCCATAATCCCCTACTTCGAGTAGAAGATTCGCGTCTGCGTGAGCTTCCTCCACGAGGTATTTAACCACTTCTAACTCGCCAAACACGGCGCCGCCGGCGGCGGCGGCGAGAGCGCTACCATAATGTCCTACTTCGAGTAGAAGATCCACGTCTGCGTGAGCTTCCTCCACGAAGTATTTGACCACCTCCAGCCGTTGCTCAGCGGCGGCTGCGGCGAGTGCGCTGCCATAAACCTCTCCCTCGAGCAAGAGATTCACGTCTGCCTGAGCTTCCTCCACGAGGTATTTCACAACTTCTAGGTCGCCGTTAGAAGCGGCTGCAGCGACCGCGCTACTATACCCCCCGGTCTTAAGTAGAAGATTCACGTCCGCGTGAACTTCCTCCACGAGGTATTTCACCACTTTTAGGTTACCGTGAGACGAGGCGGCTACGGCGAGCGCGCTGCTATACCTCCCGGTCTTAAGTAGAGGATTCACGTCTGCGTGAGCTTCCTCCACGAGGTATTTCACAACTTCTAGGTTACCACGGAAAGCGGCTGCGGCGAGCGCGCTACCATAATTCCCTACTTCGAGTAGCAGATTCACGTCTGCGTGAGCTTCCTCCACGAGGTATTTCATAACTTCTAGGTCGCCCTGGGAAGCGGCTGCGGCGAGCGCGCTGCCATACCCCCCGGTCTTAAGTAGAGGATTCACGTCCGCGTGAACTTCCTCCACAAGGTATTTCACCACTTCTAGGTTACCGTGAGACGAGGCGGCTGCGGCGAGCGCGCTGCCATAATATCCGGTCTTGAGTAGAATATTCGCGTCTGTGTGAGCTTCCTCCACGAGCAATTTCGTCACTTCTAGGTTTCTTGTAGAGGCAGCTATGGCGAGCGCGCTACCATTATCACAGGCACCCCGTGCGATAAGGTCGGCGCAGAAGGACAAACAGCCACGTTGGGCAGCTATCTCCAACAAAGTTTCCCCGCTCGCATTTGTTTGAGATGGGTCAAAAGTTTGGCTGTCAAACCAGTCGTGAAGGACCTTCCTGAGCGAAAAATGAGCTATCGCAAAGATCGGCGTCGTAATTGGAGACATATCTTCCTCATAGACATCAAGCCCCATGGAATCGAAATCAGCCACTCCAAAATCTCCAAAAATGTGCTTGGCCCAGCCAATGAAATAAGAGCTGCTTTTGGCCAAGGACCCCAAGAATCGTTCGAGATATGCAATTGACGCATCATGCCCCGTCAATCTCGTTACGTAGAACGGCCAACAGGTCTGAACATGGTAAGAGAACGGATGATCTGGATCTAAAGGGTCACGAAAGTCCCTAGACACCTGCTTTTGCCCTATTGAGACCGTTGCGGTCTCAGTTGGGTCGAATGTCTCGATAAGCGATTGAAAGCACACCTGTGCACAGAATGAGTACGCAGGTTGCGTGAGCCCATGAGCCGTCTCGAAATACTCTCTGACGGAAAGGTGGAAGAATCGCCATCGATGATCAGAATCAACGACCAGCAGATTCTCACATATTGATAGCAGATAATCCTCCGATACAGGTTCCCTCAGCTCGAGATGATCTCTTTCAACGCTGATGCGAACAGCGTCCAGGAGCTGAGTGGTCTTAAGAGGGGACGGAGCAGACATCACCCATTTGATTGCGCGCTCAGCAAGCTCTTGATCAGGACGTAGACCAGTCTGGATCTTTGAGTAGATTTGATCATATGCAGCATCCAATCCTCTAGGGAGAATCTCCAGAGCGTATTCAATTGCTTCAGTGGACTTGCATTGTGCCACTTGTTTCGTTTGAAGGGCCGCCCAAAGGAACCTGTCTTCTGTTAGGGGCATGTTTTCGCAAAGTCGGGGTAGAGCCTCACATGTTATCACACATGTCGAGTATAGTAGTAATGATTATGTCTTTCATCTTGACGATGTTTGACCTAGGATATCTTCTCTCCATCGTATCAATTTCCATCCTCACAAATCTCTCAATATCGGCTTGATTGTCAGTGGCCTGGATGAGGACTGTGGGTCCCGAGCCGTACATCCTCGCGATTTCTTTCTCTGGGCGACTGGCAACGAAAATTTTCAAGGTGTGTCCATGTTCAACCTCGCCAGCGAGGTTATGGAGCCCCTCCATCAGAAGGTCAAGCTCACTGTCATTCACCTCATCTAATGCGTCGAGGACGACAAAAGTTTTCCGATATAAGTTGAATGACTCGAGGAGCTGATTATGACAATCGAACACTCCAAGCTCCGTTGCTCGATCCTTGGCTTTATCGCACGCCTCTTGAAGGCTTTTTCTGACAGACTGCTCATCGCGTTTAGGGCCAGCAAGTTGGCGAACTAGGCTTCGAAAAACTGGCAGTGCCTCGCGGCGATCTTGCTCATCTCGGTTGCAGAAGAAATAGGCAAACCCTTCCAACTGGGACTCCTTTACGGCAGTGACCTCGATATGCTTGACTACCGCTGAAGTCAAGAAGGTTTTGCCAGTGCCAGCTATTCATTCTTGTTAGAAACCACCTTCCAAAATCCGATGAACACTTGGCAGACTCACGGGATCCTTGAAGCCACAAGACACCAGATTCGGGGGAGTCAATCCAGTCGCAAAACCTCTCGTGTTTGATCAGCCAGTCTCCGGTTCCTGGTCGTCTTTTTTCTTCAATTTCGTCGTGGTGACGTCCGTACTGCACACGAGAAATCCACTCCAGGAGATCTCGTCGCTCTTTTTTGCTCACGTGCTGTAGAACTTGCTCTACATCGCGGGTTATGCTGGAAAGAGTATTGTCCGTTGCCTCGATGTACTTCTTCAACTCGGCATCCTGACGAGCATGAGCTGTAATTTCACACCTGGCCGCGACTGTTGCAATATTCTGTTCCTGGTTTTGTAGGTCTGATAGTTTCGGATGGCTTTTTGGAATCAAACACTGAATGGCAAAACTGCACTGCGGTGTTGGAGGACAGAGCCGATGTGGCAAGGATGTCCAGCACGCACACATACAGATCCACCAACGCATCGTGCAGCTTGTTCACAACGTCTACTCTGCCCGTTCGCTCGGGCGTATAGATCTCGTAGTAAACCTGGCCGCAGAAGATGGAGCCTGCTACCTTGTCCACGACCGAAAGAAGAGCCGTTTTCTCTTTATCGAAAGTCTCAATTTCCTGGTTATCTCACTTTGTAAGTGCTGGTTTCTAGAAAGGTAGTAAAGGAATAACGACGCACCTGCAGAATCGTTTTCGCAACAGCCCAAACTCCGGCGCCAGGCGATGGAGCAAATTGAATAGCCATATCCCCGATCTTTTTTGCCCACAAAGCCACCTGAACAGTTGTCTGTCTGACCGGGAGCTCTCGATCTCCGATTTGAATCTTCCAGTCCTTGGCAAGGCTCTGGTCTCGAAGTCTTTCAGCCTCCTTTTGAAATGCGTCGACCTGGGCATCGAAGGGCTCAGAATTCTTCATTCCACGCTTCTCGAGTTCAAGCTGTGACTTTCGTGACAGTTTGGCAAAGGCCTCGAGCCATAAGTCGCGCTTGTCGGTTTTTTGCACCACAGGATCACTCGCAGCCCTGGGAGACGCGGTCGACTGCGGCGGTTCCACGCCAGTTCCCGTCGCAGCTGGGCCTGAACTGTCAGTGGACTGTGTACCGCCCGAGTCTGTTGGCGGCTTCGGACGCTTCAATCTCGTTGCAAGACGTTTGAATACCATGTTTATAATCGTTTGATAAGATGATCAGGGCGATTTTCTTGGTGGGAGAGCTCGAAGACTGCGTCTGTGAGGCTCAGAGCAGTTGGAAGCCCAACACAGCCCCCAACCTCGAAACCCCTCATTTCAGCTAGGAAGCGCTTGCATGCAGGTCACGCTTCGCACTAACGAATGGGGAGAGAGGCTGATAACGCCGCTCGAGAGTGGAAACGTCGACTGCAGATGAAGCCCCTTTTGTTAGGCGCCGAAGAAATGGACGAAGTGCGAGCAGGCCTTGCAAGTGGCGCGCAGGAGCTTGCCCAAAGCCTACCGAAAGTGACCCGAGCTGGAGATAGCTTTGACCTGCCATCAACACCACTGAAAGATCCTTTCCTATGCGACGATGCGAATGAGAATTTCTGTGATGTCCTGATTGCATTGGGTTTGCTGAGCCAGTGTCGCAACATGCTGGACAGAAAATGCGGAGAAGGCCTGCGGTTGAGACCAAGTGTCCCAGATCACTTTTGGTTCTTTCTGACTTGGAAGTGGGTTCAGAGTCTTCAAGGTGGTATGCTTGGCTCATTGATTGACTTTATATCGCGTGAGGAGAGCAGCCACGTAATTGATGCAGCTATTAAGCCAGGAGCCCTGTGAATGGAATAAAATTGAGAAGGATGAAAGTTTCTTGTCATTCTGGAGACACCACCGAGTTATGCCCAGATTAGCTGCTTCGTCTCGGTGGTTATAATTTCACCTACCATGACGAAGCTCGCGTGAATATCCCAATGACTTCACCATCAGCCGTTATTGGAATATTCCGCTTCCATTCGATTCAACTCAGCTCGTCATCAAGCCCCACCAAAATGCGGCTTCCGATTTTTCCCCGACCCAAACAACTAACCCCGACCTTTCCCCGCTCATTATCATCGCATTCCAATCCCGTGCCAACCCCGGATTCCCAGTTCCACTCCCCGCAATCAATATGGCCCCATCAGACGAGGCAGATAACGAGGTATCGCAGGCTCCGGCATCCAAACGGCGCCGTGTCGCGGTCGCCTGTGATGCATGTCGAACGCGCAAGTCACGCTGCGATGGGGTCCGACCGCGCTGCTCGCTATGTCGAGATCTCGGATTCGAGTGTGTGTATACACCTCCACCGACGGCGGCCAACGTTATCGTACAGAAGGACTATCTGCATGGGCTTGAGGAGAGGGTCAAGAGGTTAGAGGAGGGGATGGCGGGGATGAAAGGGGAGATTGATGGGTTGAGTGGTCGGGTTGACAGCGTGGAAGTGCAAGGAACTGCTCATGGAGACGGAAGCTCGAGTAGCGGTTTTACCGCTGGCAGGAGGACCGAGGATGATGGGCAGAGGGTTGCTTCATTGCCAGTGCCGGATTTGATAGGAACGGAGGATTCGGTTGATGCGATGGGCGCAGTGACTTTTGCTGATGAGGAGGACTCGGGATTCTTCGGTTTGGCTGACTTTACGACCGATTGATAGGGCGCAATGGCTAATCAATTTTGAACAGGACCTTCTTCGAACATTGCATTTTTGAGAAACCTCTCCAGAGCAGTTGTCCAGCAGGGCTATCTTCTATCACCTGGCGCGGCAGAAGGAGGATTCGTCAACGCGTCACGACCACCTTCTCCACCGCGCCAAACACCCCGGGATCAACGATCAAAGGTCAACATCTTTGCGCTTCCTCCTGAATCAGATGCATTGGCGCTCATTCAACGGTACTTTTCCGAGACGGGATTGCTCTTCCCATACATCTACCCGCCTACCTTCTTGGAAACATATCATCAAATGGCAAGGGAGAACTTCACCAAAGTGCGGAGAACTTGGCTTGGCTTGTTGAACATGGTTCTGGCTATGGCGACTATAACTGCGATGCCTGGAGGTGCGAAAGCCGATGTCCGGATCTCAAAGTCGGATGTTTTTTATCAACGTGGTCTGGGGTTATGTGGGAGCGAGATTTTACGAGGGACGACGCTGGAAGTTGGTAAGTATTGTCCCTGAGAAGGAATTCCATTACCTTACAGATTATAATACTGATTGATGATAGTCCAATATCTCCTGCTCATGGGCCAGTACCTGCAGGGCACGCAAAAGTCTGTCCAGGCTTGGACTGTCCATGGGTTAGCTGTAAAAGCGGCGCTCCAGCTAGGACTGCACTCGAGAAATGCTTCCAGATCGTTCTCGCCACTCGAACAGGAGACGCGTAAGCGAACGTGGTACGGTTGTGTGGTGCTTGACAGGTAGGGACCAAGATTATGGGCTGGCTATACCTCATTGCTAACCTGATTTCCAAGAACTCTGAGTATGACCTTTGGAAGGCCGAGTTCCATCCCAGACTACTACGTGAAGCTTGAGCTACCCTCGAAACGAGAATTTGAGAATACCTCCGCCTTTGTCGATGACGAGACTTCCTCCCTCGCCGTGTCCTTTTTCAACTCAACCATGTGAGTCCCAACACCAACTCAAAAACAACATAGCCTCTAACATTCCCGTCAGCACCCTATACAAACAACTCTGGACCGTCCTCGACCTTCTCTACGGCCAAAATATAGGCTGCGACCCACCCCTCTCCGTCAGTGAAACAGTCGCCCACATTTTCAGCATGGAACAACACCTCTTCACTTGGGAACGATCCCTCCCACCATCTCTCCAGCTCGTATCAACAACCATCCTGAATGAAATGCCTCTCGACCAGACTTCGCCAAGCCCCCAATACTTCGCCTGGAAATTCCGCGTCATTCTCACGCTCCGATATCTCAATCTCCGGGTCCTCCTGCACAGACCTGTGTTAATGAAATTCATCGCCGCGAGTCGATCACCGAATCGTGATCCGCAGGATTTGAAACTCCTGCAGCAGATTGGGATGAATAGTATGCAGATTGTTGCCGAGTCGGCGATGGAGATTATTGATATTGTGTGGAGGGTTGTTTCGGAGCCCGGGTGGAAGCAGAGTTTGTTGGGGGCTTGGTGGTTTTCGTTGTATTACAGTAAGACTGTTTTTTCTCCCCTCAAATGAAGTTTGATCGTTCGTGCTGACCTTCCTCTAGCATTCAACGCAGCTGTTGTCCTCATCGGTGCTATCTGGGTGTACCGAGATGCAACCCTCAGTAGCACGCCGATGACTGCCCAAGTTAACAAGATGCAGCAGTATCCTGCCCGTGCAGTGCTAGCTCTTTCAAAACTCGATGATGGAAACAGAATGATTGATCGGTGCCGGTATTATCTGGAGCAATTTAATAAGATCTTGGTTGATCCTGGTAAGTCCTTCTTCCACCATCACTCTTCGTGTCCCGCCACGCCGTGCTGATTTCTTTGAAGAAACGGACCTCGATGGCCTGATACCCAGCTTTACAAGTGTGACGGGCATGCGTGGCTCAAATGTGACTGCTGATTTTAGTCTCTCGCCGTTTGGAATGGAGCTGGGCGAGTTTATGGTGGATGATGATCTCGTTGCGATGATAGATAAGCAGGGGCTTATACCGCATGATGCAAGATCAGGGTACCCAGTATAACTCAATGAAGGCTAAATCTTCGCAAAAGAGAGCCAGTGTAGACCCTCAATAAGGAAGATCGCTAGAAAAACGTCTGAATATGAGAGTTTTGATGGGATATCAAAATTAATTTCCAAGCGTGAAATCACTGGGAAGAATGTAGATCCAAAATCCCCTAGGAAGGGTCATCACCAACTTCCCGGTTCAGTCAGTCACTCCCCAAGCGCGGTGGCCTAGTTGGTTACCTGGTTCGCCCAACCGTCCGGTTAAAGTAGTCATGACGCCAGAAATGGCTGAGCTCCTGGACGGTGTCGCGAGGGGGGTGCCTCTTTTTTTTTCGTCGGTGGATTGCAACCACACTTTTTGAACTACCTGGCAAAGATTCTGATATAATTTTTACATTGAAATTGTTAGCAAAATAAGCAGAGTATTATCATGTACTTTTTATTGCTTTATAGGATATAGCGTGGCTGTAGGGATGCATTTTATATCATGCGTATGAGAGCAGTGAAGCGTCCAGGGACGACAATCAGCCAGTTTGTATGGGGATCGCGAGGTTGCGGGTTCGATTCCCAGCATTAGAGGGTTTGAAATATTTTACTTTTTGGGCATGCCTGCTCATGGACTGTTGATTAATATGACTTGATTTCGGTGCCGCATCAAGCACACGGACATCCATGCTTCAGACAGCCACCCGCGCACACTGTAGCTACAAAGACGAGACAAGACTGATTTTTATGAATTCATTCCATTAATGCGAAGAGAACAAAATACAAGACTCATCATCCAACCCTGTCCAACCCCTCACTCACCATTCCACTTCGCAACATTCGCCTTATGCGCAATCTTCGCCAGCAACGGCGCCATACCTGCATGATTACACTCAGGCTGGAACCTCTTACTCAACAACGGATCACTCTCAATCTCATCTCTCTTCGAGAAACTAAATCCCGGCGTGCGCTTTACACAGCTATACTGCGCATCTGCACCGCGCAGAGCGCAGATCTCGTTCTTCACGCAGTCGCCCGTGCAAGCGGGGATACTAAACCCGCGCGTCCGGCGAGCCCAGAACGCTTCAAACACGGTTGTGTCCTTTTCCATGGCGACGGTGACGTTGTGCCAGAAGGCTGGGGTGAGTTCGGCGGTTGGAGCGGGGGGAGGGGAGAGTTTGGCGCCGTAGTCTTTCTTTGCGGTGTAGTACGGTACCCACTCCTGCTTGCTCTGGAAGGACGGGTCGCTGATGTTGGCGATGTATTGGGTGTAGTCCATTACGCCGAATGTCTCCGGGTCGATGTCGTATACGCGGAAGGAGGGCGGGCCGGACGTTGGCGTCATGGATGGTGCGACGTAGCCCATTGCCGTGGCGGTATCCCAGTTGCGATTGTTATAGTCGGAGTACGCGATCTGGAACTCGTCTGTGTGCGTGTGTCCGAAGAACAGGCCTGCGATGGTGGCCTCGTATCGCTGGACGATCTGGTCGAAGTAGTGTGAGTGGTCGCGGAAGTGGTCCACGTCTCCGGATGGGATGTGCGAGATGAGCCAGACGCGTTGGCCGGCTGTTTCGGCGGCTTGGAGCTCGTTGATTAGCCAGGCGAGTTGGCCGTTGGGGTCGTACTCCATTGGTTCTGTGTATGAGAAGAAGTTGTATTTGTAGTAGAAGATGCTGTTGTAGGAGATGATGCGCAGCTTGCTGTTTGGGTGGACCGCCGAGTAGGAGCCGTATTTGTTTGCGTTTTGAACGCTGTCGAGGCCGGTGATGGTCATCCAGTCTGCTGTTAGGGCGTCGTAGGCCCATTGGGGGTTGTATTTGCTGGGAACCTTGTTGGAGGGGAAGAGGTTGAGTGGTGCGGCGTCGTGGTTGCCCAGGGCGGCGTATACGAGGCCGAGATGGTTCTCCATCGCGCCGTAGGTGGCGTTCAAGTCTTGCAATACTTCGTCCTTGTTCACGAGCCAGACGTCGTGGGCGACGACGTCGCCTGTGTAGATTGAGAAGGCGGGGTTGAGGTTGGCGATGGCGGTCATCATGCTTTCCTGGAGTTGGTGAGGAGGATCGCATTTGGGATGGCCCCATGGTCCGCAAGGCTTGTCGGTGGTTCCTGGTGCATCTTTGTCGGTGTATACGCGACAACAGATCGGCTTAGAGCAGTCATAGTTTGACCCGGTCTCGTAGGACAGATCGACATGAGTGTCGCTGAAGTGAACCACTTTGATTGGAGGTTTACCGCTGGGAGGAGGCCGACTTGTTGCTGGTTTTGGCGATGGGAAGGTCAAGTCAAATGGACGGACATCGGGGAAGTCGCAGAGGCCGACCAAGGCTGAGCAGAGCGTCTTGGCTGTGTGGGAGCCCACTTTCATATTTTTGAGGGCGTAATGAAGGGCTGGAACTTCACTGGCGACGACACCAGCGCAGACATCCCGATCTTCCGCCTACATGATGGTCAGTGCCCAAATTCAATGGACAAGGTATGAGCTGACTTTGGAATGTGGATATTGACTCACTTTGCTGATATCACAGACTCCGGTCAGTACATCCTCCAGGAAGCCTTCGCCAAAGTCAGCCACGAGCTTGAGACCGCCCAGGAGGACCTATCGACACTATACTTAGTATGCGAGAGATGGCAAAAGGGTCTTGAAAAGACGCACCTGGCAGCTTCCACAGTCCACAGCTTCCTTGAAGTCATCCCATATCGTTGCAACCCAGGTCTCTACCACACCAGCCTGGGCCCCTGGCAGTGACACCAGAGGTGCAAGAGCTGCAAGCAAGACTGCCGGCTTCATTTGAACAGGTGGGGAGGGTGTCAATACTGGAATCCACCAACCAGAACGGAGCCAAAGGCAAGTCAGCGAGGTCGTCTGGCTGGTTTCACAGCCCTCTCGACTGACGATAGCGAGAACATCGCGGCAGACAGGACATTTAAATACATTGACCCAACCGAGGATATCTGCACGCCAATTTGCCCAGCCAAACGATCCTACCATACGTATATTAGCGGATACTGTTCCTGCAGAGAAGACTAAGCGAAGCTATCATCAAAGCATATATGCCACTAAATCTCTCCACAATGGAGACGCGCTGTCTTTGGGCAACGATGATAGGCCCGCGCGTGTCGATCGCAGGTGCCAGCATCGCAAGCGCACCTGTTCATGGCAAAGCTCCCGGGAAGCGATTTTGTGCCTGACCAGTCGGAATGCATGCCTGTCGACCGTTTTCCGTCGGAGTTTAATGGAGGCCGATGGGGCGACCGAGAGGGGCTGCGGGACTACTACATCGTCGACCGAGCGATGCAGCCAAGCTGGTAGCTAACGGGTTGGCAATGGAACACGGGAGACCATGCGTTGGGGTGGGAATCTCCCAAGCAAAATATTTCTCTCAAGACCGATAGTTTGTCATGCTTATGGAGAAAGAGATCTGGGCGAACAAAGTCGGTCGCATTCTTAGATCCGATCATCACATGAAAATGATGGTAGAGACGTACTAGACGAAGGTTGCCCCTGACGAGCATTGGCATAGCCCCGCGACCTTTCAGGGGGGTCTTAGACTCTTATCTCAGCCAGTACTAGCCTATTTACTCTGTACGGAGTATTGCCAGGTCTTGGCTCTCCTTTCCGTTTTCGTGCTGAGACGCTCGCCGCTTGTCTGCTCAGCTGCTGCTCTTCGCACATAGGAAGCTATATGATGCTGCAAGTGAGGTACCGCATCAACATTCATACCCGTGGCATCCTCTTCCTTGATATTCAACACTTCAATCTTTGGAAGCCCACCGCCTTCCATTTCCTGAATCACTTCCTGGGTGTATCTCTATCCCGCATCTCTTTCTGTATTTCTTCACTATGCTTCAGGTGTTGTACGCTGTGACATCCAGACAAGAGGTTCAGATCCATGACCGAAACGGCCTCAACAACAGGGGTATCCAAGTCAGGGACCATAGAGCAGGAACCATCGCTATGCGCGCTTTCTCGTGAGAGTCATTGAGCCATGAAAAATAGCTGGAAATTGAAAGACTCATCTGATTAAGCGCGCTGAACGAAAGAAAGGCACTCGGGCCAACGTACCCTGCCAACTTTCGAGGTTTCCAAGCCAGGTATGAACAAAACCAGCTTCCGAGAAGAAAGACTCCCACTCAAAATCATGCCCGAAACATCCGAAACCCACCCCCCGAACACCTTCCATTGCTGAGGTCGTCAGTCCCGCACTCTCAGGCGAAGACATCGCGCGGATTCCCTCAATCCCCTTCAGCAGAACGTCGCACAACTCTAAGCTACCCCTCGCGGCCCGGGTAACCTGTAACTCGACCTGGACGCCCCCCTCAGCCGCTTCCGCCTGCGCGAGGATCATGCTCAGGAACATGTGGTTTTTCATGTTCGTCTCGCCTTGCCGGATACGTTCCTCCGATAGCGAGATAAGATCCCGGACGGCGTGTTTGAGGAAGTCCCGGTACTGCTGCGTCCGGTGTAGCGTACTATTAAGGTGCTGTGTTTCAATATGCGCGAGTAGCTCGAGACGAATAGCTGATGTGGCGTATCGGACGCCCTCCCGAAATACTCGCCGCCGATTGTTAGTACCCTAGCAAAGCTTGGGTCTGGCTCTGGCGAGATTATGGCGAGGGCGGCGTCGAGGCTAAGTTTGAGCAAGTAGTGGAAAATCGGATTGGTGCGCGCCTTGTTACTGAAAGAATCCCCTCTCTTTGGGAAATCCCAGAACAAGAATGTCGAGAACCTTCTCGACCAGCTCGAGCATCCGGCTCTGATACGCCACGGCGCGGTCTTTGAACTTGTCCTTCGGCAGGCTGGAAGGCCACAAGTTTGGGCCGGTCGAGAAGCTGCAGCAGTCGGGATCATCCTCGGGGACTTCTCTGCCGACCGTGAATGTCTGCGAGAAAGACAGGTTCCATTTAGCATCTCTGAGTCCACGTAGTGAGAGTTCTTGGAGCGCACCTCTTTGGTATCAGGCAGCAGATCCTGCTGGTGAGTCAGGATGCCAGGGGGCTCGTAGGCAACCTTTAAACGAACAGGCCACAGACTTGTTGATCCAAACCTCCATCTTCTTTTCTTAAGGCAAGGCAAAAAACATTTTATTGAATTCGAGGGCCTCTTCAAGAGCATCTTTGCTGATGCTGTGTCCGGTTAGGTTGAAAATGCCGTGTACGTGCGGGTACTGCTCACGCCCTCAACGACGGCTTGACGAGCCTCCTCCAAAAAGTTAGGGCTGAGGAACGCGCTAATGTCCACTGTAGGGTTGGAAGGGCCGGAGCACTGCTGATGCTTTCCGTGATTGCTTGTTTGGTAATCAAGTTGTGGCCGGCCTAGCGAGCAATTGTGGGCTTCTACCTTTGGTAATCACGACTTGTGCCCGGCCCTGTTCAGCCTCTAGCAAGACTCAAAACCTATAAGTAGATACGGTATGCGACTGCAAATATGCCGATATTTACAGTTTCTACCTAGACGGCTCCAGATATAATCATTACCGCGGCGCATTGAATATTCTTGGACATTTAGTGATATGCCAACATCGATGGGCGACGAATGAGAATATGTCCGAAGAATGGGGCAACATGCGATTCCACCCCGGAAGGTTCCAGGAAAGCCTCAAGCCTTCGATCTAGCACTGGGTTACTGAGGTCGACGACAGGCACAATTGCCAAGGCTATACCTCGCCCTTCCGAAGAACTTGAGGAGGCCAGGTCTGCTCATCTCTCTTTCCTTGAATCACATCAGCACAGAAAGCGGCCCCAATAGCCCCCATGACACGTTTGTCCCTCCACTCGCCTGTCGCCTGATTATCTCCCAGCCCAGTGTTCAGAAAGCCCGGCGACACATTAAACACATTAACTGCGTCATCACGAAGTAGGCGTGCCCACTCGGTCGCCAGCATATACATCGCCGCCTTACTTACGCGGTAAGGAAACCACCGGGTATCCGGCTTTGGCCAGCCTGCCGGTGCGAGACTGTAGCGCGGACTTGAACCACTTGCATGCTCCGTAATGGACGATAGGCCACTGGTGATAAAGATCAGGCGCTTAGTCTGCGCTTGTGAGGCGAGCAGGAGCGGCACGAAGGCGGAAGTAAAGAGGTGCCTGTGACATTGAGGTTGTACGTCTGGTTCCAGCCCTCGCGTAGGCGCATTCAGACGAGGGCTGCCCGTTCATTTTGCAAGGTTTAAGATGTGGAGTCCGTGGCGCTGGGCCTGGTCCCGAGAACCACACAGAGCACGAACAACCCGATGGTGACGATGGTCATTGGTGAGCCAGAGGAAGTGCGTGTGGAATGGTAACAGAGGCAGCTTATTATGATGATGATGATGATGATGATGATGATGTACGGAGCTACTCTGGAAGACTTGCCTGTACGAAGTGCATCCGTTGCCATTTTCCTTCCAATATGAGGATCGTGGTATGACGTAGCGCTATAATACCATGTAAGACTAGTGGCTTGTTCCAAGGAAATAGCGTGGACAATCGGATTACTGGAGAAACCAGCAGGTAAAAATCTCAGACATAGACAGAACGTGGAGTACACTCGTCCGTATCCTTTCGGGTTGAGTTTTGGCGAGGCATCGAGAAGTGCCCGGCGTGGCGCCTCAATTGGGTTTCGAATTGGGGTCGACCGTTGTACCGTAACCGTTGCTCCCGGCGTGTGAAATTTCCCTAAACGAGGCGACTTCGAGTAAGAGCGCGACTACTAACTTAAGACTAAGTGTACTAAGGAGAAATAGCGCAGCAGCGGAGACTTGGTTCCGATCGCGGCGGGGAACGAGCATTTCCAGGTGGGAACCAATAATAACAGCACTCCGTACCTCCGTACTGTACCGCAACCCCAGAGACAAGGTCACGATGATTACGCTTTTCTTCCACTTGACTTTTGCCCCCCTCAGCAAATGCCGAACGCTGATCGACCCTCCTCAGACTTGGGATGTGCGCTTTGCTCGTAATCCTTGTTGAGTTTTGCGCCTGTTAAACCTTCGTATCCCCGTCCCAGCAACCTTCTCCTCCTCGCCTCCTTCGAGCCTCGAGCGGGTCTGCTCTGCCCAGCCCTTTATTACCCCGGATTCATCGACTCTTCAATCGCCAACAACACCAAAGGTCTCTCCCAGAGACCATGGAGCCAAAGCTGGCCCTATACCCTCCACCTCCCTCCTTCGATCGCGACTATGCATTGAGGCACGTCGAACCTGCAATCAATACTTGACAGAGGGCCTCGCAACTGTGGAAAGCCGTCCGCGTCTGCGGCGGTGCGCGGTGCCTTCATTATGCAAACCCGTCGGCCAGCCACGCTCGGTGTCTCAATCACCTTCTTCGTGATTGCGACCGTCTTCGTCGCCTTGCGGTTTATCTCGCGCATCTTTGTCGTGCGTAGGGTCGGGTTACACGATTATTTGATGCTGGTCGCGTGGGTATGTGCTTCTCTGGGGTCCCTGCATGCGCCCGGGATGGTTGTGGACAGGACTGCGCGCATCCTTGTCTGCCCCGAGCACACATTTAGGGACTTTGAGGGTATCTACCTGTGATCATGTCGCTAACTCTATCTAGGTGATCGACTTTGGCTTTTCCTTTTCGCTGTTCTACGCGACGCAGAATGGATTCGGCCTGCACTCAAGCGACATCCCTCCCGAGGATAAAGCGGCACTGAACAAGGCCAATTATGCATTCACGGTGCTATATGTGTGTTTCGAATTCCTCACTGCTGGTTCATTCAGCATACTAACATCGACCTTTTAGAACCCGGCGCTCATGGCCGTCAAAACCTCCATCCTCGTTTTCTACCTGACCTTGACGCGAAACCAAAAAGTCTTCCGATGGGCCAACTATATTACCTTGGCTGTAGTCAACATTGCAGGCTTTGCCTTGACAATGATCTTCGTCTTCCAATGTCGCCCTGTCTCAGCTGCATTCTTCTCGACTGTTCCTCCAGGCGCCCAGTGTATCGACATCGTGACACTGTACCTTTCTTCGTCTCCCATCAACATCATCACTGATTTGGCCATTCTTTTCCTGCCGATCCCGATCCTTACGCAGATGCGTCTTCCATACAAGCAGAAGGTGATTCTGGTGATTACGTTTAGCTTCGGCTTCTTTGTGGCGGTGGTCGATGTCATCCGAGTCGCGTTCCTTCAGCAAGCGGCTATCTCGCGCTCCTTGGCCTTGAAATCAGTTCATCTGCAAAATAATACTGGTGCTGATTTTAGCTGTATGGACCCGCCTTTTTTATGAATTCTCTTGAGCGCTTCGCTAATAGAAACTCCGCGCAGGGTACGCCTCGCTCTCATTCATGTGGTCCGTCGTCGAAGTCAACGTCTCCGTTATCTGCGGCTGTGTTCCCAGTCTCAAGCCGCTCGTCGCTCGCCTCGTGCCAAAACTTATCAGGGATACTGACGACACCTGCACTCCTCGAAACACCTACGCAACCGGTGAAAGTCCAGTCGAGCTACCCTCTCCTGCCGTATTACCAAGTTCCCTCCACGCATCGCCCGCAGTATCCCCATCGGACAGCAATGGAAGTAAGCCATCACAAACAAGAAGTGGCAGCACAACTACCCGTAGGCAGAGCAGGCAGAGCTCAAACGCGCAGATGGATATTCTCGACTTCCTGGGCCAACCTGGAAATGTTACGGCCGGCACTGATACTGAAGGCAACACGCACACTAGCGCATCATATCCACCCGATATCACATTCTTCGATTTCGTCAACATGAAGAATCCAGAGAGCATGCTCAAACTCAACAATCGAGAGTCAATCGCTCCTATCGCATTGACAACTCTACTGTTTTTCTTGTGGGGATTTGCGTATGGGTTGCTTGACATGCTGAACTCTCAATTTCAAATCATTGTTCAATTAGACAGCTGGCACTCGCTGGGCTTGCATGGTGCCTACTTTGGTGGGTATGCCGTTGGCCCAATGCTAGTTGGGCGTCCAGTTCTGAAGACGTGGGGATTCAAGTCCACTTTCATCACCGGATTGTGCATATATGCATGCGGAACGCTCGTCTTCTGGCCATCCGCCGTTCTCGCCTCGACAGCTGCCTTCACCATCTCCAATTTCATTGTCGGATTCGGCCTTGCGGTATTGGAAACCGCAGCCAATCCCTTCATCGCGCTCTGTGGTCCCCTGGAGAATTCAGAAATCCGATTGAACATCTCGCAGGGTGTGCAAGCGATCGGTAGCGTTGTCTCCCCGCTTCTAGCTAAAGAAGTCCTTTTCAAGAGCGTTCAAGACGCCGCTTCTCTCGTCGACGTCCAATGGACATACCTAGGAATCGCTCTTTTCGACGTCCTCCTCGCGGTCGCCTTCTACTACCTACCGATACCCGAAGCCTCCGACGAAGACCTCATCGAACTCGCCAACCGACGCAGAGAAGACAACATGACCAAAGTCATCGGCATCCCAGTTGTCTGGCTCACCCTGGGTTTCGGCATCTGGTCCCAATTCTTCTACGTCGCCGGCCAAGAAGTCCTCTCCACCTCTCTGGAACGCTTCGTCCAAAACGCCAACCCAAATGCCACCCTCACCCCCTTTCAGTTCCTGACAATCGGCCACAGCGTCTTCGCCGTCGGCCGCTTTATTACCGCCTTCGCGCAGTGGTTCTTCAAGCCCCGCTGGATCCTGATGATCTCCTACATCGGCATGATCGTTTCTTCAGTGCTATGCATGAAAACCACCGGCTCTACAGCAATCGTAATGGCCATGCTCGTCTACCTTTTCGAAAGCGGCGCGTTCAGCACGATCTTCGCGATCTCGCTGCGCGGCATGGCGCAACATACCAAGACCGCGGCCGCGTTACTCGCCACCGCAATCGCCGGCGGCACTTTCTTCCCCTTCGCCGAGTACGCAGCCTACCTCTCCCACGATTCATCATACTCCTTCTGCGTGATAGTCGCCCTCTTCTCCGCCGGCGCCATCTTCCCGCTGTATCTCAACCTCGTCCCCGCCGTAAAGAAACAAGTCGACCCCGTGCCGAACGAGTACCTCCGCCGCCACCGCCGACGAAGAAGTAAACCCCCGGCTGAAATGCAGCGCGAGAAGCAGGCCCAAGCCATAGGCGGAGTTCTCACGCGTCCGCGCAGTCTCGTCTCGCATCCGGATATGTTGCCTGATTTGCCGATGCCCGGTGAGATGCATCAGGCGCCGAGTCCGAGGATGAGTGGGTTAGGGGCGTCAAAGGGGAGTTCCGGCGGGAGTTCCAGGGTTGAGTCGAATTCTCCGGGGCGGGAGGGTGGAAAGAAGGTGAGGATTGCGGGGGATGATTGATTCTTGTATTTTTGTTGTGATTTTTTCTTGAAGATACCCTTTTCCCTGAGGCACACTGGTTGGTGGTGGTGCTGGCGGGATATTTGAAAATATGGATGTTTACATTCTGTATATAGTAAGGTTGGGTGGTGGCTACTTGTTCCATATTGGACTTGATTACTGCATTAGCGACGGCGTTGGAGGGAAATGTATGAAAGCTGTTGTCAATCTACGAAATTTTCGGGAATGTCTTTCTCCTGCCTCTTGGTTCTTTTTAGATCATGAGTGTTCTACTCGAAGACTAGGATCTACGCTGGAGGGCAAGACGTATTAACCCTTGCTCGTTGGACACCATGAGAGACACCTCGTAAAGATTGATCTACCACACCTGTCCTGGTTTGCCACTGGTTCCAATCAGAAGTTCCAACAAATACGCGTAGCACTACTACTGCACATAGCGCGCAGCCTTCCTTGACAGCCTATTCGGCGAGAAGAATAGGAGACACTCCTGGATTGCAGCTTGATATCCTGAAAGTGGTGGCAACCAACGCGCTGCCAACTCAGCCTCGCTATCACGTCTTCCAAGTCATGGATGTCGCTGTGTTTTACATGGGTGCTATCATGCTTTGAGCTGTGAAGGAAGCCCTTCTAAGGTAGTTTAATTTGAGTATTCTAAGATAATAAGAATACTATCTTAGGGAAGGTCTGTTTTGTTGATAGACGCCCACAAACGTATCAAACGTAGCTGGATTGGTAACATACACCCCTCAACTATAAGCCGACAACTGCTCTTGAATGAATCAGTAATCCCACATTCACTCTACCCAGTGCTGGGAAGTGGCTACAACGAGAGCACAGTCGCAAGACTCGGGCGTCAAAAGTTATTTGTCGATGTTCCAGTCTGCAAGATGCCCGGGCCACTCCTGATTTCAGTGTCTTTTTTTCCCAGGGGGCAGCAGACATAGCGCTTCCAGAACCTCCAGAACAGAAGTAACCTAGGTAAAGTTCAACATTAGCACCAATAAGAAGAGTCATCACGGCTGATGATTATCTAGATATGGAACTGGAGCGACGTCGAGTGCAACTCCGCGCTGACCATGTCATAAAACTAGACTGTAGACTGCTGCACGTAAGTTACTTCACTTGCGGATATTGCTTGAGCCTCCAATCAAAAACACCCATTGTAGTCGATGCTAATTGGAAAGATGTTGTAGGTTTCTCGAACAGCTCCCGAACTATGCTCGCACCTCAATCAAATCAACCTTCTGGCCTAGGAGTCTGAGGAGGTCGGCCATAAAAGCATATTTAAATATCACTTCCGTAAACAGTCTTCCAGCTCTGTTGTATAGGAAGACATTAAGAAGGTTGTAAGTCAACCTAAGTATATCTTATATTATAATACTATAGAGTTACTGTAGGAACACTAGATTTTAGACCCCCTAACTCCCTCCATGGTCCAACTCTCCACATCCGAACCACGGAACCGGATACACCAAGCCCTTCAGCAACGCCGAGCCTTCAGTGCCTCACAGAGACAGTTTTCCACTAGGCAGTAGACAGTGGCACACATTTGTGCATTTCGCAATTGGGCCCACGATCCACTTGGCAGGAACCGTTTACGCGGCGCTCACAATTCTCCGCTGACAGATACCGGCGTACCATAAAATCACCGAGATCTACGCAAAGCTAAGGGAGCTATCCGTGTTGGAAGCTGTAACTACCCATGGTGGGTGCAGTTTGCTTTACATCGCGAAAAAGAAGTATATGCAACGGGGAGTAGTCTGGTGCTAGGGTTTCCCCCTGTTCCTGTTCCTTATCGGGCACGCTCCTGCGGCAGAATCGATCGCGATCGATTTTGTGGCGAGGCTAGTGTTTCACGAGTAGATGAAATCGAAGCTTGAATTTATAGATCTCGTACTATTTCCCGAGAGAGAAGGAAGTTAGGAACAGAGGTTATTTATTTCGGGGCAGACGATATTCTGGCTGTCCAACTTTGGAGCTTTGGCCCCCAGAGAATGAACTAGAACAGCTACTGTAGTCTGTAGATCACAGATACTGCAGCCCGTATTCTGGTACCACTGAGAGATCCAAGACAGAAATGCAATTCCGCTATTTAGAATCACTTAACCGAGAAATCAAGCCCCCTGACTCCTGACTTCTGACCTTCGAGGGCGATCGCACCAAACTTCCAGAGCTCATGATGATCTCAGACTGCTGCAGTTGCCAACGGGATTGATGTACTATGGTAGTGCTGCGTGCATTACAGTGGTCACCAGCGTCACCGTACCCCGAAACCTAAAGCCAGGATGATCTCGGAGAATTTCTCGTTCGCACCAATAGCAATTCGTCATGGAAGTCTTGGTTTTCAGGGGACCAGTTTAGTCACTTTAGTGGCAGACTAAGAGCGAGCTAGGCCCTCGTTTCAGCCGCGCCACGCACTTCTTCTCAGAGCCCGACTCCCCGGCTTCCTTCAGAGCGGCGCGGATGTCGGGATATATCCAGAGCAGGGCTTGCAGGGATTTTTTGCTTTGGAAAGAAGTACGCTACCTGATATTAGTGGATTTGTCGCTGGTTGATGGGGTCTAAAGCTTCTTGATTCTCGGGAATTTTGGATGGTCGAGGGCATTGCGGGTTTACTTCGGGAGAAGCGACATGTTTGGGAGTCGGGGGCTTTTCTGACTTTTCTATCTATTATGCAGGACACACTACACACAATTCATACACAGCAATTCCACCTGTTGTGCCATTATTCATGACGGTGCCACATAACGCAATGATTCATGCTAGAGGGGCCCATGCCAAGCGACACGTTCAGGGGACGGTCGGATGCCCAAGTACAGAACCACGGATCCCTCGATCCAGGTTCCAAACGCATTTGGAGGTCGTGAATCACCAGAGAGCGGATCTCAAAAGCCCACATTCCCAGCCCTAGGTCAAGTCAGGCACTGGTAGTACCGTAGTCACGTAGTGGTAAATGCCAATGTCGCCCGATCTTGGGAGCAGTTCCGTTCCACAGCGGAAACGCGCAAACTGGTGGGGTTGAATGAGCAGAAACATGGTTCAGTAGTGTTCCACTGTTCTCAGATCGACTCTCCAGTAGAGTCCCCATTTGTCAAGAAACAGGAGAACCCAAGGGCCAAAACCCTCCGATGCTCTGCCAGTGCGAAAGCTTTGGCCCAGCTCGAGCCTCTGGCACGGTTCACTCGCTGGCAGCGGCAATGATCTTCAAGCCTCGACCTCCGACCCAGACAACTTACAAGCGCTGAGTCTATGACCCTCTTTCCTGATTGATACCCCCCTCCAAGAACACAGGCCGAGTCAAGAGCGAAAATGCAGAAATGGATGCTGAGTGAACTCGAGTCTTCGGCCGAATGATATTTGCCACGTGCTTACAGGCAAGAATGTGCTTTTGTCATTTTAGTTTTTGCGCTTTTGGGGGGCGTGAATTCCTGGAGGACCCCCTTCGGATCCGACGGGTTGGTACAGGCACAGATGGGGATAGAACTGTGATGTAAAATGTTTGGATCAGCGGTTCTCCTCCTGGTTTGGCATGGAGACGGTCGCTTAGGTCGGTTTGTGTACAGAAAGGGTCTGTTGTAGGGTGCAGCATTGGAATGGGTGGAGGAGATATCTTGAGAAGAGCCAGCATAGCGTAGAATGCGGTGTGTGAGTTTCCATGCTTGAAGATATAGAAGTGTATATGTCCAGTAATTCTAGCTTGCGAGATGCACAGAGTCATAACGCTCCACCTGCCATATAAATGAACAGCTGCCTGACAATCAGGTAAAGATGTGCCCCCGGCGCGAGGCCCTCTGGAATGCAGTATGAAAAGACGCCCTGGCAAAGACCCCGAAAACGAAAGTTACACAATCGCTAGACATGCCGAACGGGCGCGCAAGACTCAATTGACGCCATCGCTAACCCGACGCTGGATTGTGATGCCCAAGAGAAGGAAAACGAGAGACGCTTTCAAGGGATACAAGGATAAAATAGATGATGAACACATGTCATAGAAGAGAAGGAGAGGAGAAACAGTCGCCGCTCAACGAGAACTCCGCGGCCGTGAGTTCTGCGAAGAAGAGTCGTGAAGGATATCCGGTGCTCGAGGCCCAACCATCCAGTCCTCCATCGCAAGCCACTCGCTCCAGCTACGCTCCGCAGCCTCAATCTCCGCATCCAACGGACCCTGCAGCGGGCGCAAGAACGGAATCGTTTCCAGCGGAGGCATATCGTAATCCTTCTTCACAGACGCCCAGCCGCCGCTCTTCGCGGCAAAGAGGTAATTGCGCCGTTCCTGCTCGTGCAGCGGGCCAACACCTGTTCTCCAGTCGTCGCCGAAGAATCCATGCAACACTCCTGGAAAGTCCATGCCCGTGGCGACTAGACGGCGGATGTAGGGTATCAATGAGACGGCGGGCGGGCTTGGTGGTGCCGGTCCGCTTGGATTTGGTGCTGCTGGCACGGCCACGGGGCGCGAATTGATGATCGGGGGCTGTCGTTGGAAGGGTAGTTGAATGTTCAAGAAGGCGGATAGTGCCTGTACGGGCACGCTGTGTTGTGCATGGTCGAGAAAATAGCGCTGACAGCTCTGATACCGTGGATACCATTCGAAAATGTCAAAGTTGTTCTCTGTTCTTCCCGGTGAGGCGCCGCCCAGCCCGCTCATCGTAGCCGGGTCGAAGTGCGATTGTGAGTTCATGCGGGATGGTGATGGCGATGTTGGTCTTGGTCTTGGCGGCTCCACGGTGTATCTGTGGGCAAAAGGTCTGGTCTTAGCTGGGTCCTTTGCTCTTTTGCTTCTTTGTTTTCTTTGGGGTGTATTTCTCATTGGGTTTTTTGTTCGACAGCCTCCTTCGTGTTGGGGTTGGATTAGCGGGGCATTTGGAATTGCCCCCAACGGGGTTCTTGGGTGAAGGAGATCAGGGTTGGGAGCGTGGGGGACACGGTCAATGAAGCAGCAACTGGAGGGGAATGGTTACTTTGAAAAGAGATCCCTACCTCGACGGACTAGGAGGGAGACACGGCGCCGGGGGGAAGGGGAGGAGGAGGAAGAAGAAGAAGAAGGTGGGGGAGCAGAGCGGAACAGATCTCTAAAGGCCCCGAGTCCTCGGCCAGGTTGGGGCTTGTTCATGGACATTGGTCAAGGGAGGGCCATCGAAGGAGACAGCTCATGACAGGAACAGACCGATTCGAGAGAAAAAGGGAACTGTAGAGGGTCGAGAGTCGAGGGATTGAAAGCCTATTGAGGCGAATCGATTATGAGGTAAAAGGATCGCGGGCATACATGTTGAGAGGGGAAAACAGCCGCCGACGAAGAGAAAGGACAGAAAGAGCCCAAATAGTGAAGAGAGAAGATATGGAGGTGAAGAAAGAAAAGAGAAACCAACGGAATTAACGTCCAAGAGGAGAATGATTTCCCACCAGAAAGCAGGATATATTCTGGAACGATGGTAGAAAACGAGTCGCAGAGGGGAGAAATCGTGCGGAGAGTGGATTCCCAAAGTATATACGGAGGATTTTGGAGCGTACCCTACGACACGGCGCGGCTGCAAGTATTTTTGGTTTCAAATCGGATCCATCAGAACGGGTCTATCCGGCTAGGCCAATCATGACGAGTAACGCCCTGGGCTCTCCGATCTGGCTGTCCACGGCTCGCCGGTGGAGACTGGATCGATCTAAATGAGGCCGACGGAGGAGGAGGAGGAGGAGCCTCGGAGGAGGTGGGAGAAATCCAGGCTTCTCCGCAGAGAGATTGTGTCATTGGGTGACGATGACGGTAAAGGTTTATTATCGTTTCATATACGCATTCATTCGTAGATAATACCTGCTACAATCACTTGTCACTGGAGGAGTCGATTTGGTAGGAGGATGAATGAAAAGAAAGATTTCCAAATCCACTGCAGCTGCCAGCAACAAGAACCCCCAAGATGGAAAGCGCAAGCTCTGATCCACTTGTCCGATCCATTTGACGCCCAGTCGACTTGGTGGCCCCTCTCTTTTGCCTGCCCCCATTATGGCATTATCCATAGAGCGGCAACTCATTCAAATCTAGGAACATCCGCCGGCCTGGCATTCTCTACCCACGGTCGTGTTCGGGTCGTGTTCGGCTGGAGAAGGGAGGCTTCCGAGTTACGAACCAACTAATACTAATAGTTTAGAGTTTCTCCGTCATGGTCGATTTGTTTTCGCAGACGCATGCTAATCCGCCCAAATAGCTTTAGCCCGCCGCATCCTGGTACCTGGATTCTCCCATCGAGGTAAGGCGGCACGGTAGTCGAGAGATCTCATCGGCTGCTTCTCCACCCCGATTGGCTGACTCAATCGCGACGGCGTTGATGCTAATAACTCTTCTCGTCCACTAGTTTTCCTCCTTTGTCGACTCCTGGCCTCCCGCATCCCAGGTCTCGGTCCCATTATCCATATCGTGTTTGCCCTTCATGTTCGGGCCTATCTGATCGGTTCTGTCCTAGAATCCCGCGCCTCTCCATGGCTCAAATGTAGCCCAACGAAGAATACCAGGCGCGGCAAACAGAAAAAGGGGGAGGTGTGCTTTCCCTTCCATGACAAATCGGCACCCTACCTATTCGGGACGACAACTGCGCTAATCTATAACCCCCCAGCAAGATGCATTTGGTTTGCTGCAAGGCCCCTAGTCTTGATTGAAATCGAACAGGCACGAGGACACTCGTACTTGGCTCTTGAGAGTGATTTTTTCTCTACACTAGTACACTCTGCTAAGACGACCGGTCCAAAGCAGCAACATCCTTATCCAGGCAGCAATTGGTCATGCAGAACAACATCATGCCGCAGATCTTGACAGTGGCTGGCGGAGGTGCCAAAGGATTAACTTTCGATATAGAACGGATCGTTCCCGACCGGCGGGTAGTTTGACCCTGATGCCTGTGCAATTCCGTCTGTCCACCCCTGAGTCAACAAAAGGGGGAGGCTGTCAAGGAGACAGCAAAACTCTCACACCGAGTGGGATACCCCATGAGCTGCGGGCTTGGCTTGCGATCGTTGCGCTGCACCGAATGAGCCCGGCATTCGGGTATTTGACGAACAAAGCCAGAGGCTAGAGGATTGATCATCCGCAATTTGGCTTGTTCGCGGTTCACCAGGAAAACAAAGAAAATGCAACGATAGAAAAGACAAGCTCTTCAAAAGAAGGACAGCTAGCAAGCTAGCATGCTAGCTAGACATTGCACTAACCTAAGCCCACACCTCTTCCCCCCCCCCCCCCCCCCCCCCTGCAAGATCCCCGTCGGGCCATTGAGCGGTCTTCCCAGGTTGAATTCTTTGATTACCCATCCCACGAATAAAGTCGGCGCTATGAATAATCCAGATGGCGTCACTCTACCCGAAGAAGAAGCTAGGGTATGTAATGGGCACACGATCTGGGGATCTTCGGGCGCCAAAAGCAAGGACCACCCTTCGAGCTGTGTCTGTTATTAGCCTCCCGAGTCCCCAGCTTCCCCCTGACAAGTCCGGTCTAACCAAACTACGGCCCAATCATGGTGGCTTTTAGGCGAGGAATATTTGAGCTGATCACAAAGATGCGTTCTCATAGCTCTGGTTAGGACCACCGAGGAGGGCGGCTGGGCCCCTTTTTGGGAAGACAGAGGACAAAGAACGTCTATCAGCTGCGATAACTCCGAGTCAAAATGGGGATTCGTTTGGTCAGAATTGATCCTGATTTTTGAAGCCTCTTTAACGCGAGCTTCGCCCATACAAAATCGCAGATGAAGTCTATCAAGTGTGGCGTACTTGACTCCAACCAGCCTTGGGATTGCCTTCTGATCAACTCCAAAGCCAAGTTTCCCTGTTCTTCGCCCCATTCCATTTCCAACTGCGAGAGTCTCATGTGAGATTTACTTGCTTCTCCATCGACAAGTTAGATAGGGCATCAACCTTGATGCCTGACCGAGTCGGAACCCAGAACATTATCGCCACTTGATTTGTCATGCAACGCCGTTGCAGTCAGTGAAAGTTCCAAGATTAGGTTCCACAGCAGCGATACGCTCTGCACGCATTGCGCGCTCCTGCGGTCCATGATACAGGAAATGCGGGACGGTCATCTAAAGCTTGCGCCATAGGTACCCTTCAGCGCTAGAAACGCAGACTAGGACTCGGCTTGCTCGTGTTTCTTGCCAGATGCCAGACCGCCGAGCAAGGTCTGAAAAGGGCAGTTTCATGTCCATTCGCCATTGGGTCGCAATTTGGGGCAGATCAGGCCCCGAGGTTCGTGACCGCCACTCGACAAAGGTCAGAAGGCTGTGGTCTCTACTGCATGGGGAGGTCGGATCCAGTGCTTCTGGAGCCAGGCTGGAGGGCAGGCCAGATCGGGGCTGACGCTTGATCTTGAGTCCGTAAGTCGATGATGCTGTCTGCATGGTCCAGCTACTGCCCTGCTGCCCGGTGCATAGCCTGGAGAAAACGTCAGCAGATCTATCAATTGTCTTTCTCCAGAAATCCCCTGGATATTTCTCGTGTTGAGCGGGGGCATTGGCTAGCCACCACTCTACGCAGCGCTGTTGGGGCGACGCAGTGCCTTCATCTGACATGGGTCTTATGAGCAGAAGCTCAGGCTGGCTATGGGTGGTAGTGTCCTGGGACTTCTGGAGTGCAGACATCGCGCATCCAAAAGAGTACAAATCAAGCGAGATATGCCAGTTCCAAGCTGAACATACACTTAATTGCAGATTGAACCACTCGAAGCAAGATCTATGACTTCCGTCAGCAAAGTTCCAGGGAATATCCATGTACTCACATTTATTTTCTACGGCATTCCCTCCAATGTCCTCTTAGCAAAGTCATAGTTACCACGAACTTATGAAGTAAGTTACGTCCAGCTGGCAACTGATAACACAGCGTTCAGCGCCTACATAAAACGCCTCCCGGATCACCCGCCTATTAGCACACGTGGACGTAGATATAGCGGTATGTCAAAAAAGTGATGTATCATTTCACGACACCGCCTCGCACGCGCTGCGTATTTAGCGCCCGTAAGCGTCGCGTGGGGTTTCACGAAGTCGCGATAACTGTAATACTGTAGTGCAGCCTGGTAAGCCGTCTTTTTCTTCCGCGACTGCGATCATGCGCTTTTGGAATACTTCTTCTGGGTCAGAGGAGAGAGGCAGCGATGCGTCGGGTCCACGTGGGAGAGGGGACTGAAGAGCTGCTCAGAGAGTCAGATTTGGTCAGTCTCTCTGATGTTATGTGAGTTTCGGGCTTTTTGCCAGTCTACGTTATATGTAGCCCGTGGCTTTTGTCTTGTTGAATAAGCGTCCACGCCCTGAATCGCCTATAATCCACAATCATCAGATCTCAGCACTCGGCCGAACAAAGTCATGGCCGAGCCAGATGAAGATCTCGAGTAAAAAGAATGTGTCATTGCTAAGACTCCACCGCGCCTGTTTCTTCGCAAGCCTGATAGGAAAACCGAGCGATCGCCCTTTGTTCCTATTTTTATTCGCGGGGTGCGGGATGAGGCTGCGGAGTCCGCCGATGCCCACGGGTTAAGGAGGTCATGGCATGGCCGCATGGGCTTCCCGTCCCGCCTCTCTGACAGGTGCGGGGATGGTACCTACCCTGTAGATAGTGGAATGAGAATAGATGCAAGTAATAAGGACATAATCCACTCTTGGATAGTTGGTTGCGTGGGGCTTGGTGGAGTGATTGTGGGGTTTTGGTGGTGTTGAGATCTGGGGTGCATCGTTGTTATGCTTGGAGTGGACTCTGATCTGATGGAGGATTGGGATTTTAGTCAGTTCCGGACGCTAGAAAGCGGCCCATTTGGCTACAGGGTGGAACTTCAGGTCCGAACCTTAGTTGGGTGGATTCTGAGCATAGTATCATGTTGAACGAGGGAAAAGAGAGAACGTTTCTCTTCGATCCGTCGGTGATGTGTGATTCTTGTCACGGTTAAGATAGAACAGATTACCCTCATTGAGGTTGCAGTATGCAAAAGTGGAGCTTGATAATTCCATTTGTGGCGATGTATCAGGATTCTGGACGTTCATTAACACCAGTTCCCCAATGTGAATACTCGAGCCCTGTCCTTCTTTCAAGCTTTTACTTCTCCATTCATCAGGAGGTATGCCACTGTTGGATGTTACTACATGGATGGACTGATGCTTGAATCCCCTAAATCTTACCGAGACTATCTGCCTTAATTCCTTTGTGCTTTAGACGTTGATCGTACCCACCATAGACTCAAAATCTGAAACGATATCCTATCGAAGTCCAGTATAGCAGCAAATATCTGGCTCACTCGTCCAAAAGACCAGATCCACGCACTGAAAATACCTACAGCAGTGCAGCCAAAAGAGAGCTTCGGTACTCAAGAAGGAGACTGCAGATATACTACAACCCCGCAAAATCTCTTTTACCCCGACATCAATATCTGGGTACCGGAATGCTGTCATTCACATTTCGTCTCAGAAATGTGGACAAATGCTGAGCGAAAACTTGGGCTACAGTGACTCTACGGTGTGAAAGAAAAAGCAACGTGGTCAGGCAACCAGTTCTTACTCTTACGTGAAGTCCGATGTCAAAAGTCCTCTATTACTGAGTTTACATTGAGTTCACCGAATCTCAGTATGATCTCAAGCCTGCATCGGCTCGCGTGGGGGAAAGTATGATATCCATTCCAAACTCATCGGATGGACAGAGCGAACGCAGCAAGGTGATCATCTCGGTGGCGAAGAAAAGCAGGTCGAACGGACATATGGATGGCTGGAGTCCTGAACGCGATTACCGCCCGTAATCATAATGCCTCATACCATAAATCCAAGAATCCCGAATCTTGGAGCTGAAAAGGCGAGCAGGTACGATCAGCCGACACCTGGTTTGAAACTCGGGGACCAGCCCTGGAGCGTAGCTACATCTCTTCACCGGGAAAGTGCCGATTCCCGGAGCCCTCGGCACCATCGCCTGTCCGCAAAATGCTCACGCGCCCAACTAGATAGGGTTGACCAGTTCACGGCTTGGCACCACGCGGAACTAAGCTCGGGCTCCCGAGCCTCAGCGCCTAAAGTAGTAAACACGCGCACAGTACTCCGTACTAGAACCAGATGGTGCTAGAGCTTGCGACCCCTGCAGTGGCCTTGTGCACTACGCACAAAAGTGGTTATGAGTTACATATTAGCTATTGTCAAGGACTCAAGGCAGGACTAAGGGCAGGGATCGCGTGGGTGGCGCCTAGCCTAGCCACCACGTAATCCTCGTAGACGGAGGGGTCATTACATGTGAAGATGGATTGGAACGGCAATGAATATATGAAACGAAGAAAAATGTTGTAGGCAAAACGATCGTCGTGTATGATTCATTTACTGGTAAGTTCTCGCGTCATGCTGCAGTAAGCCTCTCTGGTAAGGCTCTGGAATCTGGATGTACTGTAGTTTTGTTTTGCCGATGGGATCAGACCATAGCCCACATTTCGACCCCTCCAAGGTCCAACCCCTCCATTTACCCGCCCCTCCCTACCAAATAACGTCAAATACACATTACACAGTGACGTGGGCACTGGGAGAAACATCGGAGGCAGGAAAAGCGAAAAGGCTAGTACCGAGTCCGGGGGTCCGGTGAAGTACACTGGACAGTGGACAGTGGACACTGACAAAAAGCCGAAGCATGGGGGAGACGGAGGCCGGAGAATCTGCTCCGTGGAAGAATTGCTTTTGTCGCACGAGAATCATAATCATGACTGCAGTGGTGCGAGGGAGGTTCCTGTGAGTCAAGGGGATTGAAAAATAAAATCGGGCGATCAGATAAGGTGGTGGGGAATCCCCGGAGCTAAAGGTTGGCATTCTATGGATTCGAGGGTATTCTATTACTTTTGGCAATTAGGTACACTGCAGCTACTACTGTCGTTGGAGAAGTTTGGGGTACAACTTGGGAAGCTTTGAGCAAGATGATTCGTTGCAAGGGTTATGAGGGGGCATCTCTATGCAGCAAAGACTATAGAAGCAGAATGAATTGAGTAGCATGGCCATGGAGTGTAACTGAAAGAAACCATGACTCTATCCGACTGGAACTGCCGCTTGCGGGGCTCACGTGACCGATCCGAAGGTGGCAGCTGGTGGCGGATTGGAATTTGGGATTCACAATTCGGTGCCTTGATACATGGAACCGAGAAAGAGTCCAGCCTGCGTTGTAGATTGGTCTATGGAATAGAGTGTAAAATTTGGCTTTTTTTTTCTACCAAGATTGATGCTCAGGTTCATGTGTTCTTCACATGAGACCATCGCAAACTCCTGCACGCGACACTGACAGACTTCCTCTCCGCGTTCTTCGAGTGCTTCTCATCTGGAGGTTACATTAGTGCCCGTTCGGGTGATGGTGCTGACTGGTAGTAGTGACCACAGTATCGGAGAGGACCGATCCGATGGGGCAGAACGAGAAGACAAGCGCACCCACCAACCAACAGCCCGGAATCGCATTGCCCACGAATATAACACGGAAGAAATAGGGTGGCAGTCTGCTTGAAGTCCTGGAGCAAGCCTTGGGTACATCCCATTCGGAGTTGAAACTTGATGGTTTGCATTGGCTCTGCCAATGCAAACTGCCCCCAGCAGCCGCCACCGCAGATAAGCCCGTTTTCTGTGACCTTAAAGGATAAGATAAATCAGCCCGTTTGGACCGGGTGGATCCCCGAAGTTCGGCCCTTCTGCCCCCGAATCCATTGGACGTGGATGGCGTTGGTGGAGTCCACCGACTTGGGGGACGAAGCAGTGTGACTCCGTGAGTCCTGTATCTCATCGTCTCGTACCAGAGTATGGTTTTTTGGCAGTGCTGGACAGTGACAGACTGCCCGAGTAGTATAGTCCTCTTCCTAGCAACCAACGACTCCCTGTCCCACCACCACAGTACCACTACCCAGTACTCCGTCCATTCTCACCCATTCTCCGGGTCCCTCCCGTTTCTTTTTTTCCCCGTCCACGTTGCCCGTCTCTCGTCCGACTCCGGCATTCCTTTCGTCTTGACTCTCCCCCCACCTCCATCTATCCATGGCCGCTTGTATATAATATTCCCCTACCCTCGACCAGCTTTCCTCTTTTTTTTTTCTCTTTTCCAACTCTCCAGCTCTGTCTCTGCCTTTCAGTCTGCTATACCCTAGCAACGCCGTCTTAATTGTCCTTGATCGTCACGTCGATCTTCTCCAACTATACGGCTGAAAGCAGAGAGCATCACACTAAAAAAAAAACCCCCACCGCCACGATGACCGTCCAGAACCTCCCCTACGAGCCCGAGTTCGAGCAGGCCTACAAGGGTATGTGAAATATTCCCTGTCTATCAATTGTTACTCCCCCTGCCCCTCCTCCGATATCTCCCCGACCCCAAATCTTGTTCTTTTCTGGCCATCGGCATCCTCGGCAAGTGGTTCTTCGGGAACGCTCAGCTAATCATTCTATCTCCCCGAACAGAGCTGGCTTCCACCCTCGAGAACTCCACTCTCTTCCAGAAGAAGCCCGAGTACCGTAAGGCTCTCCAGGTTGTCTCCGTCCCCGAGCGCGTGATTCAGTTCCGCGTTGTCTGGGAGGATGACAAGGGTCAGGTAATTCAAACCCCTCCAACAAACTAAATAACTTTTACCTAACATTGCTCTTTTTGTAGGTCCAAATCAACCGCGGTTTCCGTGTCCAGTTCAACTCCGCCCTGGGCCCCTACAAGGGTGGTCTCCGTTTCCACCCCTCGGTCAACTTGTCCATCCTCAAGTTCCTCGGCTTCGAGCAGATCTTCAAGAATGCCCTGACCGGCCTGAACATGGGTGGTGGTAAGGGTGGTTCCGACTTCGACCCCAAGGGCAAGTCCGACAACGAGATCCGCCGCTTCTGTGTCGCCTTCATGTCTGAGCTGTGCAAGCACATTGGCGCCGACACCGACGTCCCCGCCGGCGACATTGGTGTCACCGGTCGCGAGATCGGCTTCATGTTCGGCCAGTACAAGAAGATCCGCAACCAGTGGGAAGGTGTCCTCACCGGTAAGGGCGGCAGCTGGGGTGGCTCGCTCATCCGGCCCGAGGCCACCGGCTACGGTGTCGTCTACTACACCGAGCACATGATCAAGTACGCCTCCGGCGGTAAGGAGTCCTTCGCCGGCAAGCGCGTCGCCATCTCCGGCTCTGGCAACGTCGCCCAGTACGCTGCTCTCAAGGTCATCGAGCTCGGCGGCTCCGTCGTCTCCCTGTCCGACTCGCAGGGCGCCCTCGTCCTCAAGGGCGAGGAGGGCTCGTTCACCCCCGAGGAGATCAACGCCATCGCCGCCATCAAGGTCGACCGCAAGCAGATCTCCGAGCTTGCTTCCACCGAGGCCTTCGCCTCCAAGTTCAAGTACATCCCCGGCGCCCGCCCCTGGACCAACATCGCCGGCCGCATCGACGTCGCCCTCCCCTCCGCCACCCAGAACGAGGTCTCCGGCGACGAGGCCAAGGCCCTGATTGCCGCCGGCTGCAAGTTCATCGCCGAGGGCTCCAACATGGGTTCCACCCAGGACGCTATCGATGTCTTCGAGGCCCACCGTGAGGCCAACGGCGCCGAGGCCATCTGGTATGCCCCCGGCAAGGCCGCCAACGCCGGTGGTGTCGCCGTCTCCGGTCTCGAGATGGCCCAGAACTCTTCTCGTGTCAGCTGGACCGCTGAGGAGGTCGACAACCGCCTCAAGGGTATCATGGAGGACTGCTTCAAGAACGGTCTCAGCACTGCTAAGGAGTATGTCACCCCCAAGGAGGGTACCCTGCCTTCCCTGGTGGCCGGCTCCAACATTGCTGGTTTCACCAAGGTCGCTGAGGCCATGAAGGACCAGGGTGACTGGTGGTAAATCAGTCGTTCCCATTCTTCTTCCTTCTTTCAAACCTCTTTTTGATCGAGGTATAAAAAGGTTGCATCGTCACTCTGTCACTATCACCCTTGTTCCTACCTTGTGAAGGGGTCAGTGTTGTCATTATGCATTCCCCCTTTTCTCCCCACGTTTTCCTTTTTATGATGTCGAGCGGGTATGGTTAGAGGCGCTGGTTCTTCTCTACTTTTTTACACTTTTCTACTTTTGATGCAGATGCATTTGATATTCCCACTTGAGCATCGCTGTTTGGGTTTGCTTTTGGGATCGTCATGATGATAATGAAATTCGATGATTAAAATTACATTCTCCCTAAGATCGTGTGTTGCGGCACGTAGTTGAGTAAATATTAGAGATCATCGGTCGAAAGCTCTTTCCAGGGCTGCTTGAGAAGTATTTAGATGTTCTGACTAGGAGGCCGAGACCACATCAACGTCTAAACGAAGCAAGATAGCAGAAACGGGGAAGAATCGACCATGAAGACGGCAGTATGGACAACGTTCTTGATCTCACATCATAAGCCCTATATTGTAGTCCAACGCTGAGAGGGGAGATGATAGAGGAACTTCCAGGTTCATTTTGAATCTCGCCAAGCTAGCTAATACCCCGGCACGCGATTCCGAGCAAGCAACTAGTCAAGCGAACCCTCTTGGACGTACGATCCAGCCGGAACTTTTCGTTCAGTAATCTGGCCTCCCTCCTACCCATACAAGTCGCCGCATCTGCATCACTCGTGTTGGAGACATGGGGTTCGGAATTGTTTTCCTGTTGATCGGTGTTCTGCTTGAATCAATCCTCGTTCTGGCAGGTTCTCGCCGCGGATTTGGGAGTCACTCGCTGGGCAGAAACATGACGCCAGTTGTCTTCATCTTTTCCAATTGGTCGATTGCCGCTCTCTGGTGTGCGGTACGGTGCAGTCACACGGGTGAGGGTTTCCTCCACCGCTGGCGACTCTTTATCGTTATTCGTGTTTTAAGCAGCTGTGCATGAACTCAATAGTGCCGGATCCAAGTAGATCCGTTGGAGGAGTTCGCATCCGGTGAACCCATAAACAGTCTTCAGTCCGCCTTCTCAGCCTTCCTCTTGAGGTTTCAGTCTGAACAAAGGATTCTACGTGAGATCTTCACGCTTCAGTCAGAACGAGGATCCCTCATAAGATCCTCCCAGTGTAGGTCCGCAGCCGAGAGCACGATGGACCCGCGCGAAGAACCCAGTTAGTTGACAAAAACACGAGTCGTGCGCAACGGACATTCTTCGAATACGGGATGATCGACGTCGAGAGGATGGGTAGCCTGGCTTGCGGGTCCTCTGTGTCTGGTCTACTCGAAGACTCTTCGCGTGGACTTTCTTGAAGTCGGCGTTAACCCTGCTGCCGACTGGTACGAGGTCGTTGGCATTGGTGTGGCCGGGCGGTGCGTCGCATGAACATATTGAATGCGGCGTATCTGAATCGAGAGAGCAGGTCAGGCAATATGTCCACAACATGTTGCATAACATGCTTGACGAGATCCTTGACGTGAAAACGAGTGGAGAATCCCACAACAAGGCTACTTGATCAGCTGCGTCTTTATGCACGGGTTAAGGCTTCCCAGATAAGACGTGACCAGTTCGTATCGTCCGCTCGGTCATCGCGGTCTTCATTCACCTCTGAAGCCGGTTTGGGGAGGTCGCAGAGTAATAGGTTAGATGCAGGTTGGAAGGACACCCCCAAATTCGAACTATTCTCTGCATGCTTTCCGTAATTCCTCTCCATGAAGTTAGATCCAGATGCAGGAGCCTCGAGCGATCAATGTGAGATGGCGGGACTCGACCAGGTGGCTCAGTCGGAACGACCAGAGCGGCGACCAGGGGAGGGTGTCATCCCGGAATTGTATGATGGCATCCGGGATCCATCTGTGGTTGGTGGCCATGGGGTTGACGACCCCGAGCAGGATGTTGGGGTCCTTTCTTTCGGGTGATAATCTTCGCGCGGAGTAAAGTCCAGGATGTGCGTCATGTGTCATATGAGAAGTCTCGCACTCGACCGCTGGTCGATCAGCGAAGGAGGGAAGGTGTGGATGCTGCCTCGGGTAGTCTCGACAGCCCATAGGAAGGAACACTAGCACGTGCCCCGTGAAAGGGAGCCTCGAGTCCTGATCGAGCTATATATGGGTACCTGCCACCGTGGTTAAAAACCATTCGTTAGCAACGGGCCCAATCCTTGGCGACCAGCATCGAATCATCGAAGCTGGAGCGGATGATCACTTACACACCTGGAACAAGGATGAGTCTGCTGGTACCAAGACAATCCAGAAGGCCTAGCGATGTCCCGCCAGCTGAACAGGATGCCGGAAGCTGGAGAGCCCAGCGTCGCGGATGGGTCAAGCAGATAAGGTTTATATATGATATGGACTGGCGAGTAACGAGACAGCGACAGTTTTGAAGAACGATTGTAGTGCCTTCGTCTCCGGGTCGCAAAGGTAGGCTCTGGAGCTGCTGGTTGACAATGTTGCTTATGGGGTCGTATAAAAGGGTGAAATTTGGAATCGGACCATGGGTGAACGGATATACTGCAGGGTTTTTGAGGTTCTCCAAAAGTGACGTGAAGGTTTGCCACGCCGTGCAGGTCTGCCATGCTTCTCTCCCGCTCTCATGAGTGTTTCGAAGCTGGTGTGCGGCTGGGGAGTGCACGATCGTTGAAGAGTACCGCACGCATTGTCCTCGGGGAGCGCACTCAACGGGATCATCAAACTTGCGAGGGTGAATAGAAAGACGATGTCCAAGACGATCTTGTCATGTCCCATTTCATCTCCGATTACTGACGGCTCTTCGATACCGAAAAGACCTGTGCGTTCTGTCGAACCATATGGACTTCTTCGTGGCTCGAAGTAACACCATCAACGCGAATAGAAGAAGAGAGGCGGAACGGATCAAGCTCGATACTATCAGGAAGGATAAGAGCAAGAGCATAAAGCAGGCCTTATATATGCCGCAGACAGAGCAAACAGCAAATACCACTCTTGGAGAATCCCGCGGCAACATCCGCCTTGAGGGAGGAAATCTCCATCAAGAGGTACGTGGAACGACTGCTTAGGGCCATCGAAGTCAAGGGAGCGGGTTTCTAGTTGGTGCACAGCTGTCCCCAAGACAACATGTACCGACTTGAAAGCAGCAATCTTTAAGGATGTCTCAACTCTCGAGGACAGTTCCTCATTCAAGTCGTTCATATCCACCCGACCGGCAGGGTAGGAGATTAGTTCACCAAGCGCTACATGTCCATCGCAAGGAGTAAGAAAGGGATTTAGTAACAGATCCATCAACCACACCCTCAACTCCATCGCATTCGGGGCGGAAGCGCACTTATCCATTGTGTGGAGGGGGGAAGTGCCGGCAAGCCCGAAGACCTGGCGTTACCGACAGGGTGGAAAAGGGTGGCTGGCTGAAAGATCCAACGCGGCCGTTGGAGATGAGGGGAATAGAGAGAGGAGGAGGTAAGAAGTCGCGGAGCTTGACAAGTGGCCTACATCCTCGGCACGGGAGTAAGGGTCCTCAGATGACACGATTGTTCTCCAAGTGAGGTTCCCCCATGATCGGTAGGTATAGACCTTCGCTCTGCGTCCGGTAGTGCACAGTCAAGAGTTCCTTCGCCGACTCAGTTCCGAGTCTGGTTTTGCGCTGTCAACTTTGACAGCTCCCTGCAAGGGTCAGTTGACACTGCCACTCAGCCCGAGACTTTGAAGCTCGGGATGCTTTTTTGAGCATCATCGGAGATTCCGTTGTCGCCTGCATGGTGGTCGCTATGGCCCGTCTCATAGCATTTCTGGACCGGGCTTCAGTATGGAGTAGCAGTAGCAGTTGACCACCTCTACCACGTCCTTCAAAAGTGGGTGCAAGGGGTAAAATGGCTCGACAAGGTGTAATGCTCTTGATTTCTTCGGGGGAATCAAGCATTTTGGCCAGGGCAGAGACTGTGATCACGATCGTGGGAGAAAGTGAATCCCACTTTGTTGCACGTTGGCCAAGATCATCAACGCGGTTGATAGCTGGTTGAGATCACACTGTCGAATTCCTTATGCCCCTGAAATATCCGGTGGCGAGATTGATAGCCCTGGGATCGCGCCCGTCAATTGCATCCGCGAGACGTGCATCGTTGAACAGATGAACTAAGGCATCGCGAGGACATCGGGTTGTGTAGAAGCGAAACTTGCCTTCTCCGTGCATTTGACAGCCTTGAAGTCTCATGTGCCATACACGCCTTTGCAAGACCCTCAGAAGTGGACTTGGTGTCGAAGGCGGAAGAGCGTAGTTGCGGGTTGGTCATGGACTTCTCGCCATGCACCCCTTCGTAAACAGAAGAGAGCAGATCTTGCTGGTGAGAGCGGTGCCGTGCGTGCCTTGAACACTCGCAAGCCAGTAGTCTTCACCTCGAGGCTTCCAGGGTCTGGATATGATATGTGCTACTTGGCGCTAGCGAAAAAGGCATTAGCGCATTGAATGCAAGACTGACTTTGTTCTGTATCTGTACCCTCCGCCTCCTGTCTTAGCATAAACCTCCTAAAGGAGGTTGTTGAATCTCCACCTCCGGGCTGAATTGACAGTGCACGGTTTTATTCCTAGCTGTGAATCAATACATCATTTTCCAGCTGGTGCGAGCTGTTCGTTGATGAATCCCAGTAAATCAAGGGCGTAGGAAGATGCAAGATGATTATTGTAGTCACTGCGTATACTCGGAATCATTCAGATTGAGGAGCGTATCGCTATCGCATGGCGGGTGGCAGCCTTGGCTAAGGACTCCCGACACAGTACGACAGAGGCAAGAGCAAAACCCTGGGCCAGAGAGCTGGAAAGTGTTCAGCGAGGTAGAAAATAGATATGATATGCGACCTGAGCTAGTTGTCTGGATACCACTGTTGGACAAGTTCGGAGCTTCGTCGGGCGAGAGAATTCCAAACAGACGCATATACTTCGGCGAAGTCAATTCCATGAACCTGTCTGGCTCGCATCTGCCAAGAAGGAGTTTCGGAACCAAATTTACTTACGCTGTCCATGAGATGGATGTCCAAGATCAGAACTGACGACACTTACAAATCACGACTCGTCGTCAGAGGGCCCAGCCATCCCTTTCCACGCAGGAGATAGCGAGATAGCGTCCTTCCAGGAGATAGGTGGGGGTGTATACCACATCTTGCGTCGTCAGGGGACACATAGCCTTGATGTGAGCCTCTGATGTCCGGAGAATTTGACAGCAGAAGCACTCGATTGGCTCGTTCCATGGAGATTTCGCGACGATCAAGTAAGCCTGCGCCTCGTAGGTCAAGTCTCAAAACAAGGCTGAGTCTTCCAAATACGTCCACTTGAAAGAGATCGACAAGAGTACCTGGGAGGCGAAATGTTGTCTTTTTTTGCTGTATAGGTGATATATGAGTGAAAGAAGAGGAGCTCGAGTGCTGGGCTTGTTTCTTTGAATGGATAAAACACATGATCTGGAAATTACCCTTTACTAGATGAACGGAAAGTACCGTCCTTTACGGCAAGGTTATTAGGTTATCCAGGGTTACCTCTATCTGAAATGGAAAGATCTGATGATTGACCCCGAGAAACATGAGAATATATACGCGCCCGTATTGGCAGAACCTAAGCATCAATTGGTGTCACCACATGGTCTGGATACACACCACGCACCCCGGTCAACACATGCGCTCACGTCTGTACTGTCATCTTCTGGGAGGAACGGCAGTGCTGTTCATCAGCGCAGCCTGTGGACTGGAGGCAGTCACGTGACCCAATTCAACTGCCACGTGACCTCGGCCAAACAAACCCGATCACCCCTCTGTCCAATTGGGGTGGAATCCATTCACGTCTAGACACCATTGCACGATATGGATATATGATCGGGATCTCCACCTATATAATTTGACTCTGGGTGCTCATCCCTGTTATGCCAATTTCCAGTCGCAATGCTGTCGGATACGGCATCACCCGATCAGTGGAGAACCTTCGTCCAGCGATGTCTGGCACATCGCGTCGACGTCGATGAGTTCAAGGATCTATCAAACCTGATGCAACAGCGATCACCATTGAAAGAAAATGACCTGCTCGATCTGCTCCTTGAGGCCCGCGCTGCGTCTAGCATCAGCTGGGACCCGCTCCTGCCAGTCTACGTCGATGGGCTGTGCAAGGCCGGCCAGATAAAGGCGGCATCAGCATTGAGAAGAGTGTTGGCGCATTCATCCATTCGCCAAAAATCGAATCCCAAGCGCAATACGTCAACTTTAATGACCGACATCAAGGTCATTCAGGATGTCATGCTTTCCATCTCAACTGGATCAATCCCGAGGCGGATGGCAGAGGCGGCAGAGCTTTATGATGCGACGGTGGAATGGATTACCGCCCTTGTTGAATGGCACAATGATAGTGCATCGCAGCAGAATGGAGGCCTCATGAGTTCCCCCGACGCTGTCTCCTTGTTCGAGTCGCTCGGTATCTTGCTTGCGGCTTTGTCTGGCACATCGAAGGGGCTGGAGACGCTGTCCAGCGACTATCATCAAGGTATGCCAACCTCGTGCATTCTTCAGATCAAAAACCAGGGTGTGAGATGAATGGCGCTGACAGCCTTGGCAGATCTGAAAATCAGACTGGGTCGGGCTCTCATCTCATATCTGCCTCTGTGCGTCGACGTGTCCCTGCCTTTACGTCATAGGCTGGACGCGCTGCAGAAGGAGTTTAATCTATATGGAGAGCAACTGTCCAAGCAATTGGACCATGCTACTATAGACGGCATGAACGTCAACGCCCTGCAGTTTGAGGCTTCAGTGATGGACGGGCCGGTGATTAACACTAGAGCTGGTCTCTATGTGTATCTCAATTCCATGGTAAGATACGTAGAAACTCCTTATTAACTTGATACTGATGGTGCTAGCTCGTCGGACGTCCGTTGGTTGATGACTCTATGTTGATCAACTATCTCACTAATCGATATGAGGTGAGTCTCTCTTGTATCAGTTTTCCATTTATCCTCTCTTAGTCGAGAATCATGCCCCTTACTGATCTCCCTGCTCAGGGCCACCAAGAAGTCCTAGTCGTGGAACTTACAACGGCAGCCTTTGACGTCCTGTCCAACGGCGTCCACCGAAACGAATCCAGCCGCACGATGTTCCTGTTCCGGACTTTCCTGGTCAACAAGCTTCCATCGTTTTTTGCTGCAATGACCGCTGCATCGATGGTGCCCATTCCAATGGAGATGTGTATCACCCAAGCACTGAGCCGGCTTGATCCAAATTCGTTCCCCTCTTTCTCTCAAATGTTCTCCATGCAAGGGAGTAGCATTCTCTCTGATGCCCGCCAGGAGTTCCTGTTTGCTTGTGCATCTCACAGACTTATCCAGGAGTCAAGCATCGAACGGCTCTTAGGAGAGAATCCGATGCAGACTGTACCAGTAGGCGGTCCTTACCAAAAGGACGACCTTATCTCGCAAATCAACAATAGCCCTGAGCGCGCTGAACAATTGATTGGTGAAATCGAGTCAATGGAGGGCAACGCAGGTGCCATAGTCGGTGCTATCACCGAGGTTTGTGCTAATTCCTTTTCTTCCCTGGTCATTAGTCTTACTGACCTCGCTAGGTCATGTTCAATCTTTGCAATCAGAAAGAGACAATGACTCTGAAGAATATCTGCAACTCCCTTTCGCGACGCCCACAAACCTTGGACGTTATGCTTTTGTTCCGAACCACAAAGCAAGTCTTGCAGCCTCTTTGCGCTCTACTGGATTCCTGGCGATGGGACGAAGATCAAGGCGAGAATCAGCCCGTGTACGATGAGTTTGGCAGCATCCTGCTGCTAGTGCTTGTCTTCAAATACCGCTATGACTTGACCCCTGTTGACATGGGCATCTCGACCAATGACTCGTTCTTGTTGAAACTACTTGATCGGGGTTCTTGCAGCCAGAAACTGGGCGAGTTGAGTGAAAAGCAGAACAAGGATCTTGGGGCGTGGATCGGAGCTTTGTTCATTGCCGAGGGCATCAATGAAGAGACCATGTCGGCGTGTAGCCCCCAAGAATTCTACATGCTTGTTGCGACCTTGTTCGACCAGAGCCTTGGAGCTTGCGAGTCCGGCAAGATGGATTTTGAAACGCTCAAGGGTGGATTTGAATGTGAGTTGAGCAACCAACCGCAAGTGACCGCTTTCCCGGGCCTTAACCTCTAACCAAATACGCAGATCTTCTCGAGCCCTTCTTGCTCCCATCTCTGGTTGTGGCGCTTACTTGGCTCGGTAATCACATCTGGCAATCAGAAACCGAGCCAGAGATTCCCCTGAAGTCCCTTTACTCTCTGGTCAAGCCCAGCTCCATCTCAGGCGAAGCGCAAGCCATCCACAAGACTGTTCTGCATATCACCGCTCGCCCGCTGGAGGAACAATTAAAAGATGTCAGGACAAGACACCAAGCTCGTCAAAATATCGACAAGATCTCAGATATCAAACCAATCCTCGATGCACTAGATCCCTATCTCTCCTTCCGGCGCGTAGGCAGCTGCCTCCGCTCGGAACTCGAGCTCTGGGCTGCCCCAGCTGCAGGTGGATTCCCTGGCAGTATTCGAGGAAGCCTTCAATCTCTGACATTGTGGAGCGCAACTTCAGAGGTCACCCTGCAGCCGCAGTCCTACAGCCACCGTCAGCTGCTTGCTGGAGTCCGCATTCTCGGCGCTGCGCGCGTCGTGGGCGCTCTGATTGACGAGTTGAAACAGCAGACCGAAGCGGGCAGCGGTGATCTTGCCATGGACATCGCGGCGACCATGATATGTGCCCCGATGCCCGAGTCCTTCGCCGTTGACCAAAACATTTGTCATCCAGTCGACCCAACCAAAGAGGCCCTCCCACGCTGCGCGATCCTTACCCTCCGTGATGCTCTCTCCCTCCAACACCAGAATGTGTCCAAAATCTCCGAAAAGGACCCCCTCCGTGCAGAGGTCATTGTCCGTCTCTGGCGCCGCGTCAGCCTCCTCGCCGCCCCGCCATCCCAGGTCTCCAATATCGACGTCAGCAACATCATCCAGAACATGGAGCTCGGTGTTGATGGACAGGATCGCATGAATCTTGACTCAACGACCGGAGGCGTCGGCGGTAACGAAGCGGAGAATATCGACCAGATGCTTGATAAGGCTGCTGCGGCTGCTGCGGCAGGCATGGATACCGGTGTTGGCCATGACATGAGCCTCGATGGCGGAATGGATGCAATTGATGATGTGCTCAACGCCGCAGATATGGCGGTGGGTAATCCGGAGTTCCTGGATCTGGATATGGAGGGCATGTTCTAGCGATGGCAACGTTGTGTTTAAGTACTATTTGGTGGGTAGGAGAGTAATGCGAGACACGTTGTCTACGAGGAGGCAATTGGCATTACCATTCGTTCTGGGCATTTCAAGTAAGATTGTCTATCAGTTGACGTTTGTCAAGACATGTGGATTGCATTCTCGCTGCACCATACTGCGACATGATTACTCGCACCAACTCCTTCCTTGTTTTGCGGTTCTCGTTCTTTTCTCTGTCCATACCATCGTCAAAAGCTCTGTGAAAACGTTCGTCAGCTTTATCCTCCATTCGACAAGTCCCGAGGGATACAAACAGAGGTGGAATTCTTTCTCAAGCTTCCCCGCCAGCCGAGGAATCCCTGAGTGAGGGTACATCATCTCAATCAGATCCATAGGCTTGGGAATGAACCCTCTGCGCGATTCGGTTGGTACAGGAGCCGCAGCGACAAGGGCAGAGAAAGAGAGAGCGGCGAGGATAGCAGTGAGCTTCATTTCGTCCTGGATATTGCTGTCCGTTGTTTGCTACAGCACTGAATGTCAGCAAAAGGCATTCTTGCATATGTGGAGAGTAGGCTAAAGCACGTACCGTAAATTATATAGCTTGCCTCGATATGTGAGAAGTAGAGATGGTCGTGATGTGATGTGATGTGCCGCCGGAGGATACTGTTTTGATGAACCTTGTCTTTGTGTCGATGGAGCAAACTCAGTTTCAAGCAGATCTCCTTGATCGCATTATGAACAGTATTTGCTCTCATTCCATTCGAGTTGTCTTTCAGGATTAGCTCCTGGCGTGAGGAATTTGACAGACGCGACGCGCGTCGAGGGGGTTAACCCTGGATAGGGCATCCATGCCAACGCATTCGACGTGTTAGTCCACGAATGTGTCCGTCTCTGTTGATTCCTTGAAAGCTACGCATCAGGTTTATTCTCTCTAATGTTTGCCTTGCATCATCTTTGTTGTAAGGTTGCTGTTTCGCGCAGATTGGTACTCTACCACGGGCAGCGCTGTGCGCGGTAGGATTTCCGCAAGGGATGATACCTATATCTCCGGCTGTCGACTACATGAATCAACGCTCAAGCCTCAAATGAGAAAGTAAGTCGGGCCAAAGAAAAACGAATGGAAGACTTGACCGGGTGCTGTTTTGATGTGGAATATCTCTGGAGTAAACTTTTACTACCGTGGACCTGTCGAAGCCAGCCCGGCTGTGACTTTTGAGGTCGAGCGGTAATGGAATCCCTTTTATCAATCATTGCTCATATCGTCAAGTTGGAAGCTATCTTAAGAGTCTGTCGAGTATGACATCGATATCCTTCGATTTGGTACATCCATTAGGTAAAGCACCAGCTTGACTGAGCTTCCAAGGTTCCAACCTTCCAAGTGGTTTCAAATGTGAGTTTCACCCTGTAGCTAAACTGCCTGATCAACAGGCAGGTCTCACGATGTAGGTCTCGAATTCGACGCAAGACGGATTACCAGTCCTGGCCACGATGGCCGCAATCTCTTAATTGGTAAGGGAAGTAGCTACAAGCTTCAAGCCTTCATTTCCACAAATCTTCTTTGCAATTCCGAATCCAAAGAATTGGTACCGCCCCCATACACGTGGACACTATTCTGGCCCCAGACAGACTGTTTCACACTCGATTTAAGCTTTCACTGATGAGCTCCGAGCCTCTCATCATCCATGGAAATACGAGTCGAATCTGGACGCTATGGGGCACTCCGACGCATTTTCCGCAACGATAATGCTGCTAGCAGCATTGATCATGCCAAACCATACGGATATGACTTGGTTCGACACGGCCTGACGCGGGTTGAAAGCATTCCACTAAGTTACGAGCGACTGTGCCATAGAAAGAAACCACCTTCCCGATCGAGCGAGCTAGACGGTAGACCCATTGTCAATCAAGATCCCATCAAGCAACAATGGTTCCAGCGATTGGCGACGAAGAATATTTCCCGCTGCTTCTTGTTCTCTCGTTCTCCTTCATACCCCGGTCGGAGAGGAGAACAGATAGCCATGAACGAGATCATCAGAAAGACACGATGTGTAGCACCATGCACATCTCATCCAAGCGGAATATGCGTGCTGCGAACTAGTTCGCGATGGCGTCTTACCAATTGCTTTTTCCGGCGTCTGAAGGACAGCCACCCCTGTCTATTGTCACTCCGATGCAATCCCGACGGTTTGGAACCCCCTGCAATGGAGAAGCTCAAAGTTTCCCCGGGCCGCGGGAAAAATTGGAGTCGCTGTTTCGTCTGAGATATCAGCCGTGTTCCACTCGAAAGAGCTAATTCTGCACGAGGGTGGGAACCCCGTCCCGTGCTGAGGCCTGGAGGTTCTCCTCTGCAAGATTTGACAGCCGAAAGCGAGAACCACAGCTTTGGACCCGGCGAGGCCTGCAAATAACTAACTAACTATACATGTCAAGCTGAGGTAAGTATGCACTGGAGCGTGCGACTGAAATTGCAGCAGTATGTATGCTCGTGCGCGATGATGCTGCAGGAACGCGGGTGATGCACAGCACACAGGTTCCCCCGGGCGCCGGGAATATCCTTCTCGCATCTGGTTTCCAGGACTGGAGATTAGCTATGAGTATGAGGTGTGTTTCGTGACGAACTTCAGCGATTCATCATATCTGATCGGGGCTGGTTTGAAATCGGCCTTGGGTTCAATTCTCCATTGAGAAACTCAGCGATATTCCGCCGTTGAGGCGGGAATCTTCTCGCGGATAGCCGACCCGCATTAGATCCCTGACGCGGACCTTGACTTTTTGTAGGAACACTCCGAGAAGTCTTACATCTGTTCCTACATTTTCCACGTCGACTGCTGGTTATTTCAATTCTGGCATAGCGATATTACCCATAGCTAGCTTCTTTGCTTTTTCGCCCTTCCCGCACAGATTATCTCTGTCACGTTTGAGGGCGGCTGGTGCAATAGCGAGAAAGTACCCGATGGCCCAGTGCAGAAGGGATCAACAGTGCACCACGTTCGGTTGGCATGAACAAGCCAGGCCCCGCCAGGATCTCTTCTAAGTTCTGTGACTGGTGTAGTCCTTCTGGCTCGAAGCTCGGTGCCCACCTGATCGTCGATGCAGTAGCCCCACATTGGCACACTCGAGCGAACGCCTGGTTCAGATATCATCACACATCCACTTGTGGCCAAGTGTGGATGGTTGCTCGAACAACAAGATCGGAAGAGGGGACGGGAGGGGACAAAGGATCGGGGATAGGCTAGGTCCAGAGAGTCTCGGTTGAGAGAAGAGGCTGCGCGGATGCAACGAAGTACAAGCGAAGAGTGGTCTTGAGGATGAGGTACGCATTCTGGGGATTGAGCTCTTTCCTTCCATCATCAGGCAAATTCGCAGCTTCAACCGCGCAGAGTCTCCACTGTCGACGCAGACAACAGCCTACCAGGTAGATCGACTCGCCACTTAGGATGATCGGCCTATCCTGGTTCTCTGGAGCACTGGAGGTGGCGAAGATGGAGGAGAGCAGGCGACTCTATGGTGGAGGTGAGATCGGAACGGCGTGGACTCGTGGACTCGTGGAGAGAGCGACGATATTGGGTGATGCCATTTAAACGGGACGGGACGGTAAGGGCAGGAACCGTAATGACCGTAACCCGCGTAAGGATGGAAAGACCACGATGTATGGTAATGTATGGTAATTGCTATGCCACGCGCTTCCCTCATCAACTCGACCCTTCCAACTCATCCAGCGACTGGCTGTTTGGTATATCAACGCCGTCGACAGTAGCTGGCAGAGCGTGATGTGCCATGGCTCACTGAACCAAAGAAACGATCCGAACTAACAGCATCAGAGACCAACGCGACTGCACTCTTCTATCACGTTCTTGGCCAACATCTGGACACGAGGCGACGATCCTCTCTTCCAACGTCCCGTCCCGCGCAAGTGCACATTGCTCTGTGCTCAGTGCTCACTGCTCACTGCTCAGTGCTGAAACTGAGCACAGCGATGATAAAAACAGAGCCAAGGCCTATCATGTTGCGCCTCCCATCCCGTTCCAAGGACCGTGCCGCGGAGGTCGGTGGGGGGCGTTTCCGGGGACCAGTGCTGGGGCGTTGGAGCTATCGAATTCGCAATGACCACGAGTTCCATCTCTGATATGACAGCAGCAACAGCTTTCTAGCATCATCGCCATCGAGCCCTACGGCAGTTGCATTTACGCCCTCTTGAACACGATTTTCCACTGTGGACCAGATTCGAGTTCCCCGAGGATCCCGATCATCGATTTTTTTTCCTTCTAGTGTCTTTTTCCGATAGGGCCGCTGCCCCTTAGTTTCCCCCCCCCCCCCCCCCACATCACACCACTTCAGTTCAGGGGCACGACAAGGAAGAGCGTTACAGGCCAGGTTCATACAGTAGTCCCGCAGCCTTTGGTGAACACGTGCTCGGGTGAGCCAACCGCGAGAGTCCAGTGAGTCAGTGACCAGTCGAGGCTTTGGAAGTTGGTGCTTTCGCCCCCCTCTGCCCCTGATGAATAGGGAAAGATCATCTAATGGTTTGGGATGTTCTGGACTCGAAGCTAGACCTTGTGACTCGAGGGCCTTGAGCCTGAGGGCTAGAGGCTAGAGATACATACTGTATACCAGTGTACTGGCCCCTCTCCGGCAACCGCGCACAAGGCCGAGCGGACGTTGGAACTATTGATTATTGGCAATTGCCAATCCTCTAGGCTATACTCCGTACTACCTAGGCCGTGATGTGCCGGGTTAGCCATTCCCGATTGCCTAAAAGGGGCAACAAACCTCCGGATGCGAACAATCCTAGGCACGTCGCCTGCCAAAATCCAGGTGCAGATGGCAGGTAGATCTCTTTAAACCTAAACAGGGAATTAAATTCCCTCATTGCGTGGTTGACTAGCTAGTAGTGAACAGATAGTCTGGAAAAAAGAATACAGACATGGACAGCTCCAAAGCCCCATCTGCACCAAACAAAAGTCTCTGGGTCTCCGTCGGTCCTGTCCTTTTGACAGAATTGACAGGCCCAGCTGCTCCAGCGTGATGCATCCCGTAGCGTCCGCAATTAAGAAATCAGACATCAGATCCCGAGTCTTTGTCACTGGAACCCCGGGAGCTCTTCCGCCTGCGCCCTAAAAAAGGACGGCCCCATTCTTTAACGCCAAAAGCGCCCCGCCGAATCCAATTTTGGGCCTTTTGCCGTCGTGCCGTCGCCCCCCTCGACGAGGCAATGGTCAAAAATGGAGATCTCAGATCCCGAACAAAGAACGTTCCGCGCGTGGCGCCGGTCCTTGGTCGGGATTCGCCAACAAAAGACATGCCTACATTGCCTAATGAACCCCGGAAAGTATGGATATCGAAGCCGTCCGCGAAAAACTTTCATTTGTACGCCGCGCACTAGTGGCTCCCGCGGACATGGATCAGGGACAGGGGCTTATTATTGCTCGAGTTTGAGGTGTTGAGAATCCTGCCGCCACAGGTCGCGGCTGGACCGTTGGTGCGGGATCGTGCTAGTTGCTGCTAGCCTATTGCTTTGCAGCTCGCTCATGGCAGGATTTTTGCTAGTCTTTTGGAGTCTTGGACGGTTGGAGTGTGCAACTGTGAATAAACATACTCTGTGAAGGATTTGTGGAGCTTGGAGGATGGAATTGACAACTTGACAGCGTCCCTTAACCTTTCGCAAACGCCCACTTCTTTAGGTAACCTGCCCTGTTGTGGTCATTCGTGGATCTGGGTTTCTTGCCACTGGAGCTAGAGGACCGGCTCTAACTTGGAAGGTGTCATTTGCAGTGCGTATTTATTTGATCCTGGTATCAATGAGCATGTTTTGTATGCATGCAGGTACTCGGTAGTGGTATGGAGTACACATACCGACGCCAAAGAGTCTATCTCATGGACCACTCACCTGGGTCAAGTAGTCGGATCAACTAGTCGGAGCTACTGTACGCTTCAAGTTTGTCGGGACGACAAGTGTGGACATCACCAGTGGCCACCGTACAATAATTGCTCATTATCAAACTACCAATCGATCTTTCAGACTTGAGGTCATCCCGTCCACACCTTCAATATGATGGCTTGCTCACTTGTGGTGGCGACGGGCGCTAATTATAATTTGTTTCCCGGGCGATCATCCACCATGGATCCGTGGTTATAAATGGTACGTAGCACTAGCTGCGGCTATCTTGAATCGTCGAGCGAGCAGCTGATAAGGCCTCGCAGGCAAGCGCCGCTGCTGCCGCCGCCGAAGCTGCCGCGACTACGCCAACGACCCGTCACGCAGAGCTGCAGGCTCAATACGAAGCACTCATGTCCGAGCCTATCCCGGTCATAGAGCGCGAACGCGCCCGTCTCGAGAAACGAGGGGAGAAATTCGAAACCATAGCCCGGCGCATAGAGAAGGATTACCGCGAGGAGAAGACGCTTAGTACTAGTTTGATGCAGAAGATACGGCATATAGCTGCGGAGAATGAGGGGTTGAAGGAGGAAGTGGGTGCGTTGAAGGCGGAGATTGCGGATCTGCAGGAGCAGAATCGCGATTTGACGTTTTTTATTACTAAGAGTCAGAAGTTGCAGGGGGCTGGGGAGGATGTTGAGATGGGGACTGTTAGTGTGCCTGCGCCGCCGGCGGAGGCGGCGAAGAAGAACAGGAATCGGGGGAAGGGAAAGAAGTAGGGCTGTTTTTCAACTATCAAGTGCCCTGGTGATGCTTGTATCTATGAATATTATGATGAAATGACACTGAGATGACTATCGACGTGGATTGCGTGCCAGGACGATTGGCGTTGCGATTTTTGGCGTTGCGATAGATCGTGTGGAGGATTGGTCGCTTATGCACGAACTGACAGGATTGGTATCGCGTCTTAATATGTAGAATTGACACTTCAGCCTGAAGCCCCATGTATCTACAGCCCTCGGCAAGGCCCATCGATATCCCCGATTCTTTCATGGACCAAAACATTAGGCTGAATCTCGTGTCGACTGGGCTTGTTAAGGCATTTTTATTCTGGTGGTAATCAACCATACAGAAGGATTGATATTGTGTAACACCCGAGAAGGATGATACCTAATTGGACCTCGCGGATAGAAAACCAGCATAAGTTGAGAAGAAGCAAGCTATGGACGTAGCGAATTAGAAACATCACACGATTAAACTATATAGACTGATAAAGTGTGTTCTCCTCGTTACACGGAGTTAATAGATCGATTTTGTTGAAGATCGAACTAGATATCCCATGCTGTAACCTGTTGTGTGTGAAGACGCAGGTACAACCGGCCCGCATCGTGCACTGTGCTGGGATGTATACTGTATGGATAGATGCACGAGGCTCTCTTAGCCTCCCTCTGACCGCCACTGCAGCCCTGGAAAGTATAGTCCTCAATTTGCACGAACTGCCAGCCTGCCACGAGCTAGAGGTTACACGGCATAAACTAATGATGAATAAGGATTCAGGAACGAGGCAACGACGCACGATCTGGGCCGGGTTTGGGTCGAGATTGAAATGTATAGAATCGCGGTGTGCGACCTGCCTGGGTCTAATTTGATGTCGCATGGACAATTGAGATCCATCATAGTTACAGCTTTTACGTGAGTCATCTGGTAGGAGGCCTTTGTATTATCCACGGTGGAGTAATTGCCTGAGAGCTCGAGTGCCCGTGATTCGAGAGTTTCCTGGACGGCTACATATTTCACGAACATTTACACCGATCCTTTCGTCCATGTAGTTGTAGGTAAGGTTGCCCTCGTCATAGCTCGATTCACATGCCGATTTACATACAAATTGTGAAACAAGCCGATCCAAAAGAACAGACCACCTCTTGATCCCGCACCCAGCCAATGGATCTGTCTCATCTTAAACACAAGATGACCCTTTTTTGGGTCGAGGCAGGGAATTTAACGAATCTAACTTGTGGCGTTCCTCGTGAATCTCGGGTGGTAGCTGATGTGCGACATGACGAAGTAGACGGGATCGCGGGAACATTAAGATCATTGACGAAGATCTAGAGTACGTTCACTAGTGAATTGCATTCCATGGAATGTCTGAGCCATGATGATCTGGGCCCTGAGGAGCTGGAAGTGAGTGTGGTGCGATTGTGGACACTGGACAGTGGACACTAGGTCATGTATATTCTCCGTGATCGGCACTAGATCATCAGCGAGCTCCGGCTTCATCGATGTCCGGAATTAGCAGGAGACTGTGAGACAAAATATCCATATGAAAGAGGCCCCTAGTGTGGTCAGTTGACTGAATCAAGTCAAGGCAGACGAAGGCCGTCAATGATTTGAATCTCGCCGGAAGGGTCGAGTATGCTGGTCCCGCGCAGGTTTTGCCTGCGATTCTATATTTACATTTGATTGAGCCCACATCCACACTGCCGGCTACATCCATACCTATGCATGTATATGCCATACCTAGCTTGGTTTGATGCGAGTGTACCGTACAAAAAGCATGCAATAAAGCAACTAATCGAAATACCGACCGTCTCATCTCTCCCTTGGCGTAGCAAAATAGTCAACTCATCTCGCATCCTAGGACCTGGAGCAACGCAATCTTTCCAGTAGGACCTTGGCATTTGCACGAGACTCCCCACTCTCTACAGCGACACGCACTTCTGGCATCTGCACGGACAAGATCCGCTGCACGCCCCCACACCTTGGGCATCACAGCATCGGTCTCGTGTGATTTTGCCAGGAGTGGGTGCCTTCCCGCGTCTGCTCGCAGAAAAAGGGGAGCCTCGAAGGATGAAGGCAAACATACAGTCCAGGCACGGTCAGCACTACTGTGATGCAAAGAGATGGAGAATTTTTCATCCTTGGATGGGAAAAATGGCTCAAATTGAAATTGCCGAGGCGCTTTTCGCGCGATGAGACAGGCAAACAGACTTTTGAGACACGGTGTGTTGAGAGCTGGAGTTGGAGGTGTATTGGGAGTCTGGATAATCAGGTTCACCGGCTGGCCCGCTTCCTGCGTATATGGTACAATGTGTTTGAAGTTTATGATTGAGCTATTATTGATTGCTATCATTGCTGGTCGCCCTGGAGTGCCTCGCAATGGCTGTGTTCTTATCTCTGGACGAAGATCCTCGAGCGAACTCCTCGGAGGTCAAGCTCGACCATAGCCACAATCTAATCTCCATATTCTTGACACTTGTCGATTGCTCTATTTATCAGTATCTCGAGTCCTGAGGTGGAGGCTCGAGCTTCCTCCGCAAGTGCCCACGATTATCTGATTCTCCTCGGACCATCGCGATAAAACCTGGCCCGAGCACTTGAACACCCGCAAACCGTCCCACAGCACAGTTCCATCCCGACCGGAGCACGGCGATGCCTCCCTATTCTAGCACGACGCCCGCAGATCGCACACTCACAGGACACGGAGGAGCAGAAGGATCTCTACGCCCGCGTCTCAGAACAAGCACCTCCAGGATCCTCGTCCTACAAGCGGTATTTAGAAACGCCTGGCACTGTGATAATGCGGAGAGGGCTTGCATTAACTACGTCCAGGCCTCCTGCGCCTATTGGATGGCTCGTCGGAGGATTTTTTGCTCATCGTGCTGATTGCTGACACTGACAGGCGTTGCGGACATGTGACTGGCGGAGAATGCGATGGGCGAGTTGCGTGTGAAGATTAGAAATTGGACTGGCAACTGCAGTATCACCGAGTCTTTGCAGGTTTGGGTGGTGGTTGGTTGACGGGGCGGAGGGCGAATAGTGATGGGGATTGATACTGAGTACTGTAGTAACGGAAGGAACTGTTGTGATGGTATTGGAGATGTTTGTATAGACATTACGTAGTGATACCCGGTGACAACGGAATCAATTGAGCAAGTTAGGTAGTATCATAGTATCTGGTGGATGCCATCTTCCAAACTCTGGCGTCGAGCTTGCGCATTAAGTTTAGACAGTCGACGGGAGGACCATAGTGGCTCTTAGTCTGTTCGCAAATTTTGGACCTTCAAGGCTTGGAGTACAGACCGAAAATGGGCTCAAGGGAGGTTTATTTCCCCATCCGTTCACGTTTCAATCTCGAGCTCTCCACCGTCGCGCTCTGGTCACCCTGTAATCCAAGTAGTACTGGGCCATCGCCCGCCCACGGAAGAATCGTTGGTCGCTGCCCGCCCAGCTCGATACCACGCACTATATTTTGAGGCGACTCGACCAGAGCAAAAGTACCGTACTAAGTCATTTCTAGGTCTTTGAGCGGCAGTGCCCACTGCCTAGTAGTAATCACCGATATTTTCACCGGAAAGACAAGCTCCGAAATCGAGATGGCAACCCAGACCAGACCAGGCCAGACCATCAAGTAACTACCAGGCTACTAGCTATTATAACCTCCATCTTTCCCAGTTATCGTGCTCTGTGCCCTGCGGTGCTGACTGCTGAACTCCGGTCTCAGCCACAGTTCCCCATCTAAACAAAACAGAGACAAGAAGATAATTTTTGTCTGCGAATGCGATCCGCCCAGACGATTACCAACAGCTGCACCAGCTACATTGACTAGTTATTGATAATTATGACCATGACCAGTGTATGGCGTATGCACAGCGCGGGTGGCTCTGCAATTAATGGGGCCTGTCGTGTCAGTGACAGACTACAGTGGCAGTGGCAGTGACGTTTGGCCCGTTCGAACTTCGGCTGGCCTTGCGAAATCCGATAGCTCGAATCGCCCAGCCGACGCGTTTGTGGATCCCGCGTCTGCCAGTGCCAACGCGAGCTTAGCGTTGGTTGTTTGGTTCCAACTTCCTGGGGGTTCCCGTCTTGAATCGTAATCCATTATCGCACCGGCGATGGGCTTGATGCCACCGCCCCACGCGGGACGAAGAGACTAGACACTAGAGGGGAGGGGCAGGCTGGAGGGAAACAAAGAAAATGGGAACCCCGGGGGCCAAAACTGGAGGTGACTCGAATCACTTGACTAAATTGAGACGCTTGTGGCGAGTCGGGGCGAGCGGCGAACGAGCGGTTTTGGTGTCTAGTTGATTTAGTACAGTAGAAGATATACCCAGTGTTGGACGAGGTAGGAATGTCCATTGTCAACTGTGGTACCGAGATGCTCGGTCGACAGAATATATGATAGATAGGTTGCATGTCTATCTTGCATCGTAGGCTAACGGCGTGAAAAATTGCAAATAGATGAGGGGGGCAAACGCACGAAAAGAGACTTTTTGGGCTGATGTCACTTGGGAGACGGTCGCTGCGCTGTCGATCCCCGGAGGATAGTTGACAATCTGACAGGCAACGTGAGGACGCCAAGGCGAGGCTAGCTTGCCACTGTTAGTCTGTTAGTGTGTAGTTACTAGTTAGGGCCATGTATGAGGGAGAAACTAGCAATCTGGAAATAAGAAAATAAAAATATGCACCCAGGCACTACCATACGGAGTACAGTATGTAACTATCAGGGTCTCCTTGGTAATAATCAACTTGTTCGTACAGTAGTGGTAAAGAGTCAAGACCAAAGGTGAAAGCCTGAAAGGTGACTGATCGAGTCCGCCCGTGTTTGGCCCTGGCTGCAGGCTCCAGCACACGGCCAGTGCATTTAAGACACGACCGGGTTATCCCCCCACAGAATTGATTTGCACGGGGATTTCTGATTCGCGCGGCAGCGCGGGTGGCTGAGTGGTTTTTTGGACTGGACGAATCAGCAGGGGGCTATAATATGGGCTTTTGAGTTAGTGAGGCCTGGACCGGGAAACTTTCGGCAGATGGAAGGTGGATTTTTTTGGGGGGAAGGGGGGGGAAACAGAAAAAGGAGAAGCATTTATTGCTGTATGTATTGAGTCTGGAGGGAGTGTACAGATACGTCTAGTCCTTCCGGATGACAACTGGAGGCAGTGGAGGTTCTTCGAGCCTTCCGAGTTGCTTCTGTTGTCAGGCGGCAGTTATCTGTGGAGTCATAGTCATTCCATGAAGAAGGAAGTACTATGACATTCATTACTCCATGGATGCCAAGTGTCACGACAGATAGCACCACGGGGCAAATTCTTCTTTTCTTTTTGCTCCGCGGTTCGCTTCTCTCTGATTGCGTTGGGCGATACGTTCTTCGCGATAGCCGCTTGTATTTGCTTTTCGGTTCATAGGTTCCCGAAGCAATAAGGGCTTTCAAGCCACCGGAAAGATACGAAAATTGTGCCATTGGGGTATACGAAGTCGACCAGACAGACCAGAAGAGGACTATTGCCTCGAGGTCGTTAGTTGAATCAAGGGGAAAAAAGGCTGATCAAATGGAGGACCACGACCAGACAGCATCCAAAAGTACGAGAGTCCGCAGCCTCTGTATGCAGTCGTACCTGGAAAGAGCACTACTGTACGCTAGCGTAATGTATTTCTGGGCCTCTTGCATTTTGCCTGCCCTGAATTTACGTCAATTACGGAGCCAATACCGACCAGTGGAGCTTTGCATGGATCGTCCCGATCGAGTCCCAGAAGAATCAACTGGGTCCTCGACTCCAGAGGAAGCTCCCTATGAACTTATTATTATTCCCTCCTCCTCCCTTTTCTTTCCCTTTACCTCAGTCCTTCTTTTGATCCTTTGGCATTGCCCTCATCTTCTGGAAGAGATCAGACTTCTTGATTGATTTTCTGATCCAGTGTGCCTCCGGGTGACCCGAGAACGTCCAGTCGAACTGGATTTCATCCCTTCCGTGAAACGCCCTTTTTCTCCCCTCGCCGCCCTTGCGTACGAGCATCCTATCAGCAATAATAAGGGATTCCCCAGCTTCGTCATCCACGGATTACTGCGAGTCATATTGGTTTTCGTCCTTGCTGCGATCTTCGTCATCAGGACTTGACCTGGGCACTGTTGCGGCTCTCCTTCATCATTGGTAGTGTTGCGCATTGCTCTCAACTCTGGCTCCAAGTGGGCTATCCGGCGTCTATCGAACTGCGCCGCGACGTGACTTGTCGATTGCTCCCCCCCCACCCTCCTCCTTCGGTTGGGTCTTTCAATGTTCCGGACGCCTGTCTCGGACAGTTTGTTGCTGTTTATAGTTTGATCATCTGTGATTAGTATTATTCGGATCCAAAGGGTATGTGTGCCAATTCAATCCCTGAGACTGTCCACCGTGCCTTCTTTCCTCTTTGCCCCTCCCAGCATTCCTTACCCTCTCTCGCCCCCCCTCCGACTCCCTGGAATCGCGACATTCCAACACAGTTCCTATTGTGGGAACAAACACCTGAGATCCCCCGAGAGTCATCACTGCTATTCGATCACTTGCCGCCCTTGTCCAGCGCCCCTCCAATTGACCTTGATGTGTAGGGTTATCCCCAGCCATCTGGCGATCCGTTCCCCCCCGCGGGCAAACCTGATTTCTCGACTCGGGGTTTGTCTTCTGGTTGTTTGCTTGTCCATCTTCTAGGTATAGAGCCCGCGAAGGATGTCAATTGCACCAACCATCGCATAAACGCCTCGGTCAGTGACCATTACGGCTTCCCGTACCACCGATTCCATTCTATACATCCCGAAGCGGGCAAGAGATGGAATCAATGAAGCCAAACATCCCACCGTTGAAGATCGCCAAGTCGAATCCGAATCTCACTGTGTCGACCACATTGTCGGATCACGACTCAAAGCATACGCGGGCTCGTTTCTATTCGAATAACACCCTCGGCCAGTCCGAGATGACGCCGCCATTGACACCTTCGGTAACGACTCAGCACGCACAAACTATGGAACAACCCGAGGCCCCACGAGCCGTCTTTCACAACTACCTGCGCGCCTTTTATCCGTTTCACCCGGCTGGAGATGTCTCTCCCTCGACTGTCACTCTTCCGCTGAACCAGGGCGATATCATTCTGGTCCATTCTGTTCACACCAATGGCTGGGCCGACGGTACCTTGTTAGATTCTGGGAATCGAGGCTGGCTCCCTACCAACTATTGCGAAGCATATGACCAACTACCCATGCGTCCCTTGTTGAAAGCACTGACCGACTTTTGGGATATCATTCGAGGAGGTTGCGGCTCGTCATTGAAGGATTTCGGGAACCAAGACTTGATGCGAGGTCCCATTGCTGGTGTTCGATTCTTGCTCGAGAAGTCCGAGTGCCTGACTCGGGAAGCACCACTCGTTAAGAAGTATGATGGGCTACGCAGGATCCGCAAGGCCTTGCTTTCAGACCTTTCGTCGCTTGTCAAGACCGCCAAGCGGTTCCAGGATGTCGCCAACGGTGCACCGGCGGAGGATGAGGTCGAGGCTATCCTGGATGAGATGCTTCTCAAGGCTTTCAAGATCGTCACTCGTGGCGTTCGCTTTTTAGATGTGTGGAACGAGGAGGTCGGCCTGAGCAGGACAATCGCCGAGATGGAAACAGCTAGCACGCAATGTGATCTGCCCCCGACACCAGCATCTGCGACATTTTCCTTTGCGGATACCGCCCCAACTTCCGATACTTGCACCGAGCGAAACGAGTCTCGACAGATGAGCCACAGTCGCATGGAATTCAGCCGAGCCTCGATGCGGACCGAGGTCCTTGATCAACAGTCGAGGCGCATGTCTGTGTCAACAAAGCGTATTTCTCTATCCCACCGAGTCTCTTACTCTGGTCCGTCGTCTGCCATTCGTGCGCAGAACCTTGCATCAGAGCGATTGGGAACCTCGTATGACGCCTTCCTGGGCGTGCTGGGATCCTTTATCGGCCTTCATATGCAGTCGCGGTCGTCCACGGAGCTGGTCGTCACTACCCAGCAGGCTGTGCAGTCTTGCCGGACTTTGCTGAATGTGGTTGAGGCTGTTTGCGAGCATGATGCTCAGCGGAGTGTCCCCCTAGATGAGGCACGTGAGTCCATGTGTGAGAAGCTGTCAGAGCTCGTCCAAGCCGCCCGCGACGTGTTCCGCCCTGCCAACGCTCACGACGACGACCTGGTCTTCATGCCAGACGAGGGTAAGCGCCTGGTCGACGCTGCAACGGATTGCGTTCGCGCCGCGGGCAATTGCCTGACCAAAGCTCGCGAGGTCCTGGAACAGATCGGCGACATCGAATTGGAGCCCCTCCAGGAGGAAACCACCACCGACCAGGACGTGCCAGGCATTGTCACCCCCCACGCGTCGCCCAACGCCTCGGTCGACCAGGAAAAACCACAGGAGTGCTCTCTTCGTCTTCCCCCGCCGCCTCTCACGATTCCAAACTCGACGTACTCGCCCTCCACCCCTGGCCTCACTGACTCGACGACTCCCTCGTCTTTCCAATCGCGCCTCACTTCTTCCAGCAGCCCCTCCCACCCCTCTGCTCCTTCCTCTCTACCTAACTCTGCCACTGTTCCTACCCACCTCGACCAAGCCTCCTCTTTCTCTTCATACGACAGCAGCTTCCGTGAAAGCCACCCCGAGTCCGACGTGAGCGAGTCTTTCGGCCGTGGTGTCACAAGCACGGGTAGCAGCTTCACGTACCACAGCCACACGCGCGACTCCGAGATGAGTGGACTCTCTCAGACCTCCACTCGCGCCACCTCCCCTGACATTGGAAGTAGCTTCCATGGCAGCTTCAAGGTGCCCTCCTTGAAGGAGAGTGTCAGCCACTCCACCTTGGCCGAGGAGAACGAGGAGACGGAAGCTCACCTGCTTGAGAAGACTTATGCTCATGAGCTGGTCTACAAGGATGGCCAAGTCATGGGTGGCAGTCTGCGTGCGCTCATTGAGAAGCTCACTGCCCACCAATCTACCCCTGACGCCATGTTCGTCTCTACCTTTTACCTCACCTTCCGTCTGTTTGCTACCCCTCTGGAATTTGCCGAGGCCCTCGCCGAGCGATTCGAGTACATTGGAGATACTCCTCACGCCGCGGGACCCGTTCGTCTGCGCGTTTACAACGTGTTCAAGGGCTGGCTCGAGTCGCACTGGCGCCATGATCGCGACAACTCTGCTCTCGAGTTTATCATCAACTTTGCCAAGAACCGCTTGACTGTTGATCTCCCCACTGCTGGCAAGCGTTTGCTTGACCTTACTGACAAGGTGTCTGCCGTTGGCGGTCCCGTCGTGCCTCGTCTTGTCTCGTCGATGGGCAAGACCAACACCGCCATCGCTCAATACGTTCACCCTGACACACCTCTTCCTCCAGCTATTCTTAGCAAAAAGGAGGTCAACCTGCTTAAGCAGTGGAAGACCGGCGAGGCCTCGATCTCCATCTTGGACTTCGACCCATTGGAGTTGGCTCGACAGCTGACTATCAAGGAGTCGCGTATCTTCTGCTCTATTCTACCCGAGGAGCTTCTTGACACTGAGTGGACTCGGAAGTCGGGTTCACTAGCAGTCAACGTTCGCGCCATGTCGACTCTGTCTACGGATCTTGCTCACTTGGTAGCCGACTCCATCCTCTGCCTGGAGGAGCCCAAGAAGCGGGCTGCGACTATCAAGCACTGGGTCAAGATTGCCAACAAGTGTCTGGAGCTGAACAACTACGATACTCTTATGGCCATCATCTGCTCCTTGAACTCGTCCATGATTTCCCGCCTGAGACGGACTTGGGAAATCGTCTCGCAAAAGACTAAGACTACCCTGGAGCATCTGCGCACTATTGTCGATGTCTCCCGTAACTATGCAGTCCTGCGCCAGCGTCTGCAAGGCCATGTGCCCCCCTGCCTGCCGTTCGTTGGCACTTATCTGACTGACCTCACCTTTGTTGACCACGGCAACCAGTCTCTCCGCTCCCTTCCGACGAATGACGGCGAGATGGCTGTTATCAATTTCGACAAGCACATGAAGACGGCACGCATCATTAGCGAGCTCCAGCGCTTCCAGATCCCTTACCGCCTCACCGAGGTTCCAGAGCTCCAAACCTGGATGCAGAACGAGCTGGTGCGTGTCCGCTCGCATGGCGAGAGCCCTGCCCAAACCTTCTACCGTCGGTCACTGGTCCTCGAGCCCCGAGAGCCCTCGCGCAGCGGTGGCAATCTCCAAGCCCAGGCTCAGGCCCCGCTCCCATCCCAATCCGTCTCCCAACCCGACTCCACACCTCCCAACCCTTCCATTCTTGAAGCCACGAAAGACAAATTCGATTTCTTGTCATGGACAAACCCTTCCAAGCCCAAGTCCGTCGCGACCAACGGCTAATCGCCTTCACATCATACCCAATACCCCTTTTTACCATTTACGACTGATGACTTCTGCTCTTTGATATTCTCCATGGTGTTTTATTCCATCTTTCCGACCATTGATCTGCTATGCTGGCTGCATAGTGTTTCATTTCTCCGTTCTCGTCTCCCTACGTTCTGTGAATATCCTATTTTATTTCTCTTCTTATACTCTCCGGGCGGCGCTCGTGTCTTTTTGTTTCATCGCCCCTAAAGGGAAACTGGCATCAGAAAAGCGACAGGAATTGGGTCCTGGTTGGAAAAATGGAGTTCTCGCAGGGCCTTTTTAAGTTTTCTTTTTCCGATGGGCTTTGGTACTGTTGGGAGGAATATGGGGTTTTGCTTCTTGTCTGTTATTGTGTCGGTGACGGGTTGATCATCCGGTGGATATTTTGGGAAGGATGGTGGCCTGCCGGCGATGTACAGGTGCTATCCTAAAGCTGACAATTACAATGCTTTGCTCAATAACCTCGTTCCTGGTTCTAATGTTCGGTGTAGATCGTAAGTCTTAAGGTTCCTCGTAGAATGCTTTCGCTTAACATTGTGGTTCCTGTCTTCAATGTAGATCGTAACCTGTCTAGTTGTTTCTCGTAGTAATTCGTTGAGTCTTGGTCTTGCATCGTCCTTTTCCCCCTGATAGTGTTCTTCATGGAAGTTTCTTGCGTCCTGATCTTGCATTGTCGTGCATCGTCTTAATTTTTCTGACAAACGAGCCTCCAAGCTAGGCCTGTTGCTCATGCAATTTGCCTAGCTTTCCTTCACCACGTCCTGGCCTGTCAAGAATGCCAGCCTCATACACCGCTGGATAAGTAGCATCGTCATGGTCGGGGAGTTCGTTAGAATCCGCCGGGCTTTTCTAGATACTCGCAGATATGAATAGCCATTTTAGGAAGTGTATCACCATCAATCTCAGTAGGCGTAGATATCTCCAGAAACCACATTCTCTGCATGATCGACGAAGTGGTACTGTAGTATTTGGATATTCAGTGCACTCTCGCTCTCTGCTTGCTCGTCGTTCTCTTCTCGCGCGTGCTACCCTCGTTCTCGTTGCTGGTGTGTCGGGGTTGCTCTCTATTCTTCCAAATCTCGTTTCTCTCTTCCGTCTGTTTCTAATGAGTCGTCCCACTGATTAGTCGTCCCTCACTTCTTGCCAGCTGCCTGCTGCTCTTCGTTTACTGTCTTATCTCATCCGACTAAAGCCTTCTCCTCCGCGCTCCCTCCTTCTCTTCCTCTCTCGATCCTGCAAATCTCAACTCTCCATCATCCTCTCGCGCCTCTTCTGCAAACTTCGTCAAATACCTAACGGCCTGTTGCCTGGCACCGCCATGAAGCTTAAAGAGGGCCAGCAGCCCTCGTGGCTGTTCCGGTATTATCGAGGTATTACCCTTCTCCACCAAGGTATTGCCACTCATCGTGCTCAGCCGACCACCGCTCATCATACTCGTCCGACCTGTAGCCATCGGCGATTGGTCGGATGCCATGTACATGATGGTAAGGAGGAGGCGTATAATGGTGGTATCCGACTCGGTGTCCTGACCCAAATGCAAGGTGCGCTTCGACCACTTTCAAAAGTCAGAACAACAGTGTTGGTGACCCAGTAACTCATTTTCCTCTGACTTACCTTGCTATTGCGGCTGATCCGATAGAAGTGGAATGCTCTGCTGTCGGTCAGGATGCCATGGACGGTGACATCGTGCTTGTTCAGCTCCTTCCGGCCAGAATAGACGAGACCTGGAAACCATTTAGCGATGCTTATGAAGTAATGCCATCACACTTACCCATGTACGCAAGGAGCTGCTTCTCACCCACTCCGATGGTCAGGCTGGTCTTCGCTTCCACAATGAGTAGGTTAGTCTCGAGAGTGGACTCGTCCCCGTACCATAGGGCGTAGTCGGGGCGCCAAGACAACGTCTTCAGCGCCCGCCCAACCCGCGCAACCCTCCGGAAGGGGGCTTCGTAACCCCAGGACAGAGCCTTTTCCTCGGGCTGATCCTTAACAATGTGAACATCCTTAAGCAAAGCCGAGCGTAAGTCCGAGGAACTGGTTCAGTAACATCTTGCTCCTTGAGCTGGACCGAGAGGCTCTTCTAGCCTGCGGGGAAACCACCAAGCTCATCACGCTTCCAGGTATCATTGAGGAGGAAGAAGCCGCAGGAGATGACGGCTGCAACGATTAAGATTCCGATGACTCGGAAGACGGGGGATCAAACTGACACCGTGAATCACACACTACCCAACCGGCGATGAGCATTGATCCAGAAGAGTGTGGTGGATAGGTAGTTCTCCGAACACATTCACTGCCAACCTTGCATCTCCTATTGCGAGGAGAAGAGACGGGAATAATGGGATTGGGCATAACGGTGCCTGTTGGTGGCTATTATGGAAGGATGTGGTGGAGGACTTCTTCTTGTGTGGAGAACATTTGACGTACCGTCTGAAAGACTGCCTGTTCGTGGCCGCATCCATTGCCAACGAACCACGGAAGGGAGGACTCGAGCGAGATGAAAACTGTTAAGAATGATATGAGAATGAAGGCTGATCCTTGCTGACGAGCACTCACTTATTTGCGTAGAATGAGATTGTAAACACAGGAATAGAGAGTAAAGTTAAAGCCTACCTAGGTGGGCGGGCAGTTAATGTTCTTGCAAGACTACAAATTTACATCCCAGTGCAAGAGCAGAGCAAGGTGGAGTTGACCCAGCTCCTCGTTGCTTTTTCAAGGCCATCGACCGCACTGGAAAGGAGTCAGATATGAAAACACCCACACACACTTCCTCTAGAAGTCGAATATATCCTGTCGGGGGCCAGACTTCTTGAACTTAGCTAGAACAAGTACCTCTCCGGCCTTGATCCCAAGGACGGCAAGTGGGCGTGTCTGTGGAAGAATTGCGAGAACACTCGCTTCGGTCGCAAGGAAAATATCAAGTCCCATGTGCAGACCCATCTTGATGATCGCTCCTATAAGTACGATGTTTGCGACAAGCCGTTCGTCCGAGGCCACGACCTCAAGCGCCACCTGAAGGCCCACACTGGCAAGAAGCCGTTCGCCTGCCGCCGTGGCGCTAGTTTTGCTTGCCAGGTGTAGGTACACCTAAACTCAATTCGGGAATGTGGAAAATCGTCATCGTCTATCCTAGTATCCTGACCAGGCTGGCTGAGTGAGGCGAGCGACTGATACGGTCGTGGCAATGCTGGGACTGTCTGCCTGTACATCCAGCAAACTATGAGGTTGGGAGTGCAGCAAAACCCTCTGTGGGGCACCAACAAATGCGAGACTGGATCTATCTACTCTGTGGTAGCTCAAGGATCTGTTAGCAACCCTGGCGCTGGGCGTATTTCAACAGACGCGGATTACAAACACAAAAATGATGCACGAGAGTAAATTGCAGATCTTGGACCTCATGTCGAGCGTCGAGGCTCTGCAAGAGACATATGATTGTCTTCAGCAGCTGCAAAAGGAAGCTGAACAGGCAATTCGAGAGATTGAAGTTTTGACCAGCGAATCCAATCCAGAGCTTTTGCTCTTGGTGAAAGCTTTAGGGGTAGTCCCCAAGCCTACCAAAAAGGGCTTTTCTACCGTCTAGTTTTGCAGCTCTTGTCATCCTCTACATTCTAGTCTTTTGCCAAAGGGGTGTTTGTGAGAACAATAGAAGTACACGGCCATCCATATAATACTCATTGAATTTTTCATCAAATCCCAATATGTGCCGAATGCTATGCTCGCAATAAAGTCCGCTGTAGTGCGAATGAGATCTAAAAGTTTAAAAGTTCTTGAAGGATCTAAAGACTTCATGGACCGGAGGGTCCGCGGACTCTCCGGACTTCAAAGGCGAGCCCCACCCATCCGCGGGTGCTAGAAAGAGTACATAAAACCCTCAAGAGAACAACCATCTTCCGAGTCCAAGTCACGGCCAGAGAAACCTTTGCAAGCGGCAATCCAAATTCCTTCCACGCGGTCACTCAAGCTTCTATCCAAGCCCTTATTGAGACCTCAACCATTCTTCACGTCACGCGCCTGCCACAGCACCACGCACCATGTCAAACGAATCTCTCCAAGAAACAAACAACAAAACCCTCGGCACAACAGCCGGCACATTCCCTATCGTCACACTCCCCGATGGCCGAAAACTACCCACCGGAACCGTTGGTGCCCTGCTGGTCAATATCAAATCCTACGACGAGGCAACGGAAGAGCGACGCGCTGAGTTGGAGCCAGCGATCCAGTCGGCTATCCCGACATTGGTGAAAGTCGGAATGTTTGATCTGTTTTCGCCACAGGAGTGGGCATCGCAACGTAGCCCGGGGCGGAGTTTGGTGGGGAAGTTGGCGAGGGAGTTCTTTGAGTAAGTATATGAGCTTTAAGTCTAATTAGAAACCGGGGCTAATCTTCCTGTTATAGTGCAAGTCAATGAGATGATAGGCGCCACGGCTTGTTGAGCTCGGATGGATAGTCATGACTTTCTACTCCGACAGAAGGTTCCATTAATCCGGCATGGGCATGCATAGGGGTTAATGAATTTCGTTCTAGCATCACTGGTCGACGATTGCATCCAGTTAGGTAGTGATAATCATGAAGAACCCAGTCATTTAGATGACATTGTTACTGAGTTTTACCGCTTTTCACTATGACATTGTCAGGTTCTAGTAATATGGCTGTACGTATTCATCGTCTTCGTAATTACAAAAAAGAGGATTAGAGATGTATCTCGCTCCAGGTATCAGTTCTATCATTTGACAGCGTGTCAGAACGACGATCTCAAAATGAGGCGTCAAGTGATACATCTCAACCCCATCCATGATCCCAGAGATGGTCGTCCTTGCATAGAACCTCTCTACATTCTCCGCACTGTCTCGCGTCTCAATGCTGATCATTGCGCATGTGAAAACTACATACATATGATCGTGGACAATGCAAGGGATACGTCAAAGACCCAGGAGTTTGGGCGTAGGGTCAGTGTGGCGTTTCTGTGAGGTCGGATCTCTGGGCCGAAGGACTGGACGGTGGCCTAGAATCTAGATGTGTGCGATACGATGAATCTGTCAGACGTGTATGAAGTCTGCAGTTAGGTCGAGTCTTTTTTATGCGGGTTCATGCATAGGTACCGGGGCTACAGAGCCGCTAGAAGCGCTGGGTCTGCGCTGTCTGATCATTGCGCCGAAAGTTGATGGTTTTACGATATGTACTAGAAGAACCATATAGAATGTACACGTATTATCCGGTTCGTTACTGATTAGTATTGTCCTGAGCTCATGATGGAGTCGAAAGTGGTTGTGCTTTACGAGGGTTTCGTCTTAACGAATGTGATACATCAAATGTGCGGCGATTAACACCTAGCAGTGGGCGGGGCAAGATCACAAGTACAGAACAAGAAGTAAGGATGGGGAAAACAGTGATATGGTAGGTTACTGAGCATGTTCCACGGACGATGTTTGTAAAACGGTAAAAATCCAGAATTCAGCACCGCTTGACCAACAGTCTAAGTTGAGTATTGCACCCGGAACGCCTCCAGAAAGTCTAGCCCATTGTCGTCATGTTCGTTCAAGTCTGGGTCCATAATGCCGGCACTGGGCGAGGGCGAAGGCCCAGTTCCAGGTTGTGGTCGTAGGTCGAGAATCGGGATCATGGAGGGTCGTCCATGAGCACATTGAAAGGGAAAGGCGCATCGCGAGAGCCGCATCACTAATGCTTCGCACTCATGTATACTCAACGGGTCGTTAAACATGATAGCACCACGGCAAGCCCGAGAATTGAGGAGATCCAAAATGCCATGGGGACAGCCACTCATTTTCTGGACCCACGGATGTGCAGCGATCGCTCCCGTTCTATCCAGGGAGAACTTTTGACCTTCAAAGCTGTCGTCCGCGGAAAAGTTTCGCGCTGGCCTTTTTGAGGCCGCCAGCTTTGCATTCTCCTCTTCGGAACTCCATATTTCACGTCGAAGGAGATCCACAATCAGATTTGGCTCGAGTCGACAACGCTCAGCAATGAGGGCTGGAAGTGCATGCACCTGGACGATGACTTCGGATGCTGCTTTCACAGTGACGCTGTAGCCAATTCCCCAATTCCCAAAGAAATCCAAGTACTTTCGAAAGAGCGCAGTTTCTGTAGCAGATATGCCAAATGAGATTGGATCAATCTCAACGGTTTGAACCTGGTCATGCTGAGATAAAGAGCCAGGAGAGATAAACATATCCTCAAACAACTGTTCGACTCGGCATCGCTCATCGGCGGCATGTTGATCGATCAAGACTAGAACACTCTCCGAGTCATGACCAACGGTAGCATTAAACCTGGCGAGAATAAACTTCTGATCCACTTGTGCGACGATGGTAGCCGTCGCCAGGCTTTGACGTCGTATTTTGCCTCTGAACTTGGCAAATTGAGTTCCAAAAAAGGCTCCAATATCCTCGTGGCAGTGACGCAAACGAGCTGTATCGTGAAAGTGATCCGATTCGGGATTCAAATTCGGCACTAGGGCCTCTGTTCTGGCAAACGTAGGATTGTCCCATGAACCAAGCAAGTTATTCACCCAAAGACTGGAAGACGAGACGGATTTTGGTCCCCGATATCGACCGAGGCTTTTCAAAGTTGAAAGGAAGCTGTTTGACCGAGGCCCAGCGATAATCGATTTTGGGCTGACGGTTTGTCCCGTCCGTGAGTTGATTTGATGCGTCTTTCCAGTACGGGGGTCAACCCAAGGAATCAACTCATCGTCTGGCGTGTCCGACGAATGGTGCCCCGACTCGCCCTGCTGAACACGTTCACTACTGCGTAGCTGTATCATGTCATCCCGTAACTTTTCTGCTTGATCCTGACAAGGAGGGAAATGTCGGCTGTTGTCCAATTGTCTTCTTCCCCGCTCAGGTAAGAAATCTCCTTCTCCTTCGAGGATAAGATTGCGGGTTTCAGAACCTTCCCCTCTGACAACGCCAGTCTCGGAAGCTGAACCATCGGCTGATTTTGCGGCTTTAACGCGGGACCAGTTGCTAAAATGCGTTCCAATATTGACAGACTGCGATCTCCGCAACGAGGGAAGTTTCAAGCCACTGTTGAAACCTTCTTTGTTACTCGAGTTTCGACTGCTGTTGGCAAATGTTTCCGATCGTGTCGAATTCGTGCGTGCAGTGCTGATGGTTCTCTGAGTCCGCGTCCGCTCGAGAACTGTCCCTTGTCGTCTACTTTCCCGAGGTCGCAAATTCTGCTTCTTCAAGAACTCCACAATCAATGCCTCCAGGACATTCAAGACTCCTTGTAATGACTTCTCGGTGGCGGAAGACGGCTCATCGCTATCGTCCAAATGTTGGAGGGATGGCGTGTCGATGCATATATAGAACATGGGCCATTTATTGACCGAATTCGCCCAGTTTCTGTTTGTCATATCGTTCAAAGACTCAGATCTGCCAGTCACTGAAGCGGAACGTGTCGAAGTTGCAATGTCAGATACACCTCTCGTGTTTCCAAAGTCGGACATGGAGATCAGTCGATTGACCTCATTGAACAAAATATTTGTAGAGTTCCGTGACAGCACTGGTTCCTTGCCTAATGATATGAATTGGATCTTCTTCGATGGGCTTGGTAAGGTCGATATTGCGGCACGAATCCTGAGATTTGGAGTAGAGGCAGATACCTCACGCCATGAATCCATGCTGCGTGATTCTAGCATGCCGGATTGGGAGAAAATAGAGCCAATGCGCCCGAGATCCGATTCAGACCTAGAATCATCAGGTCGTAAGGTGACACGTTTGCCCCTTGCCACGTCAGCAAGCACCAGCTTCGAGAGCTGCCGATTTGCTAGCATGAGAGAGACAATCACATGTTTCAAATTGTCCCATTCTCTATCCAATTCTTCCGGCCTCTCGAGTGCCAAGGCCCGACTCTTCACACGCACGGGCATGTTTCCAAAGAGGTCATTCACAGAAACACAGGTCCCGTGTCCACCAAGCCGCAGATCCTGATGGCTCGGAGCAGGGGTCAACCGTGCCACGGGCCTGGCGTGGTGAAAGATGACTGAATTTGTGCTAGCATGTTGAATATGACGAGAAGTCACGGTGAGTAGCGACAAAGAGGCCAATGAAGCCAGAAATAGACCTCGATGCCCATAACCTCCGGGATTCGGGTACTTGGAAGTATCTGCAACAGGTTAAGCAAGTCAAGTCTACCCAAAATAGGCAGTGATCACGTACGGTGCGATTTTCCAAGCCCACCGGTAGGTTCAAATTCCGCTGGTCGTATTCCCTCTCCATCATCCTCCACTATGCAGCTCCCACGTTTGAAATCCACAGAAACGAGGACTGTCTGCGCAGCCGCATCCAGCGAGTTCTTGACCAAGTCTATAACCACCCCATTCAGATGGGTGATTGAAGTTGAAGACTTGATCTTAGCTGCCACATCTGAAGGAAGTGCCCGGATAGCTGGTCTATGCGCAGACATGACAGATCGGCTCTAACGCAAGAGAGTCGCGGCGGTTGTTTCGGTCAAAGTATGCCAAGCATTGTATTGTTAACCGGACCTCAAAGACGGCAAGAACGTTGCCACTCCCTGATGATTTTCACATTGGAAGGAGCTTGATAATTCACACAAATCTTACTAGCGGCAAAGGAGATCTGAAAAATGCTGCCAGATTGAATGAAGTCAAGAAATAAAGACAGATAAGGTGAATGAAGGCAAACGACTGACATCAAGGGCGGGCACATGACCTGAACGGATAAACAGTCATCCCGCACAGGCTCCCCATTCCCCCGGAGCCTCGGCGCTGCTCAATCGATCCGTTGCTTCTCACGGCTCCCTCTCCTGAGCAAGTGAACACTGCCGGGGGACCCTTGAACATTTCTACCCATATCCACCATGGCTACAGCTGAAGGGCCCGCGAGGGTGCATGGTAACCTTCTCCGTTGGACACCTGTCCTGTTTGAACCTTCGGGCTAATCACAGGGTATACAAATAGATCGCAACGGTCGGCGCCGCCCTTTCTCGAGCTTGATGAAGCGCCTTACAAGCCTCAAGAGCTCCTCCGACTCTGGCTCCCATCGCTGGTCTAACAGGCGATATATCAACTCCAAGGGCAAGAAGAATGGCGGGCAAGGCAACAATCCATACCCGCTGTCGGGCACAATCACCAGCCCAATCCAGAACGACTCGTACTCTGAAACCGGCGACCGTGAAAGACAAGAGTCACGATCGCGCAGTGATCCGTCCCTGGTCTATTCAGGCTACGAAAACCCCGTTCCCGCCACAAGCGCCAAGTCTACCGCCCCTACCGTGTCGACGAACGGCGACACCGCGATCTCAGATGCAGGGAACTCCAAGGCAGGGACAATGGCGACAGGAGGCGGGGGATTGAGCTCACATGGTGGAGGCGAAGGGAGCACTTTCTCGTCGCCCGCCCATTCTGTTCGGTCATTGACCACTACCTTGACGACTGTACAGTCGGCGGCGCCATCTACCCAGCTGTACCCCGCGCCGAATACACAACATGGACACGCACACGGAAGCTCGACGCAAAGTTCTGGGAATCAACAGGTTCAGTTCTCGCATCAATTCCCTACAACCTCATCGCCTGCTACCGCCGTGCCCCCGCACCTCATACCCCATAGTCAGTCGATGACCTACAGCACCGCGACGGCAAACAATGCTTTGAACGACAACGCCTCCATCCTCACCCTCGCGAGCTCTTCCAAGCGTCGGCGCCGGAATTCCTTGGACACCAACGCCTCTGTGCGTGCCTTGGCACCGTCTTCGGTCTTTGGCGGTAGCCGCGAGAGCTTGCCCCTGAGTCTGCTCAGCGGAAGTGTGGTTGAGCCGTCGAACACTTCGGCTTTCAACGCCCAAGGGGTGCTGACTCGGCCCAGCATTGTTGGTCTCGCGAGCGCCGAGCGCATCAGTGTATACTCTTCACCTGGCACGGCGCCGTTAACCAACGGCGGCGAGCGAGGCAGTTTCCACACCTCGAAGCAGAGCCAAACGGCTAATGATGGAGCAAGCATTCGCAGCGGTGCACCATCGCATACCCGAAATGATAGCACCACTGCCAGCATTACCGGTGGCGTGGGCAGCCCGCTTGCCATGGCCTCTGGCCGTGTCAGCCGCAGGAGCTCCGGGTGGGGCGAGATCACCGACGAAGGTGGTGAGGGCAAGCCTAGCGACGGGACGGACGAAAATTCGGCGTCTAGAACGGGAATATCGTTCAACGAAGAGCCACATGAAACTTGATACAGGATGAAAACATTCAATGTCATTCTAGCAACGACAAAGACGAATGATGTGACGCAAGAGCCCTGGCTAGGGTAGACATACTTGCGGATGAAGTTACCTTCTCTTAATGATTGACGCATTGAAATTGAAATTGGAATTGGAATTGGAATTGGGCATGGGGTGGAATCGATTTCGGCGTTCAAACCTTGGGCGTTACGTTTTTCTTCCTTTTCCTTCAGGACAGGAACTTTGATACCCTCTGCGGTATGTTTGGGGTTTTCTCTCTCTACTTTCCGCTCCATACATTCTTCCGCAAATTGGCCCGTGTATTCATAAGTCAAAACATAATTCTTACTCTTTCTCGAGAAGCATCCACATTGTGATTGCGTCTACGCACGACGCTTGATAATCATTGGCATATCGTACTGGTAGACGAACCAAGCATCACGATACTTCCACTCATGCTTCGGATCGACAAGTTGAATCTGAGTTCAGAAGGTCAGTACAAAAGAGAAGATTTTTCAGGCACGGGCTTCCACTCACATCGAACAGACTGTAAAGCGTCGCGATCAACTTCTTAATCTCCAGCATGGCCAAGTACCGACCCATGCAGATACGGCCACCACCACCAAAGACAAAGTCAACAGTATCCTTCATGCGCCGCGAACGAGCCTTAAATTCCTCGGTACTCTCATTCTCGCCCTGTAACCAGCGGTCCGGATTGAAGTCATCCGCATCATCCCCAAAGACGCCCGAGTCCCGGTTGGTCACGAAGGGGTTGCAGCCAATCTTAGTACCAGCGGGAATGTACCGTCCATCGGGCAACGTGAAACCACCCTCTGGGACTACACGCTCAAAGACCATAGCGATACCGGGGTTTACGCGCATCGACTCGCGGATAACCGCATCCAGGTAAGGCAGATCGCGGATCGGTTTCCAGGGCGCTGGGGTGGGGAGCGAGGCAGCTTGCATTTCGGCAGCGAGCTTGGTTGATGCGGACGGGGACTTGGCCAGATAGTACAGGATAGCGCGCATAGTGGCAGAGCTTGTGTCACCGCCGGCGAGAATGCTCAGCATTAGCCAGTTTACGATCTGCTGGTCGTTGACCATGTCTGGGTACGTCTCCTTGAGTTGCACATATTTGTCCAGGGTGTGGTCTACCGAGCCGGCGGAGACTTTCTTGTCGGCCAGCTGAGCTTGGTACTCGGCGACGACCTGAAATGCGTAGAGCACACCGGTGAGAGTGGGCTTGGGTCCCACGCGCTTGATTGGGTTCTTGTCGAGGAAGCTGTCGATCCAGGGAATTTGGGAGACCTGTGTCGTGAAGTGTTAGCCCCATCCGTTGGACTCAGATACAGCAAGCTTCGGTACCGGAGCAAAGTAGATCAAACCAGCGGTGGAGTCGGTGATCAGATTGTTCACGTCCTTTTCTTGGTCAATGAAGCCATAGTGGCGACCGAAGCTAAAGTTCGCGGTGACATCCCAGGCAACTAACTTGGATGTTAGTGATGTCTTCAGAAACTCAAAGGGAACATAGAGTCCAATGCTTACAGAATCCGATCCATTCGTCAGCCGGGCAGACTGTACCAGCGTTCTTGCCATCGACAAACTTCTGGGCAAGCTTTTCCACGAACTTGGTGATCGTCTCATCAATCAGAGGCTCATACTCGAGTACCTTGGTCATGCTCCAGAGAGCACGAATTGGCCGAATCTGCTCATTATGCCAATCTTCATCTTGAGAATTGAACAGATTACTCAGACGATGGCCTTCAATCAGGACATCGTTGGGTCGGTACATGTCACTCTGTTCATATTTACGGTTAGTAATGCAACCTGTTGACGTTGAGCGGAACCCGGGCCGAGTCTCTTACCTTCTTCCATGGATTCCGGGTGGAATAGATCGTCCGAATGAGGCTCGGATCAGAAATGCTCACGCAATTCGGACCGATTGCCACCGCAATTCCATATTTACGGTGTAGTTCGAGATGTTTCAAATCAACACGGCCACGATGTGTGTGAATAGCCCGCCAGGCATCGGTGATCTTGGCCAAAATCGGACCCGGAATCGCCCTCAAAGGCGAGAAGAAAATGTCCCAGGCAAGCTTCGTCAGGAGCAAGAGGCCAAGCGCGACAAGAGCTTGGCCCAACATGCTGGATGACAGCGTCGACATTACTGCCATTTTTTCCAATTGAAATTGCAACGGGCTTACCGCGGCAAAGGTACGCACTGGGCGAAAAAGCAACTCTCTTTTGAGTGTCAAGGAAGCGCAAGACTGCTAGAGATGTCCAGACGGCGAGAACACATGGTCAAAGGCAGCTCTTTTTGAAGTGCTGAACCTTCTAGCTCTCTGGACCTTAGCGTCCAGAGATTGGTAGAGAACTACTAATCTACCCAATGACTGTTCTCCCCAGGCTTGAATAGAACAGTAGCGAGCGGAGGTGATCGGATAATATAACCGATCTGGCAATACACCAACACACTAAGACCAAGAGTCCAAACGTTTGGATCTATTCTGTACACCGAGACCAGTCGACTTGGCAAGAAGTCACCCAATCAAGAAAGCTCAGTTTCTATTCTTTCAGAGACTATTTAGGACAACAGTTGACGAGAGGTCGTTGATAACTTAGACATTGCTAACGATCTGTCTTTCAACACATGGCTGTTAGAATTATTCTGTAGTCCTTTTGGGAATTCAAGCCCCTGGAGCGCCACTGTACTGACAGCCCATCACACACACATTCAAGCCGAACATTGTTTTTCCGCACACAACAACGCCATTCATCTTTGCCGGTGGGGCTCTCTTCATCGACGGGATAACAATCAACTCTGGTTCGCAGCGCCTTCCCGCACTAGAGACTTCTTGACTAAGAAGCCAACGAAGCCATCATACTTTCGTGCTTCCTTTTTGCGAAAGCCCTGTCTCGCTACGACAACGAGGCTCGAGCACCTCTGTCGGCCATTCTCCGGCGCCACGTTCTGCAGAATCCGCAAAGGATTCCAATTTCCTTGTAAGCAAAACCTTTCGGCACTAGAGAGCTAGGGCCGCGCCGCTGTCAAAATGCATGCCCCCTAGAGCCCGTTCGGGCAACTCGTCCCTTAAACTAGCCAGTCAATGACAAATGTGGAGATAAATGACACTTTCAGGCTCCACAACCCGTCCTCCACGGTCCACCATGCAAGCGGCGAGCTAAGCTCTAGTCGGGAATCACTAGTGGCGTATCCTAAACACCAGAAAACAAATTGACCACAATGTGAATGCCGGGCTGAGTTGCCCTCCGCATGAACCTACGATGAAGTGGAAATCCCCACGGAGCATGCAAAATGACCCATAAGAATCAGATTTTACCCCTGTCGTGTTCTCTTCTTAAAGCCGTTAGGTTGAACAGGCCTTTACCGGCCTACTGGAACGGGTGGTGATGCTTAAATGTCTTCCAGGGCCCTCGGGCCCGGGCGTTGGCCGCCCCTGCTAAGGCGTCTGGTTTTCACAGGTCCATTCTGAGATTGGCGCTGTGAAGTTCTGGGTTCGCCCACGATGGAGTCAGAAGCCTATTTGCGGGCGAGCAGGGCTCCGCTGCTGCAGGGTGTGATGTGGACAATGGCTATCGTGTCTTTGATGTTTGTCCTAATGCGATTGTATGTCCGAGTTGTCTTGAAGCGGGTTTTTGGTATCGATGATTGTATCATCATCATTGCGACGGTGAGTTTGTGATTCTTGTTTGCTAATTGCCACCAGGAAACTGATCTTATCTTTGTGTCAGGCTTGCCTGTTCGCTTGTACTATCGTTTGTCACATTGCCTCCACAATCGGCCTCGGAAGGCATATGGGCCATGTCGCCCAGAACCCATCCCACGTGGTCCAGGTTGCGCTGCTATGTGACATTGGCGAAGTCCTGGCCATCATGGCTTGTACACTGGGTAAAACTTCATTTGCCGTGACTCTACTCCGTATCGTGGTCCATAGGTGGATGATTGCCGTGCTGTGGTTTGTGATTGTGACCATGAACTTGGTCAACGTCCTGGCGGCCTTGTTCACTTGGGTCCAGTGCCAGGATCCAAGACATGTTTTCAATACTTCCATTCCGTCGGAGTGCTGGCCCGCGGATGTCTTTACGAACTTTGCTCTGTTCGTGGGTGGTATCGCATTTCTAGGTTCTAATCTTGATCTATCGATTTGCTAACATGCGCTTGTGGTTTGGTTGTTAGCTTATTCCGGTGCTCAAGATTTTGTGCTGGCCTTGTTGCCTTGGACGCTCGTGTGGAATCTTCAAATGAAGAAGAAGGAGAAGATCGGTATTGCCTTTGCTATGAGCCTGGGCGTGTTGTGAGTTTACAATACCTGATACAGTCATGATTTTCGGTTCACCTAACTCTGCTTTTATGAAGTGCCGGCGCAGCTTCAATCGTTAAAACGACGTATTTGGTGGCACTATCAGAAAAAGCAGACTTTACTTGTAGGATCACCACCGATCCATCCTGGAGCATAGCTGACTTGATCTTATTTTCCAGGGGAACTTACTCCGCTGCTCTACTGGGCCGCTGTCGAAGACGGACTAGCCATCACGGCAGCTGCAATTTCTACCCTGAAGCCGTTGCTTGCCAAGGTCTTTCCCGGGCCATCAATCAGCAACAACTATAACATGATTTCTTATCCCTCCGCCCTGAATCGAAAAGTCTTCGACAACTCGCAAGGCGAAACGCGCACTGATATCGGGCATACGAGTATCCATGAGGGGAGCCAGACTGCAATATTGGAGCCATTTTCTCCTAAAAAGGATGAGAGTATTAACTTGACAACAGAAGTGACCATTACTTACAATCGCCCTTCTTGACGCTGTTGTTAAGTTGGAGCATGATGGCAGACCTAAAAATTGTGGAACAAGGCGGTTTATATACGTTACTTGAAACGAAGAGGATGATCATCACTGTATTCTACTCTAGGGCTTCTCTGACGATGTAATGATCAGGTTTGAATCTCGCAAATTAGTTTAATGTAGTACGAGAATTAATAACTTCCGTCACTATAGGACGTTGAGACTGAAGATGTCCGAAAAAGTCGAGTCCAATGCTTTTGGCAAAACATACTAGGCCTGATGGGGATCCATTTATGCCTTAGGTTGAGTATTTCTTCCGGGTGGGGAGCAGTGAGGCAGTAAGGCATCGAATGTTCAAAATTGGCTTAGTATGTCATGCAAACAGCATTTAACAAGACTGACAGCTCAAATCCTTGACCCTTTGCATGAGTGGTAAAGCAATTCTGTTTTTCAAGTTGAAATACCAAGAAGGTAACACTCTTGATTGGCTTGGCAGGAAACAGAGCGAAAGACGGCCTCAAAATGGCGAATGACCTTCCCGAGCCAGACGGCAAGCAGCAAGTAAACTTGAATATCAGCGCTTTGCGATATATGCATGGACATCCTTTACAAGTGTAGAGAGGCGCAGAATGAGAACACTGAAGTTTAGCTTGCTGCATCACCTGCTGATCGACGAACGCTTGCTCTTGCTGAGTTACGGGAGAGTCTGCGAAAGTGTGTCCTTGACCCATGAACCTGCAAAATCATACTGATTTTGAGACAAATGTTCTCAGTTGGCCGCGGGGGTTGCTGATGATACATACCTACCATTGTTGAGCCTGGGCTACGTGGATATTGACACGGCTGATTGTTCTCGTTGCCCGTCCTCTACCATACGTGTTATGATCATCACAAACTGATCCATTTCGATAGATTTCCCTTCTCTATTTCCTTGCTTAATTTATGAGAGACTCGACTTAATCCCTCGTCCATGGAATAGTAGCGATGGATGGTATGACAAATGGGACCACGATCTAGATCAACAGACTAACGGATCGATTTGGATAGCGCCACCGGCTTACTGCCACCATCGCTGATTGGCCGACTGGGCGCACAAGGCCACAACCAGGCACACTTCCCGAACCTCGGAACGTGGTGAGCAAGCTTACACCGTGGCTGTGTTGGAAGGGTTGGGAATTTAGAAGTTATCAATGATTTCTTAAGGCAGGGCTCTTTGTCGTCGATACATGTGTTCCAGACCTAGGCTGTAGCAGGAAACTGAATTGAGATCGGTCCTGGAAAGGTCATCTGGATTGCATATGGCATGACTAATCCATTGCATAACCTTTTGAAAGTTAACAAGTTCGGGCGAGGTGGCTGAGGAGTGACTCGAAATCTTGCTAAGTGGCTAACAGCCCTGCAGTGGGTTTGGAACTTTGGACATGCAGGGTCCCGTACTAGCTTAGACAGAAGAGTTGTCGATGACTTTAATCACAGACGTAACTACAGTAGTCAGAAACCGGATACCTCAAGAGGCCTATGCGACTGTCCGGGGAGATCATCAAACACCAGCCAGTGACGTGGAGTGATGCGAGATGTCGCCGATCGATCGCGATTGGGCTGGTCACTGGAGAGGACTCCGTACTCGTACTTGGGCCTTGGCAACTTGCACTGGTACTTGATCCATGTGCTCGTCCCCTGTTCCCAACAGCCAAGCCTGCTGGTTACCCGCAACCCGCAACCCGCAAAGTTTCAAACCCAGTTTTCCAAGCCATACCGCCACATTTGCTTTCCACTTCCTCGTTCCTGTCAACCCAAAGGTGTCGAGAGGGCCTCCATGTCTCGTCGATAGCGCCTGTAAATCAATATTCCACGTTCTGAGTTTTCCCAGGTGCCCGGCCGGTGTAACACACAGAGCATCGCCAGCATGGAGAAATCCCACCCGTCGCGCCCCAAGACGGTCGCGGTCGTGGGCACAGGCATGGCTGGTCTGGCCACTGCCCATTTGTTGCACCAGGACCCCCAGAAGCGGTATCAGGTTACTCTGATGGAGAAGGTCGGTCTCGGTCTTTTTCGTTGATTTCAGTTTCATTTCACCCAACTTTGTCTGTTCTGCGTTGGAAAGAGTTCACGAGACTAACCCCGTTAAACAGAGAGACCAAATATCCCTGAGTGCGGAGTCCATTCAAATCCCCTCATCAGACCCAAATGGTCCATCAGCCTGGGCCGACGTGCCCATGCGCGCCTTTGCGGGTGGCTTCTATCGGAACCTCGTCCGCATGTATGATTATTTGGGAGTCAAGTACCATGAGCAGCCATTCCTCTTCAGCTTCACGAGGTTGCCGAAACGACAGCTGTCTTCATCAACCACCTCGTGCATCCCAGGCCCGCAGATGGTCTATGCTTCGAATTTCCACCAGATCCCCCCAATCCCACGCACGTCAGACCTGATCCACTGGTCCGTAGAAGCTGTCTATGCAGTTCTGTGCTACCTGTGGTTCACATTCTGCTGCTTCTTCATCGCTCCCTATGCCGAGAATCTCCAGACCGACGAACTGAGCGAATCCTTCGACCACTACCTCCGACGCGTTTGGATGCCGCAGCACTATGTGGCTAATTACCTTCTTCCCATGATTTCGAGCGTGTGCACCTGTTCGCATCAAGAGCTCTTGAACTTTCCTGCGTCCGACGTGCTAGAGTACAAGCGCCGCACGCATCGCCAGCAGCATTTCGTCGTGAGCGCTGGCGTTCAATGTGTCCAGCCGAAGCTGCTGGAAGGTGTGGAACTGCGCCTGGGCGTTAACTTGACGGATGTGATTCCACAAGGCGACGGAGTTCTGATCAAGTACTCGACGGAGGATGGCAAAAACGCCGCGGAGCGCTTTGATCTTGTTGTTTTGGCTGTTTCACCCGATGTCGCGGCCTCGTTATTCCCGCCTGTGAACCCCCAGCTTTCCGCTATTCCCACGACCACCGTTGAGACGGTCGCACACACCGACGAGTCGTCCATTCAACCGATGCTGCGTGCGACGGGGACTCCAAACTCGATCAAATGCTCCAAGGAATCGCGGGGGTCTTACAACCTCGGCACACAGCGCATCCACTTACTCTCAAACGGCACTATCACGGAAGCAGTCCATGAGCAATCGAATTCCATCCTCGTCTCGACAAACCCACTCTTCCCCGTGGATAAATCGAAGATTATCCGCTCCGCAAGCTTCATTCGCGTGTTGCGAAGTCCGCTTAGCCGTCTTCTCGTTAACTCGATCTTTGCAGAGCGTGGCGAACAGAAGGGCTTGCCAAAGTCGACTTCGGCGGTGGCTTCCTGGCGCAACGGTGATAACGGGGTCTTCCTAGCAGGTGGATGGTGCTGGGATGGGATGGTCCTACTTGAAGGCTGTATTGTTTCTGCAATGAGAGTTGCCACGGCCTTGGGCGTTGCGGTGCCGTGGGACGAGACTTCATGAGTGATTATGTCTGGCGGTTATACGCCTGTTTTCTGAAGGATTGGTATCGGTGATATACTTGTTTGTTGTTTTGGCGGCCTTTTCTACAATTCTATTCAAGGCTCCGCTCAACCTTGGGCCTGACTGGGGAGGTGGGCCGTGTGTGCATAGTATAGCACTACATAATATATGGCATTGACGACTTCAACTTGAGACTTCTATGTTAGGTAGTGTTGTGTACGAACCTTAGTTCATGCAAAGTACTTTCTTAATGATTACTTGAGGGCTGCTTTTTTTCCGCCATGTGAATCGGTACAGATCTCGGTGCTGTTGTCGGGTGCCTTCCAAGGTTGGGATAGAGCATCGTGGTTCATTTTCGCCTGAAGACGATACTTCCATTCCTCGCGAGAGAAGTCAAGTCGATTTAATGAAGGTCTTGGCTTATAATTTTCTCTACTATTCCTCTCGCGGGGACTTAGGCTTCAGGAACATAGATTGGAAGAGAGCTTTCCTCGTGGCCTTATAGTATACATAGAACTACAAAATAGGGTGTTGCGAGAGAAATCTGACATCAATCGGCCCCAAGAAATCTCGGTATTGCTTCCACTACCAGGTACGGACTATCAACTACACTACACCTAAGATAAACATTCTTCCATTGCCTCCAACTGATGCTTCTTCACCCGCAAGGCTCAAGTCAAGGGCCCAATTTATACGCTTAGGCATGTATTGGTTACTGGATCACACAGTTGTGGACACTGTACATGGAATAATTATGGCTTAGCAATGGCTTCCGATGCAAGTGTCATGGAGAACGATTCGGAAGAGCGGGACGTGTGACTTACACAAACATTGACGCCGGGTGGGCCAGACGCAGCTGGACAGAGATTAGGTGCGTTACAGCAGCCTGGACTCTTGCCGCTGGGGACGCATGTCCTTCCGGGTGAACACTATTTCAAGTCTCAATAATGTGGCCTCGTGTTTAGTAAAAGGAAGGGGGGTTAACTTGCGCAGTCTCCAGTGGCCGCACAGAGTGGGCTCGATGACGGACAAGTACAAGCACCAGCGGTGCATGTTCCAGAGCACTAGGAGATATGATTAACAGTGCTTTATTGGCAGTGAAAATATCGCCCAAAGTTTGAGACGAGATCAAGTAGAGCAAAGCGTAGCCACTATAAAGAGAATTGCACACGGAGGATTTACTTGGACGAAATTGCTAGGAACAGAGAGTATGAACTTACTTGTTTGTTGCATGCTCCACAGTTTTGCGGACTGGCTTGGATATCCACACATTGTCCATTACAACATTTGGAAGCAGTAGCAGGGCACTAACGGAGATTAGAGGTAAACTTCTATCGAGGGTGGCAGGGGGACTGAAGAAGCTTACGACATTACCGCAGAATCCACAGTTAGTCGCATCGGTGGCGAGGTTCTTACAGATACCGTTACAGCAGTTCGGGAGAGTAGAAGAGCACTAATAAGGATCAGATCTTAACCCCTCCACTTCCTAGTCAAGGGAACAGGGAGACTGGAGCAGCTTACAGCGGTTAGACAATTTCCGCAGTGGCTCGGATCAGTTTGTAGATTCACGCATTTTCCGCTACAACAAATTGGGGCGGATGATGGGCACTAACAAGAGTTAGAGCTAGCTGCTTATCAAAAGGGGATTGGAGGGTGTAGAGGCTTACTTTTAGCGCGCATGATCCGCAGTTGTTTTGGTCGGAAGCGAGACTCACACATGATCCGCTACAACAATCAGGAGTCGTCGAAGGGCACTACCATACGTTAGAGGTAGTTCAATAATGGAGAACGAGGGAAACTTACGACTCTGGTGCACGACCCGCAGTGGTTAGAATCAGAATTGAGATTCGCGCATGTTCCACTACAACAAGTTGGGGCGGTGGCAGAGCACTGGTAGGATTAGAGCTGATTGCATATCAAAACATATAGGACGCTGGAAAGGCTTACGGTGTTTGTACACGATCCACAGTGGGCCGGATTATTGAAATTCACACATGTTCCGCTGCAACAACTAGGGTTGCTTGCCGGACACTGCCAGATATCAGTGTTGAGGAACTATGAATTGAAGAGGGTGGGAGATTGGAAAAGCTCACGGTGGTTCCACACGAGCCACAGTTCGCGGAGTCGAAATTCAAGTCGCTACACTGGCCTGTGCAGCATGCAGGATTTGATCCAAGGCACTATACGGTGATGTTAGAGATCATTGATCATTGATGAGGTGGAAACGGAATTCTGACTTACGATGTGCCCACAAGATCCACAATTAGTCAGACTGGTTGTCAGGTCTACACAAGTGAAATTGCAGCATGTTCTTGCACCGCACTATCAATCAATCAGCAATTAAAATCGGGCGTACCGATATGAGAATTTGTTGGCAACTCACCGCGTTGAATGGTGTTCCGGGGACGCAGAAATTAGGCGGAAATGGGCTATGCAGAGTGAGGGCGCTTGATGTTGTCCCATTTACGTTGACGATCACAGATGACGTTCCTGGATGGGGCGTTGCCTTCACATAGCAAATCGTGAGGAACTTAGCCGCTATCTTCAAGTCAGTATTGCCGCGTCAAGTCCACGATGGGAATAAGTTTGAGTGGGAGAGTGTTGGGTACCTGGTTGTCTTACCGAGAGAAAGAAGATGAAGCACCGATAATCTGACCATGTTGGGAAGTCAGTGTTAGAGAATGATGCTATAAAGCTTCAGGATGAGGAATTTTGTCAGGTTTGACCAGGTCGTGGGGCTTGGGCAACCTTAAAAGCTCAACGACAACGTTGAGGGTCCCTACATTTTAAGTCCAGGTAATTTGGTAGCACAATGCAAGCTATGGTTCACATGTATACCTCAAGAATACAACGGGAAAAGCAAAAGTATTGGATGGTAACTCATCTTCCATCTGCCTGTGCGCATCCAAGCTTTCAGTGCAATCGATCCGAAGAAGCAGAGCTTAATGTCGTTGCGTCACCCCATAGGGAGCTTAGTCCGAGTGGTGGGTCAACTTGACAAGTATGCCTAGCAGATTAAAGGCGTCACCAGTGTCTTTCAAAAAGTAATAGCTTCCGGTTGGTTACACAGCTACCGAGCCAAAATTGTACCTGCACTGATTAAGGACATCCAGAACATTATCTAATATACGACAAACCGTTCTTTTGAGATCATTATTCCTAGAAAGTTAGTTTGATGCGTCCATCTTTGCTAAAGCGTTCAAAATCTATCTGCAAGAGGTTTGTCCGCCCGCCAGGTATGTTACACTGTCAACCACTGAGGTGGCAGTAGCAATAGCGAGGATAGACCCCGTTGTGTTACCTCTAGAGCTAGAGATCTGGAGGGGCTGGCATCAAAAGCCTAAAGCAATCTTTCGCGCAAGGCAGTGCGTCCAGCGATGGCATATCAGATGACTTCGTGTACTGTCGAAAGTCTTGGGTAAGGAGTCGGATGCGATGGGCGTCTACACTAATGTCAGGTGAGCTCTACCTATACTTCCTTTAATGAGAATTGAAAGCCTATAGATCCGACCCGTTCTTTCCGAACTGGGCACAACCTCGTTCACAGCATATTCAACGGAGAGCCTGCACGTAACTATAGTGCAACTTGAGACTATTTCCTCGACGTCAGATAGGTGCCGGTGGCCTCCAAGTCTGGTTGCTAGGAGAGGAAGTGTGGAGCTCGTTTGATTGATGAAAGCACAATCGATCCATGGAATACATAGTTATCAATCCTTCCATTGAATCAGGATTGGATACTCCCCGCTCGGCAGATATGTGGATCAGAACTGCACCTCAATAATAATGTACCGTCAAGACTTGACTTTGAGCGATGCGGCAGGTACCTCTCCCTTTCTTGGAATATACCTTAAAGTTGGGTCCTACTACAGCCGGGGCGTGGGCTCGGCCTGGAAGTTATCACAGGGGCGAGGCATACAGTCACTTACAAGAGAGACAGCCCAGTATTGGACGGGCGCTCACCAAAACGGAGACCTGTAGGTAGTGAGATGAATAGAGAACTAATTTTGCGCCATCCGTCCTCAAATTCCGATGGATCCAGGAAGGAATTGCAGCACTCGTGGATTGTGCCCAACTTCAGCGTTGGTACTATATAATTGATCCGGAACGAACCACTGGCGCCTGTTAGTACAGTGGAGGTCCACTAGGTAGCGAACCCCTATGTAGCCTAGGTAGTGCGCCGTGAAAATTGTTTTCGATGGCTTATTTTAGCTCTTTGCTTGGAAAGAGGGTCAATGAGAAACGTTTTCGTCCAAGAAACATTCGGTGATTCCTTCCAGGAAGGTTGGGTACGGCAGGTAAGGTTGAAGCTGGGCTTGGCATTTGCAAACCCCTCGGTAGCTCTACGACCTTCTTCCCTCTAACACACCTCCATCATTCCCGCATATCTTCACGGCAACATACTCTCATTGTCATCGCACGGCTTTGAACTCAATTGCTGGTTCTTAAATATTTGGAGCTGGATAAGGCATCTTAAATAGCAGCCATGCTGGGCTTTCTCAAGAAAATCCTCGAGACCAACGTGTATGGGCTGGATCATGCAGTGCTCAACATGCAGTTGCCGCCTCAAACCATGTGGATGAACATGGGATACTGGGAGGTATGTTATACATTCTCAAGTAATCCTTGGCATTCAGTTAACGTCTCCAGGATACTCAACACTTCCCAGACGCCTGCCAAGCATTACTGGACCAGGTCCTGGAGGCCGGTCTTGCCGCTGAGCGCGCCCAGTCAGTCCGAGTTCTGGACGTCGGATGTGGATGTGGTGACCAATCGGTCCATATCGCAACACTGCGAAAAGACGCGTTTTCTTCTCATATCAGCGCGGCTTCGCAATCTGGATTCAGCTCTTCAGCCGAGGTCTCCGAGCCCGCCCTCCGACGACAGAGCCATGAGAACGAGTCATCTAAGCCTCTGGTCGATACCTACGTGGGTATCACTCTGCTTCAGTCTCAGGCACAGGTTGCCCAACAGCGCGTCCTTCTACATCAGAAGTGGAATAAAGATGAAGAAGAGCACGGTCGATCCGTGGACGTATACTGCGCCGACGGAGCCAATCCCTCAAGTTGGACTGGCCAATTGCAAGATCGCAGTTCCCACTTGGCCAACACCTCCCGTGAGCCAGGGACCTCTACATGGCTTCTTGCGCTGGACACGATGTACCACTTCCAGCCCTCGCGTCTTCCAATGCTCCGCTATGCTTCGAGCGCACTCCATGCATCCTTCATGGCTTTTGACCTCCTCCTTGCGGATAATACATCCTGGTGGCAACGTCTCAAGATGCGACTAGTCTGCTGGGTGACTGGTACCCCGTTCACGAACTTTCTTACTCGGGAGGAGTATGTCCGTCTTCTAGTGGCTGCTGGGTATGATCCTTCTCGCATTGAAATCAAGGATATCTCCCGACATGTCTTTCCCGGGATAACGGAGTTCTTGGGTCGGAGGATACAGGAGGGTCAGCCGTATGGGTTGAAGCTGGGAAAGTTCCGTGGGGCTAGGTCTGTGTTTGGCTGGTGGGCGCGAAGTGGGATTGTCAGGGGAGTGGTTGTTGTTGCGAGGAGATGATAAGACTGTGACAATCTGAGTTCATCGGGAATCATAGACATTAAATCAATTATCTGCACGGCTATCATGTACATCATCCAGTTCCGGAGAGCAGGCTTTTTCAGCTCGAGTTCGAGCATGTTCAACTCGCAGGCGCCGGACTTTGCGGATTCCGGAACACATTCTGAGGATCAATATCCTCCTTGATCTGCCGTAGTCGAGGAAGGTTAGACCCCCAGTAAGCCTCGGGACCGTTCGCCATGAGAGGGTCGACATAACCTGGGTAAGCCGCATACGGAGCACCATCATTGGTAACAAGGTTATTGACCTCGTCCAAGAAATTGATCTGAGTCTGTGTCACCGGGCCCAGCAAGTTGATGGTGTATGATTGCAGCCAGATCAGAACGTCGCGGTGTGCATAGGCGGTCGCGCTCGTCGGAATATCGTTGGTGTAACCGCCTTGGAAGTCGAACAGGAGGAACCAGGACAAAGTACCCTTGTCTGCGCTATCAATATATGCAAACATTTTGTCGATTGTGTCCGAATCCATCAGGTTGCTGGGCGTCCAAGCCGTGGACTTGGAGTAGAAATTCGAGGGAACGCCTCCTCCAAGCTGGAGAGCAGCCTCCTCGGCCCAGTTACCGACGAGACCGAGCCAATCTTGGAAGACGATTGCACTTCCATTCACACCGGGCCATTGACTACCCATATTCAGCGCGTTATATTCCTCCTCCGTGCCGAAGAAGGTACCCGTGATGACCATACTGTCTTCCAGCAAAGTGAGAGTCGAAGCCAGCTTCCGCGTCAGGTTCGGATCAGACACATACGCCTGCCATTTCTTGAATAGGCTGGCACGCTCTTTCGTACTCCCAGCCTGGAAGGTATACTCATACTTAACAGCCGTCCCCGGCTCAGCCTCCGTGCGAACCTTGAACTCAGTCACAATCCCAAACCCAGACGCAGCACCCTTGATCGCGAAGAAGATATCCTGGTTCTGCGCGTCCGAAGCCGTGACGATGCTCGAGTTGGCCAGTACAACTTCCACTTCCACAATGTGATCCAGCGCGGCACCGAATTGTCGCGACGTAGGTCCAAGACCACCAATCGTGAAGTGTCCGCCCGAGCCAACCTGCGGACAAGTTCCGTGCGACATGGCTCGTCCTCCGGCATCGTGAAGGCGCTGTGTTACGTCTCCGAGCAAGGTGCCAGACCCGATCGTTGCGATCCATGTCGTGCTATCCATTGAGAACTGCTGGAGGTGCTTCAAGTCGACGACGACGGCTCCGTCGGTTCCGCCCAGGCCTGTTGGTTATCGATATCAGTTTTCAATCACTCCCTGGCCCAATGCACCGTATCATGCCGCTTGGATGGAATACACACCATAGTTGCCATAGCTATGCCCTCCACTCTTCGCTTGAACGGGATATCCATTGTCTGCGGCGCATTTGACGACAGCGGCCACCTGTTGCGCTGAAGTCGGAAAAGTGACAGCGGCTGGAGCGACGGGAATGTTGAGGTTATACCGATTCACATCGACAAGCTGGTAGAAGAGGTCGCCAGCGAAAGCGACACTACCGCTGTCTCTCAGCGCATACTGCAGGCATGGCTTCAAGCTATCAGCGGCAATGGCGATAGCAAGTGACGCGACAGTCGTTGTGAGAAGCAGATTCTTGACGGTAGCCATCGTCCATTCCGAGGCGAAAATATCACACTCTCCGGGAGATTGGAAGCTTAACTTGGCTGCAAGCCTGTAACAGGCCAAAGGGTCTACTTAAATAGCATGGTGGAGTAGCGTGGCCGGTCGAACATGCGTCAGTCTACTGCACCTGAGCGGGTTTAAGGCTGACCTGAAACCCAGATTTGACGAATCACTTCACCCTCTGGCTACAGGAGGGAAACGCCGCCCGAGCGAGAGTCAGCGCTGCCACTAACAAGCTTCAACTCCATCGAGGCCAGACTGCTGTCAAAGATGCCGGCGCCATGGATCGAGTCCTACCTATACTTTGAGTAAAGTTGGAAATGACCGATGAACGGCAGCTCTCAGATCTCGATACTGTGGGTGGGGAGAATACGAGGCCGAAAACTCTCAGCCTCTCACAGGTTCGGACTCAGGAGGAGTGCCGATCTGCATCCCGCGGAGATTTTTTTTCTTTGCAGGCGGGTCGTGCGCTTGGTCGTGATAGGCGTGACAGCTTTCATGCTGGTCAATATTAATGTAGGTGAAATTGCATCGCCAGACAATGCACAAATTGGGTCTCGATGCGTCGAGCCAGTGGCATGATATGCAGGAAAATGGAGCATCTGTCGATGGTTGGAGCTCCACGCTGACAAGTCAACCTATCTTAGGAGGACAACTCTAGATAACCTGCAACCGCTCCCAGCTCAGCTTACAGAGCGTTTTGCTTTCCCAGCCTTTCATAGCGGAACATTCTGAGCATAGGATTAACTCGGTCGTCAGAGCCTTGTCCCTGAACTCTTATGCTTCCCCCCTGAGTACGACATTGCCGGCAGCCTCTACTGACCTTCTCCTGGCCTCCCGTCTGTAGACGTGGGCACTGGGAAACAGTCGACATTGTCTACATTACATGGATCACTCTCGAACTATGAGCTGCGCGACCGGCGTTGCGGTCAATCAGCATGTAAGCATGATCTGACACAAAAGCGCAGCGACAAAAGCACTGAGTTGTTACCTAATGAAATCCGGTTTGTCGAGCCACATACGCAGGATCCTGGATGCCCTCCAATTCCGATATAAGGTCAAGGTGAGAAGAGCTCTTATATTCTCCTTCGCTATTCACAAGGATTTATCGCATACGACCTTCTATCATATCACTTGACCTTTTCAGGAGGTGGGGGAGGGATTGGCGGGGGTCTACTTCGATGTATGCAGGATGTGAAGAATAGTCGCACGCATAGAGGGGTTCGTTTGTGGTTGGGTTCAATAAGCTATTTTATCAGGACTCAGTTGCGGGGAGGTTTCCAAGGTGAGAATGGCATTGTGTTGCTCCCGCGGGAAGAGCGGGAGGAGATACACGGCAGGTCTCGTGGATGAATGTCCGGAAGATGTCGAGGATTGATATCGTTGCATTCCTTCCATTATCAAGAGAAACAATGAGAGGATATGGGAACTGGGAGCCCGAATGACTATATGGTTGAGGTCTCTAGGACCAGAAGATGAATCTTTGTTTGAGATACCACTATCCCACTTGGTCAACTCAACCTATGCTATCCATAGCCTTAGGTAGCAACAGTATCAGCTGAACTTGACGACTTCCAGCTGAGATTTCCTGCAGGTGGTCTTTTATCGGACGTGGTCAGTAACATTAACACGCTAACACCGCGGACGCATAGGGATACCAAAGGTTAATACCTCTAAATCAGCTCAACGCGAACATATTCCCAAGTCATTACTAGGCGTCGCGAATCAAAGATGAAAGAGGAAAGTGTATCTATTGAAACGAACTACACTGTAAGGCTCATCACTCATAGCCTCCTGCCACCGTGCCACCCTCATCTGCGGATACTATCCAAAGTAAGATAGCATACCACGATAGAGTAAAAATCAATGTAGAAAAGACGCTCATAAATATTGACAAGAAACAAAAGACGAAGGGTCGGCGAAGCCCATCGGCGACAGAGTAGCAGTGCGTGAATCAGATTGCGGGGAATAAGTCGTTTCCTTTTTTTTTGGTCTTTTTGTGTTTATTTTTTTTTCTTTGCACTGCCTAGGCAGTGGTGCCGACACCGTGCTTGGACTCGGAAGGACCTGACTCGGTCTTGCGCGAAGCCAGGAACTTCTTGAACATGTCAGAGATCGCCTTCTCAGATGCCTCGTTGCGCTCCTCCGTGCCGTTCTTCTCCATAATCAGACCACGGAGCCAGTGGTTCTCCAGCTCTAGCTGGGAGACGCGAGCCTCGAGAGCATCGTTCTTGTCATTGGTCTCCTTGAGGCTGCGCTCGAGAGCCTGCTCGCGCATCTTCTTCTTCACGCGGAAGCGAGCACTGGCAGCGGTGTTGCGGCGGCGCTTGTCCTCCTCGGCCATAATTCGGGCAGCCTCCTCGGCACTAGTCGGGGTCGCCTTGGCACTGCTCTTCCGCTTGGCGGGAGCGGCAGATGTGGCCAGGGAGACGGCGTTCAGAGCAGGCGTGGGGGCCACGCTGGGAGCAGCAGCCATGGGCACATTTTGAGCGGGAACCGGGTTAGCCGCCACGGGGACGGAGGGAACTGCCAGGCTGGGTGCTGTTTGCACGGGCATCGACGCGTTCAGGCCATTCAGCTCCTGCGGATACTCGGTCATGTTGCCCAAACCATCTGTTCGAAATCAATGTTAGCATCCACCATTCAGACAAAGCATCCACTTGATCGCGCGCTCGGTGAACTCGAATTGGTTGGACAATTTCCCTTGATGGCTTGGTCTCCCCATTCCGATCACGTGAAATGGCGTAATAGCGGAGACGATTCACGCCTGCACGAAGCCAATTGCTCGGCATCGATCGCAGGAACGAAAAGAATCTGCACGCGCCACACGACATGGATGTCCTGCAGCCCTAGAGAAATCACCAATGACTTGCAAGTCAGGGTCCAGAAGAGGGCAGGGTTGTGTGTGGGGTTGAATGGGCACATCGAGCGTGCAGAAGACGACATCCGGCCAAGTCATGAGTTGTGCGACCAGAACCAATATCAAGTGGGCGAGTCATGCAACCAGTTGAGTAGTCACAAGCCATCATACGCGGTCCATGAAGAGGAACCGTGGACCAGGCTACTCGATATGGTATGCTTAGGGGAAAGTCGAGCCTTCCTTGGGGAATTGTCCAACCATCGAACGCGACCAGCAATCCAATATCATATCTTGCAAGACCTACCATTGAGGAAATCCAAAAACTTCATATCCGCATTTTGCGTAGACTGGTCGGCAATGGGCTCGACGGGCGAGGACTTCTGATCGACCGCATCAAAGGCGGGCTGGCTGAGGTCGGCGGCAGTGAACTTGTCGAAATCGAAGAAATCGGTGTTGGTGAACTCCGAGGTGAACTCGGTGTTGGTGAAGAGGGCCAGTTGCTCATCGAGGTCGAACAGGTTCTCCTGCTGGCGTTGCTGCACCGCTTGATCGTAGGCTGATGGGATGGTATTCAAGTCCTCGAGGTACTGAGTCAAGTTGGGCGCACGGCGCCCGTTGAAGTTGGCCATTTTGAGTCAGTCGCGATCGAATTCCGATATCGAAGGACGTGTTGCGCGAGCGCGGTTGCTGGTGACTCGGGCGGACCGGGTGCGGCTCTGAGGCCGTTGCGGATGGGACGGGTCAACGCAGGTAAAGGGCGAAGCCGGATGTCTCGCGAGGACAGAGTCGAGGGGATCCCACAGGTGCGTGACGATGGAATCAAGGGTGGTGAGGTTGATGGAGGTTGATGGAGAAGGGGAAGGAGGGCTGGACAGAGAGGGTCGAGTCAATGTGGGTTCAACCTCTTTGGACTTTGGAGGCCAGAGTGGGTTTTTTTTCATTGGAGTTTGAATCACCTTGAAGGGTTAAACTTGTCGAGGGTGGGGGTGGTCCCGGTTCGGACGTTTGGAGGGGGTGATGAGTAATCCCCACGTTATCGCCTTCGGCGGCTGCAACGGCAGCCACTTCGTATTCTGCTTTCGTTGCCAGCAGAGTACTCCGTAGTCCGTACAGGGTATGAGGTGGGAATATAGTATAGCCTAATAGACAATCATCCGAGGCTGTATATTGCTACATAAGAAGTAATTCCCTCTGACCATCATATTGTACTTCCTCTCAGTGGCCAAGTAGAACTCACTGCACCAGTCTGACCCGGATGGCGGAAGTGGCCGAAGATCGGAGGCTACAGCACCACTGTTAGTAATGTACATAACTGTACGATCTCCAGTGATCCACTCGGAGGAGCATCCACTCCAGCCGGGGAGACAATTATTAATCATTCGGTGCATTCTCCTCACTTCCACCGATCCGTATTCCGTACAGATCACAAGGAAATCAACCTTGTACGATCGAGACTCATGGTGATTGTCTTTGAAGAGTCTCTCACGTATGCCCCTCCACACAACCAAGAACAAGCAAACATTTCTAGCGACAAGCTCGGCTGGAGGTTCAGCTTGGTTGATGCACGCCCTTCGCCTTCCCCTGCAGGTCTCATTGGGCGGATGGGGTAGTCCGGCTTGGTCAGCCCGACTGTCGGAGCTGAAGTCACTCTGCCCTCATCGTTTCCCTGATTGTCCCGATCGTCCAGTAATCTTTGTAATCAGATCCAATGGAACCTGAGGTAGAATAGAGTAAGTTACCCAAGAGAACCAACAATTAGTCGTAGTCGTCACAGCGGTAGCGACAGGGCAGTGGGCATCCATCACAACGATCTCTGCCTTCCAGATCACAGCCGTAAGCAATGACATGCTAATGATGCAAAACATTCTATTTTCATCTATTTCAAGTGGAAGCACGGACTGCCTCCGCTTCTCGAGGTGAATCGGCAGCGACCAGGTAGCTCAGGCTCCGGGGCATCCCTAGCATTATTGCAGGTTGATATTCTGTGAATTAAGAGACTCGGTGCAAGAAAGGTATAGACAGAGACCATCAGCTGTTAGCCATCGTCTCAACTTGAGAATGCACACCACGACTGAGCGAGAGAGTCCAATCATCAAAGTAACAGTAGACCAAATGTGATTGTTCGGAGGATCTTATGACTCGATATTCAAGCAGAATTCGGGATCAAAAAACAGAGGCAAGCTAGAACCAGTGGGTTTCCGGAAATTAGGATGGAATCATGGATATTACCTATTTTCCTTGAGCAATAACAACTTAACAATTCCATGATGTTTCCTCTGAGCAGCATAGCCATCGGCTGTTCCTCAGGTCTAGACTGCCACCCACGTGATCAACTTTTGTTATCTTATCACCACGTGACAATCCTTGTTGATGGCTCCAGCTTCATCGCGTGGAATCCAACAAGACAACAAGATCGAAGCTCGGCCTTCAATCTGATATCATGCGATTAGCCTGATAATCCGAGCTTTATTGCACCTTCATTTTACACCACACAACCCCCCACCCCAAGCGGTCAACATGGCGCGTTCCAAACTAATCCGCGCCCCAACTACCGCCAGCCTGCCAAACAACCTTCGCATCCCCTCGACAACCCCCTCCCTCGCCAAATCCCTGGGCAAACACACCCGACAAGCCCTCCTCGATCTAGCTTTGCTCTGGCTTGACGATCGCAACATCACCTCCTTCCCACCATACCTCCAATCCAACGCCCGCAATGACCCCAACAACGAAGAAACCCTCCCCTACCCCGCGGCCGAAACCATCGAAGAAGTCCGACAAGCCTACGCAGACCTCCAAGATCGCAAGGGCGGGAAGCGCGAGGTCCTAGAACGGATACTAGAGGGCGATTGGCGCCATGGGATTACGCTGCGGCAGCTCGCAATGGCAGACCTGCGCTACATGGACGACCACCCGTCCAATTTGCGCTGGACGGCGCTGGAATTGAGTCGCATCAATGCGAAGCAGAAGAACACCGTCGATGACTCCAAGGCCGACTGGTCCGCTTGTATCCCGCGCACGCAAGCCGCAACTTTCGTGCGGGCCCTTCAGCAGGAAATTTCCCCGCTCGTCAAGGCGCATTTCCATTTGTCTCGATCGACGACACTCCCGCTGACTTTCCTCCGCATCTTCATCCTCGATACTCCTTACCAAGCTCCCCGGCAATCACCCGAGGTCCTCGCCGACTCCGCGCGCGTCATTTACGTCGCCTTCCCGGACAGCTGTCCGTTCATATACACCTCCGTTTCTTCGTCGACGGGCTCTAAACCGTCTCCGTCGACGAGCTCGGTAGCTACGGATCCTCGGAGTTTACAGCGGCTAGTGCGTGATGCGGTTCCAAAGGCTCTTTCTCGCCCGCATGAGCGGTACACCCTCAAGGCTACAGCGCTCGCAGCGAAGAATCTGCCCACACTACTTGCGCTCCGCGGTCCCGGCAGGACAACTGCGGCAAACGGTGCGTTTAGCATCTTTGCCGATGCAGCGCTTGAAGGGAGTCCGTTGGACCCGCGTCCGTCGAATACTGTCTCCGCGGAGGAATATATGCGCCTGGATTCGAAGGCTGCGTCAACAGAGGACAAAGAGAATGAGGACTTGGCTACCACATCGAAGCGAAAAATTGCCGCTACTGATGGTAGTGGCGATGGTCCTCTCTCTCCCACGTCCAAAAAACGACGACTCGTCGTACAGTCGCGATTCGGCACGGCCGGAGGCTCACAAGCCCCCGCCCCCCTCGACCGGCTCGATATTCGGCTCTTGGACGCGCCTTCGGAACGCGATGATGACGCTCCGAGTACAGTGGCGGCTTCTACGTCTCTGCCGACAGTCTCCCTGACGTTTACGGGCTCGGACGTGATCGGTGGAATACGCAAGCTTGCGGACTTGGGGGTTATCGATCCCGAGCGGATACCGTCCTGGATGACGGGTGAAGAAGGGATTAGTATGGCTGTTGTGCGTGGTGGGAAGCGGTTGAGGAGTTCTATGTAGGCGTTGGACTGTTCGTTTTTGCGCTTTCGAGGTTCAGGGGGGTTATATTGCGTGGCGTTATGGGGTTTTGGGGCTGGATGGATTAGCGGGGGTTCCTTTTTGCTATAATGATACCCATTTAGCATGCTTGCGTGGTGAGCATGAATTAGCTTTGTATTAACATGTGGTTTCGAATCGAACTGATTCTATTGGTTTAAATTATTGCTCTAATGGCCCTGAAGACGAGACGAAGTATGCTGGTTAAATGTTGTAAGGTCCATAGGATGGAGAGGACGGGTTCAGCAGCGAGCTATCCATGAGCCACAGGGCGAAGAAGCATCCATGGGTGTCGAAGGTACACTTTGTGAGAAGCCGATGAGGATCTCCGGACACTGAAGGCTCGGTCGAGGTAGTCTGAGCAAAGCCTGTGTGCCAGTTTGGATGGATGACAGCAAATATCCTGAGAAACCACTCCAGTGCGAACATTGTAGCTGTTGCAACTAAATAGAGAGAATAGCGTAACGATAAAACAAGTAACTCAAATTGGGTATCATATACAGAAGAAAATGAGACAACCGTTCGAAACCCCTCTTGTGGAAAACACCTGGCGCTTCAACACCGTCACCGGCATAATACTTGTGATTTTGGTAGCACCGGGCTAACCAGGTCACGGAAGAATGATATCGACGAGACCTTATTCCAACGGACGTTGCCCATCTGCGTCAAGCTGCCCAGAAGAGCGCGATTTTCGGGAAATTGAAGAAGAGGAGTACATTGAAGAGTCTGAACGGAGAAGGGGAGATGTTAGCAAAGCCTTCTGTCATCCGATACCGCAGGATTGTAGAGGAGAATACAGAGAAAAGTCCGTACCACGCTTAATCGACAGACCAAACTGCTCTGCGACGTTGATGTAGCCTCCTCGAACGATCGTGCCATTCTTGCGGAGATTCTCGACCTTGGGATTGGACCCAGGAGATGGCCAATTGGTGCGGCTGAGGAGGTCAAGTCAGTTACGTGGCATGCGATAGGACTTGCAGAAGCTAGTAGTGAAACCCACCAGTAGACACAGCGTATGGATCCTTGACTTGCGAGCGATGTGCGAGCCCATTGTTCGAAGCAGACCTTGTGAACATTGTTCCCGCAGCCGGTCTGGCACCAGATGGTCTTGTCCTTGGGCTCGAAGTCCATGAAGCAGATGGGACAGGCTCCATCGAGTGGCTTGCGTTTGCCATCGTGGTCGTGATCCACGGCATCATTCTCCTCGAACAAGCTCATCAGAGAGCCTTCGTACATTTCGCGTAGTTCCTTTCAGAATCAGTCAGACAACCCCGTAATCTGCGCGCTGGCGAGAGGCCGCATGCTTACCGATGGCACGAACGAAATCTGATACCGGAGCTCAGGACGAGCGTTTAGGGCTTTGAGGAGGACTTGACGGTAGGTTGTCAGTAAGAATAACCGTAATAATAAGATGATGAGAACACCCTAGGTAGGCGTAGATGAAGCTGAGAGCGAGACATACCATAAACAATATGCTTGCACTCTCCGCGGCTGCGGTACTTGCCGTCCGGGCAGTCACAGGAAGGCAGTTTCCCGATTTTGACTTTGTAGATGTTGCCAGTAGAGCCGACAACATCGAAGTGGAATTCGGGAACTTCGTCAACTTCGCGGACTCGCTGGCCCACGATAAACATGCTAGAACACGACGATGATCAGCCATCATCAAAGTGTGGAGTAACTGCTGATGGTAACATACCGAGTCAAATTAATTCGATCCACCCGAGCAGCGTACGAATCAGGTGGGCAATCACGCCACGGACGTGGACGACGTTCTGTGCCGTGATATTCTACGATATCATCCCGACGAGCTCGTTTGGGTGGAGAAGCTCCGTCCACGTTGGCATCTCGAGCAATATCTCCAGGCCTCGCAGAGTTTGAGTCATGGACCTGAGCTCGAGAAGCCTCTTGTGTCTTTCTCTTTGAACTCCTTTTCGCGGGAGTAGTGGCGGTGCTTGTATTACCAGGCTGAGTTGGTCTGCTGCTTTTAGCAGGAACAGGCTTGATGGCAGGCGTAGCCGTCTGTCCAGAAAGAGCTCGGGCTACGGAGCGAGTCGCTCTTCTGCTATTTCCCCCAGCCGTCTTCCCACGACGAGGGATCGGGGTTGGTGCGAGCGCCATAGATTGATCTCCGGGTTGGCCCAAAGCGTCCTGTTGCATAGTTCCCACCGGGACAGGTATTCTGAGCTCAAAGCTCGTCCTTGGCAAGTGGAAGAGGTGAAGACTTTTTGACAAAAAGATGTGGAAGAAAGGTGAAGAAAGCGTTGGAGGTGGAGTGATGGAAAGCCGATAACTGTGTATGTGAAGTACGTTTGCAGTCCTTCAGCCTAGACAAAGGGATAGAATAGGACTTTCCAGGTGGTCTCTAAGGGAAGGACAATTTCCTAATGAGGCTTTCCCCCATTAGAAGAAGGAAGAAGACCGGTTGAAGCTCCAGGTCTGAAGTTTGCCTCTTCAATGGTCAGAGGTGAGGCCGTGAGGGCACAGCCAAAGAAGGCAAGAGCCCTATTGGCTGTGGGTGGGCAGTGTTTGCAGCGTTTGTTTGCCACCCCGCATGCATTCGACAGTGTACTCCATACGTTAGACAAATGCTGTCTTGATTAGTGGTTTGTTGATATCTTTGATCAAGAGTAGAGAAACATGCGAGCGCCTTTGTTTCTGGAGAATGTCCTTGTCATATAGACTTGGTCGCTCCCTGGAGGTTTCCGTATGATTTCATGTATATGCTGCGATACCACGATAAGACAAAATGTCCACTCTTCGATAGCAAACGTTGTTTGCGAGGCATCCGTTAAACGCAAAGACAGCAGTTCTGCTGTATTACTAGGTACCCGTCCTCACGTCGAGAAGATTTCGGTCCCGTTACACGTCGTTGTCCCCTCCAGAGGGGGCATCCATTGCCTCCGACTCTTGCAAAAGACCTCAACCTGAGGCACCCATTCACTTTTCGAAGGCCCAAGATTCATCGTGCCCGAAGTGACAGTCAACATGCCCTCGTTTAACGAGGTGGTGATAAACAGCGGCAAGCTGCAGTTTGAGCAGAATGACCAAGACAAAATCCCTCCTGGCGCCGGTGTTGCTGCCCTTGGAGATCTTTATCACGTCTTCTCCCGAGACGATCCGGAGTTGCTATGAAAGGATTAGTTTCGGGTCTGAGCTTCAAGGAGTTCCGACGTCGGAGTAAATACATTTTTCTGGTAGACGGCATTCGCATGAAGCTAGGTGGAGCCTGGGACCTTGCGACGATTGTCGCAGTGGCAGAGAAATTTCACTTGGGGATCTCCTGTGAGCTCATACCGAACCCGCTCGCAGAGAGAGCTGCTAGTAATGGTCAGATGGTCTGACATGATTTCGGAGTGTATAGGGTTGCATGTGGACGAAAGCGTCCAAGGTGCGGGAGACGTTGAAACGAAATGAATAGCTACAATATTTCCGTGCCTTCTTTTGTACTCGAACAGATGCTGGTAAAAATTGAATGGAAGCTTCAATTGAGAACGCAAGACCTAGTCGAGTGGAAGCCCTCGAATGACTCTTGCATCCACCCGTCATATTGTGTTATGCAAGGCAGGCATAGCAGGGATCTATCTACCAATGTAGCGAATAGGTCAATGGTCAACGCCGTATACAACGTTTGATGTACATGGACGGGAGTTGGACGCCAGAATAGGTAATTGATATGGACGTACCTGAAAATTGCGACAAGATAAGTTATCAACATTGCGTTGAGAATATATTGAATCGGGCTACTCTCCGCCTGATAAGTAGGTGTGAGATCGGATTGCTAGCATCGTCGACCTTAACCTAAAAAGAAACACAACTTTACTTACGTGCTGCCCGGACGCAAAAACACATTTATAATCAAAAAGCATTCAACATTGGGATCCCTGGTCGTAGGTGGGTGTGTCATTCCATTGAGTCACCACCAACTCAAGTTTATTATCTGATCTCCATTGGGTTGTAGGCTTGTAGCACACACTTGTGAGCCTGAGGCTACCACGGAGAGATGACGCATGGGTTTGCACCGTTTGTCTCGGGAAGCTCCATCATCAGCGCTGGCGCTATCGCTGATCGTTATCGGCCCGCTTGGTGCGAGAACTGCCTAGCTCACCTTCGCCAGAATGACCTCGCTGAGAAGACCGCAATGCCAGTGAGGACAGTCATTCACGACCTTACGCTATAATTCAATATAGTTCATCCTTCAGAGAGGCTATGGCGCGTCCACGAGCTGCGTCGAGCGCTGATGCTCCCAAGGAGCCCCATGCCGTTTCCCTGAAAGGTAAGCACATCTCCGAAGTATGAAGTCGGGATTCGGATGCTGACGATCATGATGGACTAGTTCTACGGTAGGAATTTTGTCTTCCATGGCCAGCTCGTTAATCCTGTCTTCTGACACCTGCCAGTCTCTCCCGCCCGTCCTTGTCATATCAATCCCCCCTCCCCGCAGCCAACACGAAGATATCCCCCAAGGCCTCTTTGAGCTTTCCTTCCGCCGACTCCGATGACCAATTCATTCTTACACCTATCGTGAGCTTGCATAGCCTGTCCGCTACTCGAGTTACCTCCTGCTCACACAACACAGCTCACCCTACCACCAGCCTTTGGATCAGTCTATGTCGGCGAAACCTTCGCCTGCACACTCAGCGCAAACAATGAGATCTCGAAAGATGAACCAGGCAGAGTGGTAACTTCTGTTCGCATCGTTGCCGAAATGCAAACCCCTTCCTCCGTTGCAACCCTCGAACTCGATCCAGCCAGCGACACGGCTCAATCAGATGGTCTTCAAATCGGCGAGTCCTTGCAGAAATTCGTGCGCTATGATCTGAAGGAGGAAGGTAACCATATTCTTGCCGTGAGCGTGAGCTACACTGAGACCAGGATCGGTGAAAATGCTCAGGCGGCGAGTGGTCGTGTTCGTACGTTCCGAAAGCTATATCAGTTCGTTGCGCAGCCATGCTTGAGCGTGCGGACTAAGGCCTCAGAATTGCCGCCTTTGGAGGTGGAAAATAAGTCGCTAGGTCCGTATGGGAAGACTCGGTTGCTTCGATTTGCATTGGAAGCGCAATTGGAAAATGTGGGAGATGGTGCGGTGGTTGTCAAGGTAAGCAAGCTGTACAGCAACAAGGAAGAATACGGCACCACCTTTTGAGCATCCAAATAGGCAATGCACCAGCTAACCAACTCTCCAAGCAAACGCGATTAAACCCCAAACCACCATTCAAATGCCAATCCCTCAACTGGGATGCAACAACCTCAGATCCCTTCACATCACAACCACCCACCCTCAACCCACGCGACGTCCTACAAGTCGCCTTCCTCATCGAACAAGAAGAAAGCCGCACAGAAGGCCTCGAATCCCTGCAGAAAGATCTCCGACGCGATGGCCGCGCCACCCTAGGCCAATTATCCATCGAGTGGCGCGGCGCCATGGGCGACAAGGGCTTCCTTACCACCGGCAACTTGATGACCCGGAAACGCACCTGAAACACGATGTAGGGCGAGGCGAGGCGCTGTTCCCGCCGTGCCACGACATGTCCCCGGCATGTCATCCGAGTCCTCCGATGCATGTAGCCGCGTTGAGTGCAGGGCTCGAAAGCGCTGGGCGCAAGGGGTTATCTCGGCTGCGAGGAGTGGTTGGTATTTTATGACGATTTTGGAGTACATATTTTACGGTTGTTTTGTCGGTCTTTTATTTGAACATATTTTCAATGGCGCATGGGTGTGTTGGAGCATATTTCTTGTTTTTCGTAATTTCCTGTTAGGCTAAGACTTGCCCTAGCGGCAGTTGATTTCCTCCCGGGGCCATGCTTTGGGTACCCTGGCCTGGAGATCCGCAATATATGATCCTGGTTCACCCCCCCTGTAACTGCCGAGTCGCAGGATTGCCGGGATGCTTGAATACTCACGATGGAGGTCTTGGCTTGCAGCGCCAGCGGCATGGGGCTCTCGGCTGGCGGCAAGGTTGCCATGCAGCTGCGGGCTTCGGCGTCGCTGGGAGTGACACTGCAGACAGTCGTGACTCGTGAGCGCGGAAAAGATCGAAGCTAGGGTAGAGTCGGTCATGTTTGTTGTGACGAGGAGTGGAGTCAAATGCAGTCAAATGCAGTGAGATGGTTACCTGATTCTACTTAAGGTTAGATGTTGCTTGAAAGTAGATCTTAGCTGGGATGGCCCACCTAACTCAAAATCCATGTCAATGCCCAATGCTCGTGTCAGAGGATTAGCCCAAACGGGTCAGGCGATTAGTTTCGGGACTTGAAACGAGTGATCAGCGTCAATCATACTGGACGACAACGACGCGGAATCTTATGCATCAATGGTTCCGATTGACTAAACCGAAGGTTCAGTCAAGCTTAGGTTGATGTTGGGCAGGTAGATGTGGCTTCGGCTTGCGCTATACTTACTTCTGCCCGGTAATGGGTATGTACATATACAGGAGATCGAGATCGGCCCATGATAGACGGTGGAGACTAGCGAGGGTACTGTACGTGTTCATGGACGAGTCTAGACCGGGCTGTTCAGCCTGTCGCAGATTACAGGTGGATCCATTCCCCTAGGGCTAGTCACTCTGTTCCCACCAGACCGTTAAGGTTGTGCTATTTACAGGATGTATAGTTAGAACTGAGAGCTAGTGTGGTGATGGTATACCTGCCCAGCAACCCAATGTGCCGAGGGACGACTATTTTCTGATGAAGACATGTCCCGAGCTCTACTAGAACTTCGTACTGTGCTGTCTATCTACATGCACCAATCCATACTTTAGATGCCAATTCGAGGTTTTGTTTGTGCAGAAAAGAAGCAAATCATCCCAACGGTCAAAAAATCTCCCCCCTCCACCGCTTTTTCGCATCAACCCGACTCGACCAGTAACTACTAACGGGTGACAAGTGGGGATAACCTTGCCGTAGCCCGTCCTCAACTGCAGCAAGGTGAAAAGAGCTACTGGTGCAGATTGCAGAGGAGGCTACACGGAAGGCCCCGCTGCAAGTACAGGCCGATTCCGGTTGGAGTCGCCCACCGTGACGGGCTGAAGGCGTAGGTATGCGTTATAATATATGCGTGGGTATAGGGGCGCATGGGCTGGGATTTGGTCCAATCGAAGGACCCGGCGAGGATGTTTTGCATTAGATGGGCGGTGGTATGTTGCAACTTGCAATGTTTGTAAGGGGGCGTTGACGAACGGGTATAGGTCATGCATTATAGATGTTTGAACGAGGTTGAGTGTATGGATAAAAGTACTGTGGGATTCGGTCGGTGTTCGGCTTTGGGGAGTTGTGCTTTGCAGTGTACTTGAGGTTTGTGGGAACCTATCCTAGTTGATTGAACATGAATATTTGCTCTATCTTCGTTCAACACGACTGCTACTGTACGTGTCCAGCGAGAGCAGCGTGCGCAACCATGATTCTGATTGAGCAATTCGCACTCCCCAAAACTCCACCGTCAACCGTGTTGGGCATGGATCGGCCTGCCCCAGAGACACAGGCCTCCACTTTCGCTCCTGACTCGAGCTCCGACATCGAAGAATACGCTTCCTGATAGCGACAAGATAGCCTTCCAGGTCAGCCTTACTGAAAAGAGTAGGAGTATGATCACTGACTATCAGCTTGTCAGGCAATATGGCGTGTTGTCGAGTCATGATACAGCAGAGACCAAGGATAAGCAGCTGTTAGGCTGTTGTAGACGTTGCCACGTTGGCTGATGTTGCTTGGGGCTCGGTTCGGTAGCCGACCCAAGGTTCTCTCTCCTTGGTCGAGAAAGACCTGAAAAATTGGGTTACCTGGTGCTGAAGATCGCTAGTTCGGAAGCCAGTTGCCTAATAACAGAAACTCAATGCGTAGTAGGCTCGAGTATGTGGTCACTGGTCACTGGTATTTCGTCCTCGCCTTCCAATGTTCCAATATTACTTTTTCCTAGTCACCGGCCAGGTACCCCGTACTAACTATTAATATACCCCAGTTCCTATCCACTCCCCCCTAACCGAGTTACCATAGCATCGGATCAGCAACTCAAGTAAACGCCATGTCTCACCCAGGGCGAGCAGGAAAGTTTAGAATATACTGGGATAGTTACCCATTTGATCGTCATTACGCCCCCATGAGACCAAATTCCTATCATCAAGTGTGAATTAATATCGCATTTGCAGACTCAAAGACTGTGATACTGTATACCGAACTCAAGTCTCAGGCTTTGGCGGGTCGACAATGTGGAGGAATTGCCTAATGAACCATGGAACGTGGACTGATGGGTTCCTCCAACTTCCTCCTTTAGTAACATGGTTGGATGATTTCTAACAAGAAAGCAGTCACCAGCCAAGCACGGCTGTGCGATTCGCTCCACCGATCCGATCATCTTCCAGTTCGAATCGTTGGTTGTTTTTATGGCGCAGGTGGAGAACATCGCGGAGGTTTATTGACCTGCGACGACCGTGAGACTGAGAGACGCGACTGCCGACCTGACCTGAGCATCTCGGAACCTCACAAACTCTCTTCTCAGTCTCCTGTAGTCAAGTCAAAGTTTATAAGCCCGTGGCTTGTCCCAGAAATGCCTTAGACAGCCCATAGTCTTTTCTCTACTGTCTCACAGGGCCTGGATTGTTTCGAAGGTGTCGAAACCAGCCAGTGAGGGTGTATTTGGCTGCGGGTCGGGCCAATGTCAGACTCTTGTGCATCGCTGGGGCTTTTGGGCGCAGGCGCTGAGTGGCGGGCCTCGCTCAGTTGGTCAGTGCACTAAGGGGTTCGAGAGATTGTTCCTGAGTCTGTCATTTGACGACGGGATGGGCTGGACGATGGAGTTTGTTCGAACGCCACCGGGGAAGAAGAGAGGTGGGAGAGATCTCGAGAATGTTGTGACTTTTGAGAGCAGCTGATAGAATTCAAGTGGAACGGAGGTAAGTGATCAGTTGATAACACTTACGATTACCCAACTTCAGTATCAGGTAGTCCCTGTGCTTTGAGCCGTGTAGAGTAATTCAGAGCGTTGATGCTGTGATGTTGCACTCCGGTGCCTCTGTGCGTGTTGTAGTAATCTGGTAACCGCATTACGAGAGACCGACGCAAGTATCCGAAAAAAGGAACCAAGCAGGGGCAAGCATCCAAAAGAAAGGAAAATCCTCCATCATCCCACAAAACATATCCTCATGTACCATTGAACCTTTTCTGCCTGTGTTGACCATCAACAAGAGAGAAAATTAAGGAGACATAGTTAACTAAAAGATCCATCAGAGCATACATCGCCGTAGCCCTCCTTGAATCGTGTGGTTGCCCGTCCTTCAATAATACTTCCGCCTGTGCAAATACTGAGCTAATACCACCTCAACCCCCCAAGACGGCATCAAAAAACCCACCCCCAAATTTGATCTTCACTCCCCTAAACCCCTCGCCCCTCCCGAATTTCCCCTACTCCTCCTCCTCCTCCTCGCTGTCTTCGATCTTGAATTCCTGTGCTCTTCCAACAGATTCCCTCTTTCTTCGCGTCTCCTCCTCATCCACCTCAACCAGCTCTCCAATTTATTCCCCCCCACTCTCTAGGGCCATTTCCCCGGTGCTCGCCAAACTCGCATGCTCCCGCGGTCCGGTCGCTGTCTTCCCCGCCTCTGCTCCCGACTTCGCCCACTCAGTCTCCTGATCGAAGATTGACTGCGATTGGAGATTCTGCATTCCATGCGGTGACAAGGGTAGCTGGGTGGAACAGTAGGTGGACCAGTCAGAACTGAATTGGTCATTTGCGACGGTCGCCACACAATTACTCTTACAATGCCTTCCTCCAGCCCCGTGGAGGGCGCTCCTCTGGCCGATTACTTTTGGATTGCGGGCGTGGACGGTTCGGAGATCCTGGAGACCTTCAAGCGACTTGGTGAGGACTATCGCATCAATGGCGCAGCTTCTCCGGGCCCCGCACTCGCCGATGCCATCCAGGAGGACGCAGACGCCGAGGAGGAGCACCAACCGGATGGTTCCTCCCGGCCCAGCTCGACTCTGTATGCGGGGAACAGCACCCGGCGCAGCTCCAACCAGCGCCTCTCGACCCTTTCGCGTAGTGACTCCGACCAGCCCAATGGGGCCAACAGCAACCGCAGCAGTGTCACGGTCAAGGGTGCCTCCTCCCCGCTGCGGTCTTCGGCCATGTTCTCCGAGGACTTTGATTTTGATCAGGCTCTGTTGAAATTCACCTCGGAGCGAGATACCTTCTTGACGGATCTGAGCTTGAGCGCTGGCGCTATTACTCCGCAAACTACTCGCCCACGATCCCGCGTTCGTACGCAAAAGATTACCTCGGAAGAGCCGTCTCAGGGTGCCAATTTACTGCGATCGAGCATTGGAAGCGTGCGCCGACATATGTCCTTCCGCGATATGAACAGTATGAAGAGACAGCCATCGACTCTTGCGCGACAAGGTGTGTTTTTCCGACTTGAATGAGTGGGAGGTGTTTGCTGTGGTCCGTCACTGACAGCAGGTCTTTCACAGCTTCCGTACGCACATCTCGACGACTCAGTAACTATAATTCAGTGATTCCCGTGCCTCAGCCCCTCGAAATTTCCCCGACAATGCACCCATTAAAACGACGCTTCGAGCCCGTCTTGCTCGATCGATACCCCACGCGAGACATGGCCGACGAGTTGAAGCAGCGAGGCAACTTTCCGGACTATGTACCCATGTTCGCCTTTCCAAACGATGTCAACATTGTCGCTTCGGACCAGCGGCCGCGGTCGACCTGGCACGGGTTTGCGATGACAACGGACAATGGCTCCAAGTTGCACGCAATTTGCGTGATCATCTGGATACCACTCAACCCGAAGGCCGCGGATGAGCTTGAAAAGCGCTGTGAGGAGTGGCGGAAGGACAACATGACGGACGAGGAGCGGGAGCTAGCGGCTAGTCTGGGAGAGCGGCTTGCATCGGAGCGGGCGAAGCTATCCAGGCTGCTGGCACAGCTGCCGAACGTACCCTCCGGGTCTGAGTCGCGTGAACAGCTCGAGGATGACATTAGCGCGGTCGAGGAGAAGATCGGGCTCATGACGGATTTGCTGCGCCCGGTGCGACATGCTGCGTCTTCCAAGATCGAGGGTCTCACAGATGGTGACACGGGCTTCTGGATTCCTCGCGCATACGGTATCTTGGGCCGCGAGGCGAACATGACCACGTTCTGGAAGGAGTGGTTGAAAGCTATCGTCGTGCCCATGACCGAGGGTGCTGTGCAGCGGATTCCGTCCAGTTCTCCGCGGATGGGAGTTTGGCAACCGCTGGAGCGCTATGTCATGAATCTCTGCACGGAGGCATTCTGTCCCGTCTCATCCAAAACCCAAGTCGAGCTTGCGATCCGTGAACTACGGCTATTTGCCCGTCAGGAAGCGTCCAATGAGCTTCCCGGCTCGCGCAATACCGATCTATATGCCTTATTCCGCACCTTGTCTGTCCCGAACATTATCATTCTCTTCGAGTATGCTTTGACAGAGTCTCGTATCATTTTCTTGTCCTCTCACACCTCCATGCTCTACCTCGCCACCCGCGCCCTGGTTGACCTGCTCTTCCCGATTCAGTGGACTGGTGTTCTGATCCCCGTTCTCCCCGCTCGACTCGTCCAGGCAATCGAAGCCCCTTGTCCGTACATTGTGGGTATCGAGCGCCGATATGAGAAGGTGGAGTTGCCAACCGACGACTTTGTTCTGGTGGATCTGGACAACGATATGATTGAGAGTACACTCCGCCCCACTCCTCTCCCTCGTCATCAGCGTCGCAAGCTCCTCTCGCTCCTGCAGATGGCTGCTCCCCACCACAGCCGTTGCGGAGTGCCCACCGGTCCTCCAGCATATGCGATTGAGACCTACCCGTGGGACACATTCTTGTCAGAAAGTGCAGCCACATACACTGCGAAAGCTCCGCCAACTAACCTTGCCAAATACGTGGGCCTTAATTCTAGCGCCTTTGGTGCGACTGCCCTTACCCCTGGGACTTACCAGGCTCCCATCTTCAACGCATTCCTTCATGCCCGCAACGAGCACTCTTCTTCGCGTGGGTACTCGTCCAAGAGTTATGATCGGCCCGGGACCAGCTCCACAGCCAGGGCCAGTGCGTCTCCGCCCTCTCCGAGAGAAAGCTCCCCTACTTCGGGTCACTTCCCTCCGCCTCCGCCAACTCCATCGTCCCGAAATGATTCCGGCATGGCCTTGCAGGCTTCGCTGCGTGAGAAACGATCTGGTCATTTTGATGCTGCATCTCGAAGGAGTTCGTCTTTCGGCATGCCCCGGCGTCCAAGTGCACCTTTCCTCGGACATACCTCAAATTTGTCCGTTACCACACTAAACACCGACTACGGCCCTGGTTCGACCTATGCTCCGTCGGTGTATGCCCAGTCCACAATTGCGGCCTCCACGATTGTCCCACAAGCTGCTATGCAGCCGGTTGATAATGCTGCAGGCACTGCCTGGGTTGAAGGCCACTTTTTCCAGACACAAGCGTGGGACGAGAAGCTCGTCTGTGCTATCTGTGACGACCGCGCCGAAGAGGGCATGTATAAGTGTTCGCAATGCAAGTTGACTGTGCACAACCGCTGTGCCTCGCAAGTCTGTCTGGTTTGTGAGGCTGCATTCCATCCTGATCAGATCCGCGCGGCTTTTGTCAGATGTTTCGCCAGTCTGTTTTATACCTATAAGAAGTACCTTGTGCCGGCTACCGGTGACAAGAAGAAGTCTGGGATGTACTACACGTTCAATATGGAGGCTTTTATGAAGAGCCTTCCACACGAGCATGCTGAGTACATTGCCGTGCTTCAGCAGACTCAAGGTGAGAATCTGTTCTGTTTTTGCTCAATTGATCCGGCGATAAGGCTAACATTCCCAATCTCAGGGTTCAACGAGTTCATCAGCGAGCGCGAAAGGACCAATCCCAAGTCCAAGGACTCGCGGATGGCTCTCTTTGATGAGATTGTCCTCTCGAAGCGGAATCGAGGCCGCAGCTCTATCTTCTCTGGTCGATCGACCACCGACTTCCTGTCCGATACCTCCAACCACTTGTGGCGGACAGCAAGTGCTACATTCTTTGCGCCCAGCAGTCGCAGCCAACCAAACCTTAGCGGTGACTACAGTAGAGTTGTCCAAAGAGGTAAGTTTCTGGCAGTCTCCCGCGTTTACGAATGTCCATCTGACCTGTAACAGCACCGGCCAAGCTGGACACGAGCCTCATGAAAGAACCCCGCATGATTCATGGAGCTCCGCGGGTGTCCAAGACGGCAAATACTGCCCGTCGAAAGCCGTTGCCTAAGCTGATGAATGGGCTGGCGATATCTCCTCCGAGTTAATTGGTGTGATTTTCCCTGAGATCGTCCGACTATCATTCCGTCTCTACTGGTGCGGCCGCGTGGGCCTTTTCTGCCCGCTTGTGCATCTGCATCTGCATCCATGTCCACTTTCGACATGATCCTCCGTCCGTTATCTGAAACACTTGGCCTGTCTGCTTCGGGTGTGTGCTTCGGGCTTGTCTTCGATGGCAGATCACGAACAGGGCTGTTCCAGGCCGAGACCCTGTGAGATCACGACTACTCGCTGGGCCAGACATGAGTTTTTTTCTAGGCGCTCTCAGGGCCCTTGACCAGCTTCACGCTAGCCCCTCCCTCAATTCTCCCTTCTTCACGACATCTATGGCTCGCCTATCGCATGTCGATCTGCAGGAGCAGGTCTACTGCAAGGATGTCATCTCTGGTGGCGTGCTCTGGCTCTGCCCACTGACGAGCATATCGTTCGGCCGGTGTCCAATCTCCACCCAGTTCTCGTTCTCCGAGTCTCGTGTCTCGTGTCTTCCCACCGCTTAGCATGCTCTGATGTGTTGTGGTAAGTCACAGCATCCCGGTGACGAACCCCGGGACCTTCATGTGGCATTCTACCGACCTGTTGACGGCGGGCCCTTTATTTTCCTCGTACATAGTAATTCCTCCGGCTTGAGGTCGGGTGGAGTGAACAAAACAAGTTAAAAGTGCAAACCTGGCTTGATCTGTCAAAGTTACCCTGATACACCGTTTGATTTTTCCAGTACTCTCTTTGTCTGCTTTAGCTATCTGTTGGCGAGTGTTACAAACTGCCAGTTATTTCGTGCATTACGCACCTCGTGTCCATTCCTGCCCTTCCAATACCCCCCCTTTGACTTGGCTGGTATCTTCTCTCATTTTGATTGTTGTGCCTGAGGGCTGGTGTTTTTACAATTTTCGATGACTTGATCACCTCGTCTCCATGTCTTGACCATGTTGACCATGTTTACGGTGTGCCATGTAAGACCATTTGACTTGTCTATCCACTCAATCTGCCAGCAATGCTTGGAGATAATCCTTTTTTAATCATTTGATTGGGAATTGTATGAAAGAAACCAAGAGAAGGGAGAGTGATGGCTGTTTTCGATCAATGTTTTTCTGGTCCGTCAAGGAACTATAAGACGCCGCGCCCAGTCGTGCTCATCCATGACCTACCTTCCAATTGAATGACTAGTCTCTCGCAGTAAGCAGACTCCGTAAAGACTCCTCCAAGAGCAAGCACCGTCAACTCGGCAGCTGAGGCAGACTTTACTACCGCGGCCAATTAGCCATACATTTCCGTGCGCGTAGCAATTGTTCCATCCTCCATCGCGGCCCATCCAGCTAAGCCCTATTTTTCCCTTTCCTTTCCCTTTTTTGTTATTCCCCCCGGCGGGATTGATGGCTGATTACTGGGTGGACGGTAGTTAGTCCTACTGTTCCTGGTTGACGGCATAACTTTTCATCCAGAGTCGGTGGGTAAGATGGACCACGCCTGGTCCGTGGTCATTGGTTGTGCACTAGCCGTGTCTCTTTGGTTAGCCGGAGATTTTCCCCGTATCATATCGTGGGGAATTTTGGGATTTATGGACTACTGTACTGAATGGATGGATCGGGGATTACAGCCTTGAGCTAGGGGGAGGTGCGCTGGAAATTATCTCGAGATGCCTTCAGTAGGTAGAGTGTGAGCTGGCCCTTGACCCTGCGCCGCCAGGTGGTAAGAGGCTAAAGAGAATTATACCATGTAGTATGTCCCTAGGGTTTCGAGGGTAAGCTTGCTGGTCGGGGTTCGGTGGCTACATGTCAAGAGAGAGCTATCAGAAGTCTAGCGAGTTCCTACTATACTACTAGGAATGTCATGTCCTGCTCAGGTCGTAGTATGAGCATTTAGGCACATTTGCCCGAGCCAGGATGGTTGTTCTTGCAGGGATATTCTCCAGACGTACCCTGACTCGTTATCCCAGTATGTACATGTAGCGAGTTACCTTTAGTGACATTAACCGGATAAAAATCCCCCCCCCCCCTTTCCATCGAGACCCTCCAGTGCTACTAAACCTGTTGGTCCAGTGGTTCCCTCACAAAAACTAAATGCGACTCCAATTCTTTCAACAATCAATGTCAATATCCGACGGCGTCTCATTGGCGGAGAAACCTAACCCCGTCAGTGGCCGCCCCCGCCTCCCCCGGAATGGAGTGGGCGATGGACTTTCAATGGATCGCGATGGAGTTGGAGATGCGACTTGGTCCAGTTGAATGAGAGATCCTCCTCGGATGTGCATCGCCTGGCATCCTCCTCGACTGTCACTCAATCCGCCGTTCCCTATCTCCTGTACTCCCCCGGTCAGACTCAAACCGAAATGCCTCTTCGTTACGACTCCATCCAACTCTTCAACCTGCGCTAGAGCCGCCTCCGCCGTATTAAACTCTATCCGACCTGCCTCCAACTTCTCTTCTGTCCTCCTCTCTGTCGCACTTTACCCGGTTAAACCCGTTGAAACAGCGAACTCAGAGTGACAGTACGATTCCAGAGTAGTCTCTCTCTCCCTCTCTCTCTCTGACTACTCTCTCCGACCCTTTCGCATTCGCCTCCTCGGTCAAACGCCGGTCTATGCCGTTGCGGATACTACTTACCACTTGCCGGGCGCAAGCCGGACGCTGATAGCCAATTTTTCCATTCACACATCCTCTTGTTCTCTCTTCTCTCTCCCTCTCTCTCTTTTCCGGCCCCTTTATCTTTTTACCCTGTGCTGCCTACCAACTTGACTTAATCCTGACTCGACTCCTCTGGTCTCGTGTCTGCTCGTGACTGGGGCCTTTCGCGCGTGACTGTGGACGGTGTCGGTGACGGTGTCGGTTATCCCGCGAATCTCGGAGTGGAATCCGTGAATATACCTTGCGGGGGAAATTCTGGTGCGATCGCGTTGATTTTCCTGGCCCAAGTATGAACCCGTCTAGCTCTGCTATGCGACGATGATGCCAACTGCCCTTCCGCCCGTGGCAACGCCGCTACTCGACGAGACTGCCGTCTCCACACCCCTCAAGGACCCCGATCCTCGTGCGTCTTCCAATCACTCCTCCACCGGTTCCTCCTCCACCGTTTCTTCAACCTCCTCGGCCGCTTCAGCCTTGAACATTGCTGCAATTGTCTCGAACGCGCCGACGGTCTCGTCCCCGCAGAACCATGTCGCCCCCTCCGTTATTCCGCCGCCGGAGACCCCGTCCGGAACGATAGTCATTGTGTTCAGCGCGGGCATGGAAAGCATTGTGCACATGGTGGCCGAGATACTGGGGAAGCCCTGGACAACGGAGACATCCCTTGCGACGCTCGCCCGAGCCACCGACGTGGTCGTCGCGGGCGTGTTGGCACACGACCTCAACCGCAGCCTTGAGGGATGCGACAGGTCGTCGATCATCCTGATCAACACGCATTGCGTGGAAGATGGGTCCGCACCCGAGGACGCGCTGACCGAAACCTGCGATTACGAGTTCCTCTACTCGCGGACGCCCTTTTTACGCCGCGATCTAACGCGCTTCCTGTCGCTGATCCTGGGCCAGACCAGGCCGCATGAGGACCTGCGCACCAAGACGCGGACGAATTTTATCTCGACCACCTTCCCGGATGTGCATGCCGCATTGCCGAATCTGGATATCTTGTCGGTGGGATCAGATGCGGTGGAAATCCGTGTGGACTTGCTGGTCGAGCCTACGGCGGATAGCGCTGCGGCGGGCTCGGTGCCGAGCTTGAAGTACGTCGGCCAGCAATTGATGCTCCTAAGGCAACATACCGAGCTGCCAATTATCTTTACGTGTCGTTGTACCAAGGAGAATGGAAAATTCCCCATGGACGACCCCATGCTGTTCTACAAGTACCTGCGCCGCGCGATCCAGTGGGGCGTCGAGTATGTCGACGTGGAGCTGTGGCTGCCCGAGGAGATTCGCCGGCGGTTATCAGAGGTCAAGGGCCATAGCATTATCATGTCGGCCTTCCACGACTTCTCGGGGACGTGGAAGTGGACGGCACCCGAGGCGCAGCGCGTCTTTGCCGAGAGCGCCAAATACGGCGACATTGTCAAGATGATCGCCATGGTCTCGACCATCGAGGAGAACTACGAACTGGAATACTTCCGATCAACCATCAAATCCCGCGGGCCCGGTCCGCTCCTCTCCGCCGTCAACATGGGCCAAATGGGCCAGCTCTCGCGTGCCCTCAACACCGTCTTCTCCCCCATCACCCACCCCCTACTCCCCATGATTGCCGCCCCGGGCCAACTGACCGCAGCCGAAATTAACGAAGCCCTCCACATCATGGGCCAACTGCCCAAACGCGATCTCTACGTCATTGGTTCCTTCCGCGCCACCCCGCACTCCATGTTCATGGAAAAGTGCCTCAACGAACTCGGCCTCCCCCACACCTTCACCTCCATCGACCGCGGCCCCAAGGGCTCCATGGAATCCATCCTGACCCAGCCCCAATTTGGCGGCGCCTGCCTCAACCCCCCAATTTCCAGCTCAGCCACCTACATCCCAGCCGTCAGCGAGGCCGCCCGCGCTATAGGGCTGGTCGACACAATCGCCCTGTCCGTGCCCGGCGAAACCGGCTCCGCGCGCTTCATCGGCGACAACGCCGCGTGGAAGGGCATCCGCGCCACACTAACCCGTGAGTATGTTCCCTCCGCGTACCGCGGCCGCGCGGCGATCATCCTCGCCGGCTCAGAAACAGACGCCTCCGCTGCGATCTTCGCCCTGCGCAGTCTGGGCGTCGGGTCTATCTACACGGTCGGCTTTAAGGCTTCTGGTCCGCTGGCCGCGGGCCTGGAGCCGTTTACCTCGATTCAGAGCGTGAAGCTGGTCGAGCAGCCATTCGTCATTGTGTCCGCGCTGCCGCCGGAAAAGTCCCTGCTGGTGCAGCCGTTGTTAAGGCATTATCGTACGAATGGCCGGTCGTCGCCGCCGTCGACGCGGGGGAAGGTTTATCTTGATTTGACGAGCGGTCCGCGGAAGGGGGATCCGCTGGGTGTGGCGAGTAGTGCGGGGTGGACGGCGTATGGGAGTGAGGATGTTAGTGCTTGGACGACTGTTGAGACGTTGCGGTTGTTGGTGGGGCAGAATGTGCCGTTTGATTTTGTGAGAATGGCGTCGGGGAGGCCGTTGTTCTAGCGGAGGTGACTCGAGGCTTTTTCTGTGGTATGCTCTGTTTGTACGTGCCGACCCGGACGATGCATAGATCTGAAGATGTCGTCGCGGGTTCTAGGGATTGGAGTTGCTGGAGCTTTGGATCTTGATTTTGATCTTGATCTTGGGTTATGTTTTTTTTTGGTTGTGTTTTAGGTACCTACCTTAGGTCCCTTTCCATTCTTTAGTGCCCAGGTGGTGTGGGCTGTGTTGTACTTCGCCACCATCGCGATGCATTAGATTCGCATGGACGAGATTTGTGTATTGAATGGAGGTACATCTCAACATCAAGGTTACCGAGGTTCATTCGTTGCTCCGTGTAGACGGTACCTAAGGCCCTTTCTCGTGTTCGTTTAGGTCAGTACCTGCCTTGATTAGAAATTATGTTGTCGTGCAACCCCATCCCTCCTAGGTAACTATACTATTAGATTGTGGAACTTCACCTGAGCAGCTCTACGGTACTTTCAAACCCGGGAAGTAATCAAATCTACTCATGTAATAAATAGACCGATGCCCGATCTACGGTGAGCCTATACGAACAATACAATGTCTTCTCGCGCTATTGGCCTTTATGGAGGACGGTCTGAATACAATCACCAACCTAATACCGTACCTAACCCCTCGAAGTCTCGACAGATCACTGGAATCTCGCGGTTGACTTGTCCTAGCACGTGTTCACCAGAGGCACCTAGACAAGCTAGAATGACAGAAATATCCCCTACGGTGGACCTCTAATAACCTTTGAAGCCTAAGGTAAGATGATATCTCGACCTAAAAATAAGGTTGTCGACACCCGCGCAGGGTTTATGCAACTCCTCAATCTGTATAATCTATAGATACGAGCCAAACCTTGGTTCTTGTGTAAGGATAATGCATATATAGATTCATAAACTACTTATCCCTTCTCAAAGCCTAGGTAGGCGTCGCAGAGTCCCAATTTCTCTTCCTTCCATTTCCCAAAAGGGTACCTCGTATCGCCAACACGCGGTGACGCGCATATGGCGTTCGTATAACCTCAGCCATGATCTGAATAGCTGCAGTTCTGATTCATAATCAAGAGATTTGCTCTCGTAATTCAGACAGTGTAGGAGAGCCTGCCGAGGTAGATTGAGGCTCTGGTCGGCGTATGTACGATTTGTGGGATACCAAATGCGGTGATATATGCCAGCCTAGGTGGTCTCACGCTGTATTTATAGGTACTTTCGTTCCTGCCCTCTGATATGGAACGTTCCATCTACAAACACGCAGTACCACACCAATCAGTATATATTCTCTGCATATCTGCATATCCGACAAGGTTACAACAACCTTAACACTCTGGTAAACTCATCACTCACCATGCACCTCCACCCCGCCCACGCCGTCCGCGACCTCCCAACCCTCCACGCCTTCATCCGCGCCCACCCCCTAGGCGTCCTCACCACTTCCCTCCCCTCATCCAATTTTCCCACTCTACAATGCAGCCACATCCCCTGGGTATTAGACGCCCCAGAACGCACAGAGACAGGGACAACAGACAGAGATGACACAAGCCTCAACGCCTCAACGCATAATCCCCCACCCCCCGGAAGCCTGGGCGTGCTACGGGGCCACATCGGCCGCGCAAATCCCCAAGCTGCCGCTATCATTGAAGCCGTCACGGATGTCCGTCCCGCCACCCCTGGATCTGGATCTGCAGTGGTCGTGGAAGATCAGGACCAGGGCCACGGCCCTGCTGGACCTGGTCCAGGCGCGGGCCATCTCCTCCCAGGCGAAGTTTTGATCATCTTCACCAGCCCGGTCGATCACTACATCACCCCGCACTTCTACAAAACGTCCCGCACCGCAACGGGCAAAGTCGCGCCCACGTGGAACTACGCCGCTGTGCAGGTCTATGGGCGGATGCGGGTTTATCATGATTCGGGCCTGGCGCAGACGGGGGAGTGGTTACATGCCCAGCTGGGCGATTTGGCGCGGTTGGGGGAGGTGGGTATTATGGGGCACGCGAATGCCCGCGGTGCGTGTGAAGGTGAAGGTGACGGGGGAGATAGGGAGGGGGAGGGGGAGGGGAGGGTTAGTGCGTGGACGCTGGATGATGCGCCTGAGCGGTATATTGCGTTTTTGAAGAGGTATGTTGTTGGGATGGAGGTTGAGGTTACGAGGGTGGAGGGGCGGTTCAAGATCAGTCAGGAGCAGGGGAATGGGGATCGGGAGGGGGTTGTGGAGGGGTTGGAGGGGATGAAGGGAGAGAGGGCGCGGAGGATGGCGGGGTTTGTGAGGGAGAAGAGTGTGATATAATTGCAAGATTCTACGGAGTAGTTGTTAGTGTGATGGTGGTGAGAGTAGATCTTACGCTTTGTTGCACGGTAGGCGGTTATCCCTTATCCCCGGTGGGGGAGAGGATATCCCTGCCTAAGTTCCTATATTCATCATCCATAAATATGAATAAGAATATGGATATGGATAGATTCAATTTCATGTGTGTATGAGCCCTGCTAATGGGCATATGTGCCCCGTATATATTCTAGGTATACTCCGTAGAGTGATGTGAGTGGCCTCGTAGAATGTGCCGACATGCAGAATCCTGCAGCACCCTGCAGTCTGCAGGTCTCGGTTGGACAAATGCTTGACTGGGCCTTGAAACGCGGAGTTAGAGTACCCTGTACTTGTACTATGTAGGGCCTGTTCCAGGGCTGACCCTTGACCCTGTCAGTCCAAATATCCTGCAGAATCTGGTCTGCACTTCGCACCGCATCCATGGACCATGGCATTCTGGCATTCTGCACTGCAGTCTGCAGTCTGCATTCTGCACCGCTGCAGGGAAAAGCAAAGAGCCAAGTTTTGCCGGGGTGCGTCTAGGATTCTAGGCTAGAGGTGTCTCGGAAAAGCCGATGCCCGGGCGGATAAGGCATGGTTGACTTCGGAAAAGGAGCTATACAGCGAAGGAGGTATGTATCCGGCCCTAGGGTCTTCAATCACCTTCTGTGCTTAAAAGCGCTGCTTCTGCCCCCCTCGGTTCAGTGCTTGAGGGTAGCCCACTGACTAGGTGAATAGCAGCGTAACAGCAGCGCTGATTCTACCGCCGGTCGGAACTGGACTCTGCGAGTTAACTATACTTTAGTTTTTCGGAGATGCAATAACCCAGGATCGGAAATCCCCTCGTGTCCCTTTTACCCCGTCTCCAAAGGAGTAGCCACATGGTCGATCCAGGGTCAGGGGCCATGGTGCAGAATTAGAATGGAACGGAGTGAAACTGAAAGGGGATGAGAAGGGGATGAGAGGGGGGACCTGCTTGGGAAAGCATGATGGAGCCGGCAACCCGAATACGAGTGGAAAGCGAGACAATGCGAAGTATTGTATAGCAGGGAGGAGACTCTGGAGAGAATCAGGAGTCGGGACTCGATCGGACTCGATACATAATCATGATCCAGATTAGCATCTAGAACTCCATATGTACTGCGTACAGTGCGTAGTACGTACTGTGGATGCAATGATGGGACTACCCATCGGCGCTTAGGTGTTCCTTTCATCTCGGAGTTTGCGGCGTGGATATTTTCGGGTTTGAGGTTGCGGATGCAGGAGCGGAGGATCATGGATGGATCCGTCGATCTGGATAAACACTATACAGTAGCGACTAGCGACTAGCGAGTGCGAGTGTAAGCGTGCGAGTGCCACTGCCAAGGACTGGGGATGTGTCAGGGCCAAGTGGTGCGGGAACTTACTGAGTAGTCAGTGACTAGTTGTTCTGCACGGCAGTGCGTTTCAGACGATGCAGGGTAAACTTCGGGGACAATGGATGGGTGGAGCTCGGAGTGCGGGACAACTGTAGGAACTAGGAAGTTGGAAGTGAAAGGAGTCATAATTCAGGAGTTCAGAGTCGAGATTCTTCAGGAAGGTTTGTTCTGGGTTCGAACTTCGGAGGGACCAGTGAAGGCTTGGTGTGGAGGTTGATGTGAGACAAGCGTGCCCGGGACTTTGGAGCTGGAGAACTGGAACTACTGCAGTGACCAGTCTGCATGTATGTACCCTACAACAATTCAAGAATAATAATGGATCTACGCCTTGATGACAGGGTTCCGCCGTTAAAACCGAGACCAGGATAGACCAGGGTCCACGCGGCATTGGACGCCGTGGTGAACGTGGAGGAGAGGGGAAGTACAGAAATACAATGGAAGAACCTTGAAGAAATCACTCTTGGGATTCTATAAACATTAGTCGGTATACCTAGTAGGTAATAATGATAGTGATAGCACGTATAGTAACTATAAATGCATCCATCGCTGATACTAGCAAACCGTATAGTATTACTATTCACTATTCACGCAGTGCGCTCATGGCGGGAGCATGAACAAGCCCTAACGGCGGAGCAGCGAGAAAATGGCAAATGCCCCGACGGGCGCATGGCGTCCGTCCGGAGTAGATTAATCTCGGGGGCGACTGGGTGGAGAACTGATTTAGACAGTGCTGTTAGCCTGCTACTTACTACTGTAACTGGAATGATTCCGAGTCATTCGGAATCCACTCTTCCATCGTTGATGGCTATTGATAATTGAGCTTGTGATGTGCCGGTCGGAATCGTGGTTCACGATCAGGGTTAGTCGTGGACTTATGGTAGAGGATGGATGATTGTACATTCGCGCGTAATTATCGTTAGAACTTGGAACCTTCAGTGTACCGAGTATAGGCTATGGGACTCCGGGGCAATTGGCGGAACAATACCGTCGAGGCTTGACTCGTGGTGCTCAGCCTTCAGCGTTCAGCCTATTCTGGCACGAGCCATCGTGCCCTAGGGTACATGGTACAAACTATGTACTCCGTACGGTCTCGAGAGTACCCAACCCCAAGCAGTGTGCAATTAAGCAACGGAGACCACACTAAGGAACGCTAAGAGTTGGCTTGGCCAGTCGCTACGGAGAAAGGGAAGAAACAGGCACTGTTGCTAACGCAAGCCGGACAACTGAGTAAAACCCTCAAAATAGGGGACTACAGTACTAGTACTCGTAGTACTGTAGTAAGTCCAGTCGCTGGAATCTGGAAGACTCTCAAACGGCGCTAGCACCGAAATAGCCCAATAGCCCAGCAGATGACGAGGAAATCTTGCAAAGAATAAATACTAAACCGATCCAGAAAAGGACCAAACCCAAGGGCTGGCCATCGAAACTCCGGCGGCACTTTTAGACTGACAGACTTTACAGACCTTACCGGCTTACAGGCTTACAGGAGTACTCCGACTGGTCTACTCGTCTCTCTTCTCCGCATTTCGCTCTCCACAAATCGCCTCCCCCTCTTTTCTTCTTAGCGGCCCTGAAGTGTGAACTAACTTGACTCAAGTTGGGCCCCAAGTTGGCGCTTCCCCTGCTGGAGCCCGGCGGAGCCACCCTCGTGCACTTACTTTTTGACTTTTTACACCTTCTCTTCGTCGGCCCTCGACTGGGCGGACTCTCGGTCGGTCTCTCGGGTCAAAGATCGCCTCATCGTATTCACGTATTGCTCCCCGTTTTCCCTCCACTTTTCGTGGACTTTCCTCTCGTCTCTATTCCCTCTCTCTTCTGACTTCCCCCGACCTCCATTCCCTGCTCTCCTCCCTCTCTCTATGCCTCTCCCACTATAACGCAACGAGCGATGTCGCGCCCGCAGGTCAGTATCGACCGTCTGACGCCGCGCCGCGCGACGGTTGAACCGCGCGAGGCCATGAACTGCAAGTCCTGTCGCAAACGCAAGGTGAGCCACCACCGCTGAAGCCCGCCAGGACTAGTCCCATTCCATCCGGAATTACTCATCGCTGTTTTTCCAGATTAAATGCAATCGCCTGCGTCCCAGCTGCGAGGCCTGCAAGGTCTTCCAATGCCCATGCATTTATGGTGAGTGCGCACCGCTCGGATATCCCGCCCACCCTCCTCGGGGCTCCTCGAGACTCCTCGTCGAATCCGGATAACTGACCACCCGACGCTCTCGCCAGACGCAATTCCCAAAAAGCGCGGCCCTAAAACAGACGTCCTCGAGGCCCTCCTCAAGCGCGTCGATGGACTGGAAAAAAGACTCCAGGACGAGAAGAATCCCATCTCCCCCACCTCCCCGGACAAACAGCAACCCGAAGATCTCCCGATTGGACAGTCGCAGGCCAGTCGCAACACCGTCGATGCCTCCGCGTTCAACCCGTACCCCACGACCGACGCGCGACCGTCGCTGTCATCCACCCTGTCGCAGAATTCCGACTCTTTTCCACGATTGGGCAGTCATGACCCGTCTACAGGGTTGTCCTCACAGTCTGCATCGCAGAATGGCGTTCTCTCAGAGGTCCTGCTCGATGCGTATTTTGCGCGCCTGCATGGCAAACCTTTTCATATTCTGGATGAAGCGGGGACCCGACAGCGCCATCAGGTGAATCAATTACCGGCGCACCTGGCCATGGCGATTTCAGCGATGACATTGAGGTGAGCGCAAGGTCTAGCCGGACACTGGAGTTGAGTCTAATGCGATGTAGGTATACTCATGTTGGACAACCGGAACAGTCCTTGCGCATCGGGCTGGATGCGGCTCTGCAAGCGCGACGGATGATTGATGTGGATAATCCGACGATAGAGGGCCTGCAGTCCTTGCTATTACTCTCACAGGCCTTCTTCGCCTATGGATTGGGCAAGAAGGCGTACATGACATTCTGTAGGTCCTCAGCATTCTTCATGACTCTGCTATGAAATTTTGACTGATTGTGATAGCAAATTGCGCGGGCATGGCGGTGGCTCTGGATTTGCTACGGGAAATGCCATCCAAAGCCAATATTTCCGCCCCCGAGCGCGAAACGCGCCGCCGGTTATTCTGGTCTGTCTATCTAATGGACCGCTTCATTACATGTGGCTCGCGACGCCCCTGTCTCATCGCCGACCACTCCATCGTCTTGCGGCTCCCTTCGTGGTCTCCCCATGCAGCCGGTCTCAACATGGAAGGCGAGCTGTTCCACGTGGGTCCCAATATCCAATATTCGGCCGACTCGCGCCGGAAAACACCCAGCGCAGCGTCATTATTGATCGATATCACCCGTATCTTGGGAGTGACCAACCGCTATTTGGCTGCCGGTGGTGTCAAGGGAGACTCGCACTTCCCATGGCACGCACTCTCCAATCTGTCCAAGATCCGCCAAGAACTGGATATCTGGGCGGCGGGGACACAGGACGTCTTTGCTTCGGTCGAGGCATTGTTTGGTCATCCTGAGAGTACAACACTACTCATGAGTAAACTCATCTATCATTTGGTGCATTGTCTAATATACCGCCCCTTCTTGCCCATTGATCTCGTGGAGTTGAGAGGTACCGGTCAGCATCAGTCTTGGCAGATTGAGGCAACCAACCTGTGCTTCTCACATTCCAATGCGATTGCAGAGCTCGTCGAGCTGGGCAGGAATTCCCCGTTGGTTGAGTGGCCTGCCTTTGTCGGGTACTGTGTCTGCACGGCGGGTACTGTGCATGTCCACGGGGTGCACTACAAAGGCCGCGAAGGCGAGGTCTTCTCGTCAAGCGCCGAGTTCCTCACCCGCGAGATGCACCAGCTGGCCTGGTTGCGGAATTCCTGGGCTGGCGTGCAGCATCAGCGGGAGCTGCTGCAAACGATATACACCTGTCATGCGGAGCTGGTGCGCAACCTGGCGAGTAGCTCGATGCGCTTCTCGGCCGTGTTCCACCTCGAGGATTTCTTGGACCGGTATCCCGGTCTGACGGTGGATGGTGCCCATGTGCGGTTGGTTGATACCGGGGACGAACTGGTCGCGAGGTAACAAACAACCCTGTCATTCTGGGTGGTAGTATCATAGCTAACTTGATCTCTCAGTCCCCCGGGCTTTGTCGACCAACAATCCCAATTCTACCGTCCCATGGCACCACCCTCTTATCAACCTCAAACACCATTTTATGGCAACCTCCGTCCCACGCCATCCCCGCTTCCATCCTCCCAAACCCCCGAATCCGACCGCCGCAACTCACTCTCGCAACCTCAACACCCAAACAAGCAACAACAACATCATCATCATCAACATCAACCAGTCAACCCCCACTCCCCAACCCTCCACTTCCACCGACACCCCCAGCCCTCCCCCTCCCTCTCCTCCATCTTCCCCATCCAATCCGCCTCCGATCACCTCGCCCACACAACCACCCAATCCCAAGAAAACAACCACCTCTCCTTGCCCAGCGCCTTCTCCCCCAGCGCCTTCGGCCTCTCCCCACCGGCCTTCCTCACAGACCCGTCATTAGCAATCGCCCCCACCCCGCCATCCAACCCGCAATACGCCACATTCCCCTTCGACGCCGCAGCCGCCCAGTCCGGCAGCGCGCTCACCCCCGGCGCGCAGTCGCAGACGAGCGGCTCGCACACCGCGGGGAGTGAGACGGGGAATGCGGGTAGTTTGGAGAAGGATCCGTTTTTGAGTCTGTTGGAGCAGTTGGCGGAGAATGAGCATTCGCAGGGGGGTCCGAGTGAATTGGATTTCTTTTTGACGGGGGCCGTGGATGAGGGGGGATAAGGTTGGGGTGGATGGTGGGAGGAACGGGGAGATGTAGCTGAAAAGGATCTTCTTGGATGGTGGGATTATTGGGAGGAAAATGTATATTGTCTTGAATGGGGAATGGACTGGACTGGACTGGACTGGACTGGACTGGACTGGGGCCCTGGTGGACATGGCCGGTTGGTTGTTGGGGTCCATAATGGTGTTATTCAATCTACTGTACAGCCCTGGGGACTGGACTTGGTAACCTTGTTGGTGCTATCATCTACCATATGTATAGTGTATAGTTCGACTCCAGCATGAATGAAGAGCTGTGCCTGGCAGCGTTTCAAACCCGCAATTCCGTACAGGACTGGATGGGGTTCGTCTGGTGGTGGTGGTAATGGTGATGGTGATGGTGATTGATTGATTGAGATGATAAATGAGCTTCGTGCTGTTTGGGTATACAGAAACAGCAAGTGTAGAGAATGCTCGAAAGCATGGCGACGACGAGGTAATACGAGGAGATAGGTGGTACAGTGTAGTGCGGTGGTGCTATTCGGGCATTAGAAAAAAAAAAAAAACATAGAGGGCTAGGTTGGGAAGGGTTATCATTAACTTCCCGGTCAAAATTGGTAACCTCCCCCGCCGGTGGCCTAGTGGTCTAGATGACCCGAAGGTCATTGGGGTAACTCTGGCTGCGCTGAGATGGAGTCGATGAAGCTTGTGTGGAGCTCGCTCGGCCGGCTGTGTGGGGGTAGGGGTTGCGGGTGGGTGGGCCAATTTTTTTGACATTTTTTTCCAGTAGAGATTTTTGATATAAGTTATATTTCATTCTATATTAGGATAATGAGGAAGTCTAGAAGAATATTCTGAACCTCCTTTTATAACTTCATAAAGAGTTGTGGTGGCTGTATTGGTGGATTATATTTTTGGTGCACGACATGGATGAGGTTTTTGAGCATCGCAGGCTGGACTTTGAGCATCGCTCGAGCATCGCGAAGACTTTATATGGGAACGCGGAGGTTGACGGTTCGATTCACGGTTATGAAGATCTTTTTTTTTGCCCCCTCTGATTTTACGGTTCTACGCGTTTCCTGCTGGATATCGTTCGGTTTGACTACCACATGCGAACATCTCATGAGTACGCCTCAAATCCTATGCCATCCCATAGTTATAGTTGACGAGGTATCCCGGCGCCTAATGGTCTTGGGAAGATAACTGTACGGCGCTCAGCAGCCGTCTATTGTGTGGGGGAGAAGCATCAATGATGGCTGGTTGTACAGGTGATGGCCTCCAGTGACTTGACGGAGGCGAGACGAACCCAGGGATTCTGCGGGGAGTGAGATTTGCGGCCGTAATAGACGGCGCTTCGCGCCGCAATGATTCATGGATTTTGCCGATGCGATGTGATGCCTTGTGCGATGTGAGTTTGGATCGCTATAACGACAACCTTATATACTTGCACGGCTACGTCTTTCTATGATATACAAGATCAATGAAGGATTCTCTTTTGATATAGAGCCTTACAGTCTTAGTAGTCGTCCATCGTAGGTTGATACTCCTTCCCAATCACCACCAATTCTCATCAGCTTCATAACAGTCACACCGCTCGGTACTTCCTCGTAATGAATCAATTTTGTATCACCCGCTAACATCAGGGCTATGCTCCATATACTCCACGGGGGAAAAAAATACGTGTCATAAGAATAAAGAACTGACCAGCACCGGCCCACCAAAACTCAAGGGGAAATCACATAGGACAGAGAAACATCAGGGCAACGCTTAGAGAAAGGAAAGGTATCATCTAGGGAATTGGTTGGGTTCAAGTTCAAAGTTGCAAGTCTTCCACGCTGCTCGAGCGCTTTGCCGAGCCGACGGCCGCATCGCCAAGGGACAGGGCGGAGATGCTGCGTCCGTTCTTGGGACGGGTAACGTCCTCGGTCTTGGTGCAGATCCAGGTTGAGGCGTACATGTTGACACTGCGTCACATTAGCGAGAAGTCTTTGACAAAACTCAGGAAGTTGGGGGCTTACCGGTCAATGCATGTGCCGGGGAAACGGGCTCCAACTCGGCGGGCCGAGAAACCGTTCTCCTCGAAATGCTTGATGTACCAGGGCTCGATGCTGGCAGACCGGAGGAGGATACGGCCACCCTTCTTCAGGGCAGTGTTGAACCGGCGGGCTTGTGCGGGGGCGGCATCTCCGGCAGGGTCAAACCAGTCCATAGAGTCCATGACCTGAAATCATTAGCAATGATCTGAGAATACAGGTTGAACCAAACTTACCACGGCGATGGTCAATGTGCCAGGGGTAATGCGGTTGATCACCTCGTTAATCTCATCGGTGTGAATACGAAGGCCATCAAAGGCACCAGGAGTGGACAGCTTCACGTGGGCTTGCGGTGACAGATACGTGGGGTGGCAGCTGTAACTGTTAGAAAGAAACACTCCCAATCCAGTCAACAACCTGGGCAGGGTCACTCACCGGCGCGAGAACTTGCCCTGCATACACAGGTAGTAAAAGTAGTTGTCGTTACTGATCAGGGTATCGTTGACCACGGGGTCAAGCGTGTTCACAACGTATTCCCAGATAGACTGGCCACTGATATCCTTGCCCGTCTTCATATCCGTCGTCAACCCGTTGCGGCGGAAATAGTCATCCACAATCATGTTGCGCTGGTTACGGGGCACACCGGCCGCCTTCCAGGCAAACCACTCGGTGCTGACAATGGCCCAGTTGAGAGGCTTGCTCAGCAAAACCCGGCGAATACGAGGCCAGATCGCCCGCTGCTCAGCCAGAGTCTGGGCCGAGCACATCTTTTCCACCTCACCCTGCAGTCCGAACATGTTGAAGAGATAGCGCACCATGCGGATGGCGTGGCGCGAGCCACCAGTCTCATACAGGCCACGACCAGACTTGGAGGTAAAGACGTGAGTGTGCTCCGCCCAGTACTGGAAGGCCTGGCTGGACAAGTGCGGGCTCAGCTTGGAGATGAGGAGCTCGCGGAACTCGGGGTGCTTGCCCTCGCCGAAAATCTTCCACATGTCCCGGTGACCCAGGGCAATGTAACTGGCCACCTTGAGCTCGAGAAGGTGGTTCTGGTTGGGGTTCAGGTCCACGGCGTGAACGCGACGAGGGTTCCTTTGCAGGTAATCCAGGATATTGTCACCAGCGCTGGTGATGGCCAGAATCACATCGTCGGGGCCGATGTTCAGGAGGCGGTGGTCAACACGAGGGTCCTCCCAGGTGAAAGCGTAGATGTACTCGTTTTGGAATTGCGTGTGTTTGGGCAGCATGTCATTGTAGTGGATGCGGTAGTGGTGGTTTTGGTAGAACGAGGAGGGAAGGGGTAGGTTGGCGCTCAGGTTGATCACAGCCGACTCATATGCCTTGGAACGGATCTCGGTAGTGCTCTTCTCAACAGCCTTGGCCATCTCCTTCTGGTGGTTGGCGGGTAGCAGGTACGGAGACTCGGTGAAAGAGGCATCCAGCTTCTCGATGGCGGCCTGGCTGGAAGGCGTAGAGTCGATGTCCTTGGGACAACCCACGAAGATGTAGTAAGGGATACCACCGAGAGCGTAGTTGCGCTCGCTGGCCGAGATCACAGTTCCAAACTTGTATTCCAGGTAGTCACGACGAGCGGCCTCCAGGCTCACCCGGTCAAAGTCAAACCACGCACGCCAGAAGACACGACCGAGCCAGTTGACGTGGCGGTTGAAGGCACCACCAGTGTAGTTACGGCAAGAGACATCAACGATGCTTTGGACTGTCAGGGAGTTAGCATCGAGTCAAACCGAAGTCGCGGTTGTGGAGCTTACCGTAGAAATCGCAAACACCCAGCAAGCCAGTGGCCTTGAGACGGTTGGTCAACGAGTCGACAACGCTGTAGTAGTCTGCAGAAAACACCACCAGTCAGAACTGTTCGCATCTCAGTACCTCCGGTGGAGCTCTACTGACCAGGGATCATAGACAAGCTGTAGCTCATGGTGATCAGGTCCGCACGATCAGTGGTCGCACCATCAGCCGACCTGGGGTCCAGCTGCTTCTCGGGAAGACGGAACGAGCGGGCATCCTGGCAGAGCACGGTAACATTCTTCCAGCCCAGGCGCTCAAAGCGCTGACGAGCAACATCGCAGAGCGAGGGGGAAAGATCGACGAGGTAGACGTGGTCAAAGAACTTCTCCACGGGAACGTAGGCAGACATAGCCTCGATGTTGTATCTGCAGGAGTCAGTATCACGAGCTAGATCAGCGTCTGGTGCACCTACCCAGTGCCGCCACCAATCTGTGAGCAATTTTGTCAGTTATCTGCTCTCCATTGTATATTTCCAGCTCGGTCCACTCACATCAACCCAGACGGCCTTGCCCGCCTTGATTTCCTTGTTCTCGACCTTGTACTTCAATTGCGCCGCAACCAGGCCGAGCATGTCCTCGCGACCTCGCAGCAGACGACGGCGGGTAGCATCATAGACGGTGGCCTAGTGATCACAGTGTCAGCTCGTTGCGAGAATGATACTCCTAGCGCATTCCACCCGGGTTCATACCTGAGTCTTGTAGAAGCTCTCCAGGGCTCCCTGCTGCCCCTCCACACTCTTATCATGGGGCTTTAGGAAATTTGCCCAGATGAACTTGACATAAGTGAGGGGCCCATGGTCCATATCAACCTTGACCTGTTTGGAGGAAACGAGGAGAACGAGAGCGACGAGCGCGAAGACCGAAAAGGCCGCGCCAGCGATGTAGATGTGCAGCCAATCCATAGCGTGCCTGTGGAAGAGAAAGATGAAGGGGGGAGGGGAGGGGAAGAAGGATGGAACTGAGATCAAGAAGGCCAGCGGGGAGGGAGAGAGAGCACGAGGTGCGCAATTCATATACGCGGGTGCAATGGGTACATCAGAGGGCGACTGGCACATGCCCCCAGAGCGAAGGGCAGGTCGCGCATCACGGATATCCTATCAGCACGACACATGGGTGGGGAGAGAACTGATAAGGCCGGGATCGGAGGGGCAGGCGGGTTGGAGAGATGGAGAGGTGAGGGAAGGCACAGTGGCACCCAGTACATGCCTACATGGTGTGTCGTACGGAGTACAAAGTACGGCGGTCTGTACCTGACATTTCCAGTGCAAAATTAGGGTTTTGCGGTGGAGATGGGCCGTGGCAGGAAGTATCGGGTACTTGACTAGCCTCCGGCAACGACTCGAGTGATTGGAGCTCTCACTCCAGCAATCCGAGTCGAGTATAGCACGGTCTGATGTTTAGGATTTGGTTCGGTACAGAGGCGAGCTAGGTCGCTGGGACCAGGTCACGACGACTAAATGGATCGCCCTTGCCCCTCCAACGGGATCGACAGTATTCCGAATTTATCCTCCATTTGCCTTGGATGACCCCGCAGGAGAGGCGGAGAGCATCAATCAGCAGGTGGTTAATGGAGATGAGGGCTCCGTAGTATCCCGTGCCGACTCCGTAGTTATATCCACTCATATCTAGATGTCCATTGTCCACCGGCTGTACAGAGTATCAGCTTCCTGCTAGCTAGGCCGGAGTACGAGTACTACAGTGCTACCGACGACAGTACTACCAATGTACCAACTCTACGACTAACTACAGTACTCCGAAGGTGAGCATCCAACTCTAAAAGCGATTAGCTTCGACCTGCGCTAGTCCCGATAGTCGATACACGGGCCACTCACAGTTCGGCCCGTCGGCATGTGCCACAACGTGCTGGAGTGACCAGTTGGCGCGCGTGGATCTCTCGAGGAGTGGTTCCTGGCCGTACATGCCCGCCCGTGGGGGTTCTTGTCGGTGGTGATTGGTTCACCCGCCAGCAAGCTTCCGGGGCCGACGGGCGCCAATCAGCTGGCCGCGTCTCGGCACATTGGGGGTTCCCCGGATTTGATGGGACATTCATGGACCAGCGGAGATACACTACGCGTGTGCGATCATTATTATCTCTCCCCCGTTCAGAGTCAGACTGATAGGAAAGTATGTACCTACAGTACAGGATCCAGAATACAGTACTCGACGGGGACGGGAATACTCCGCGAAGCTCCACGCGGATCCTGACCCGTGCTTGACTGCTTTGTATTGACTACGACTATTTAGTTGCTTGCGGTCCCATTTGTTCGGCGTGGCAACATCGATGATCACTTCCGCTAAGCGCACCGATTTCCCAACGAAACCCACCGGGCAGGGGGTACATATCGGAGATCTCGTGCCAGGGTCCCGTTGGGAAACTAGCAGTCCTGCACTGCAGCTTGTCAGCGACGTGCTGCCAGATTTAGATCGCCTGGCTCGGCTATCAGTAATAGGAATCCATGGTATCTGATTCGACACACTGATCTCGGTCACTCGCCCCTTCACGCTTCCGTCCTAGGCTCGTGGCCAGCTAACCGATCGTGGATCGCAGTCTGTGGTCGGTTTCTACCGCGGCAGATGCTGCAATGCAGCATGCGGCTGTCTCCCTACATGGACTTCACTTCTTTGACCACGCTTCCCGAGCCAAGGAAAAGTATATTCATCAACGACGAGAAGAGTCTGAGATTGCGACAAACTCTGACAACACACGCCACAGCTATGTGAACGGTGGGCAGCAAAATGCGAGTGGGCCTCTCCACGAATCGCCCAAAGCTGGGGAAGAAAAAAGCAAGCAATGACAGAAAGACTGATATTCTTCGAGGAACTACGGGGTATATCTGTCCCCTCCGCCTTCCTGGATGCCTCGTTGCCTTCATATGAATTTATCCCAGATTCAGTCCTAAAACTTCATGTTGTCTCGGTGTTCTCGCACGGTACCAGACCACCTACCAAGAGTCTCTACCGCACCACACTCTAACCGAGAGATTTATGGAACCGCTAATCCCAACTAGGCTATTAATATCATGAACGGATGGGCTTGGATTGGACGACAGAAGCGGCAGTTGCGTTGCTTAGCGCTTCATGGGCCCTTGTCCTTGAAGTTGTCGCACCTGAGCCAAGGTTAGATTCGGAGATAATATTCGACCATGTCAATCCTCCGTTCAAGTCCACCCAGAGAGTGTAGGTACTATATAGAGGATAAGCTACCTCTGGTTGTACTTTGGTTTGGAATTCCAACTCTACTTCTGGCATGGTCAAAGCTTTGCAGGCGGCATGATAGCTTAAATTACTGCTCACCGCCTTATTGGCCCTTTCCGAAATGTGAGCATCCGCGCAAAGTTTTTGATCACCCAAAACCCCATATCCGCACGTTAATGCATCGAGCTCTGAACTTGACAGTACAAACCCAACAAAAAACCAAAAAAGAATGGTCCCAGAGGGGGTCGAACCCTCGACTTTGGCGTTATTAGCACCACACTCTAACCAACTGAGTTATGGAACCGATGCTCACTGGGAAAATTTTTGCTCTATGACGTGGGCTGCCGTTGAAGACAAAATTGTCCGCTTTGGGTTAGATCGGATCTTGGCGCCTACTAGCGTGAGCGTTTTAGTGGACCCGGGAGAGATTGCTACACCACACCAGGATTGTAAGTACTCGATTTACAGTCACTGGAATAGAGAGATATTGATGAAAGTTACTCCGTAGAGGTTGAGGCTCTGAAAGCCCACTCGGTTCATGGTTAAATTTTTATTTCCTATATCATGCGCCTCAACCATGCCACATACAGGCCCCTCTTTTGCCGAAGTACATCCGAACATTGTTCCCACAACCCCTCCAGTAACCAATCAAAGGGATTCTATTGCTCTTTTACCGCTTCTGGCATACTAGGTCCTTATCATGGCAGAGTTCGCCATTCCTTCCATCCAACAGAGCCCCTGGCCTAGTTGGGTCTAGCGGTTCCATAACTCAGTCGGTTAGAGTGTGGTGCTAATAACGCCAAAGTCGAGGGTTCGACCCCCTCTGGGACCACTTTTTTGGTTTCTTTTCTTTGGTGCCTTGATCCTCAGGACACCGGTGTCTGTGCCTGTTCGATCTCGGTTTGCTTTTTTTTTTTTCGCTTTCTTCATTGTTGTAAAGCGAAGCGACGTATACATACGGGGACTTGCCAAGGTTGGCAGAATAGCGTAGTTTCATTGGATAGTAAAAGCGGTCAATTCTGGAAAACATGTGACTCTCGTCTTATGGATTGGTGGACCCCCACATTGTCACGTGACTGTCCCTGTCCGACATCCATACATGTACCGAGAGCGTCGCATGATCTTTGCCGCGGCTGGATTGATACAACGGATTGAGTCTGAGTGCTGGGGTATCGGCTTTTGTTCACCTCGGCTGCAATATCTAAGGTAGGTGCCTCCAATCCTTCGATATTTTGTCCCCCGGCGGGATATTTCATCGCTAGACCCATTCAGATTGGTGGGGAAATGCACGGTCACGCCTAAAATATATAGTTGTCTACTTACAAAGAACGTCGGGATCCAATCTTCGCCCGCGGGGATACTTCCCGGGAGTCATGCAGGTGCTTCCATTCATTGCGACTCGGCATCCTCATTGACGCCTTCCATGCAGATCAAGCCAATAAATGGCTTAAGTAAGGTTGTTCTCCGTGGGCATGATATACTAACATAGCATAGAACCCAATAGAAGGAAAAACCTGGATAAAACCAATGGAAGGTTACTTAACGTCTTGGAAGGTTACCGTTGAATTTAGGCTCTGGACTTCCAATAGTCCAAGGACTTCTAACCTAGTAGTTGGAAACAGTTGTCTTTCTCCGGAAATGTGCATTATGCCTTCCAGATTATGTATCTAAGTTCTGGAGGTAGTCAAATAAAGTGAAACTCCTGGCAACTCCTGGCACATCGAAGATCATGCAACGACATTGACGACAGGTTACCTGAGCACCGCAGAGATGACTACCTAGGTGGCGTCGAATACAGAGAGCAAGATCAAGCGGAGCCCAGGGCTGTGCCACAGCCAGCGCAAGTTATCTTAGGTTCCATACTCAGAGTGGAGATACGTCCTCCAGTCGCTTTCTGGACTGAATCCAGACTTTGACCAAGCTGAGGAGGGCTTGGCAACTTCGATGAGATAGTGGAGGCAATCCGCACCACTCCATGATGAGCAAGTGCTATGGCCGGTCGTCGAACTAGACAAGGTTAGAACACGATGGGCACTAACTCTGTCGAAACTGCTATACTGCGCTTGTAGACGACAAAATTCTACCTCCAGGTCAATGGATGGAAGGCAGGATCATAGGTCCTGCAGAGGCTGCAGCATCTAGGAGGATACTCCAGGAGACACTGTCCGTGCTTCTTATCGAGACCTTGTGCTGTGCAACAGCTGTACTATGGAGGGCATCACATCCATGGATGGTTATACAGAATAATAGGATCCGTCATTCTCATCATGTTACCAGGCTGAGACGGTACGGCCATCGGCGTTGCAATCTATTAGAAGGGTCTGGCCAGCATGGATATTCTCGGTATTGCGATCTCGTCATCTCGATCGCGAGGTAAGAGGCCACCACAAAGGAGATCTGAGTCCTTCTGTTACCCGCCAACGAGGACTGGCAGGCTCTTCCATTCAAAGCTGTGTGGCGGTGAAGAGCCATTCCGGTATCCCGAGGCGGCTATGATTATTGGGAGTGATTAGTCCCGAGCCATATGACACCGGAGTAGGATCTAACAACACCGTGCACATCAACATGGCTCTTGAACCCCGCCTTGAGAACGGACATCAAGACGCACCAAAGGCACGTGTACCGTGTACATTTTAGATGAGCGAGGATGGCCCCCAAGAGAATCAACCACAAGCGCTTGGATCATTGGATCAATATGCATGCAGTCAGCCGGGCACCCAGGTACCCGAATCCTGTGGACGCCCGGGCTCCGAGCTAATATGCAGGAACAGACATAGTACTGATAGTAGTAGACTAGTAGTCCGCTTGTTAAGGCACCAGCCAATGATCCTGATCATTGCAACGAAACAATGTGCTGAAGAGTGTGCAAGACTCCGGGGGCGGGGCCAGTGGGATCCGATCATACAAACTTACGAAGACCAGCGTTAGTACTACTCCGTACTTGGTTGCAACTTGGGAGCGATTGACCCATGCTGCATGAACCATCTGGAACCCTGAGGACCCCATAGGCTCCATGGATCCCGCGTGTGATTGCGATGTGACGACTATTTTAAGAGCCCTGGCGTAGTGTTGTTATGGCGATCATCTCAAGAGACGACGACATTAGAGTTTGTGTTATTTGTGTATCTTCATGTACGATTATACTTTCCTCATCGTACATTATACGGAGTACAGTGTCCATCGGGTGACTGTTATCTGTTATGGGGCCTGCCTGCGGTCACGGAGTAACTAACTAGTCAAGTTAACTTAGTTATTTTGGTGCTGTCTTTATGTCAGCACGGACACGATCGGATTTGGATCGGGGGATCTCCACCCGCCCGATTGACGACTCGTTGTCTGGCAGCTTCGAATCATCGAATGCATGCAATAAAAACGATGATTGGGGCACAACAACTCGACGGCCAGGTACTGTACCAGGCTTAGGCTGGCTCCAGCAGTGGAACCGAACGTCAACCGTGAAGGAGGACATCCACCACCCAGAGAGGCCAGAGCTCGAGCGAGTCAGAGGGCAAGAAGCAAAAAGGGACCCTGGCAACCAGAAAAAGCGCTCGGGCTCCACTTCAGGTACGCCTTCGCCCCTGAAGGGCCTGATCGACACGACCGCCCCCCTTGAGAGTTGAGACGGCAGAGAAGAAACAGGCCAAGGACATCGTGCAGCGGAGGATAACCGGTCTCGACGGCCGATAATACAGAAGCATTGGGAGTCATGGAGGATCAACAGAAACCAAAACCTCCAGCAGGAACCCTCATCCGCACGGAGTGAAACTAGCTTATCATCTCCGGAACATCCGACGAGAGTCTACTTTGGAACGAGACTTGTCACGACTCACTCTGTGACTCTACACGAACAGCGCTATCGCTGGCTAAACTATTCAAAGTTGACAGAACTCTCTGGATCCCTGGTGATTCGTGAACACCCACTGAGCAAACCCCTGAACCACAGAACCAACCGACTCGACTTACGAATCCTCCATCCGCACTGGAGACACTACGCGCTAGCGGCGTTGCACTGGGCCCGGGCGCACTCCTGAATGGCCCTCGCATGGCTCTAGCTCGGGGGCTAACACCGTGAGATGTGCCCGCGATCGACCAATTTCCCTATGAGACGGGGGGTGGGCCAGAAGTCTACTGAGCACTTCTCCCTTCTGGAATCATTCTATCTCCTCCCCCAGACCATTGACCACACCAGCTCGACTGCTTCAACTTCGTACTTCTGTACTCTGTATACCATCCTACGCTGTGTGTAAAGAGAGCATCAACTGCATCTCGTACATTCAAACCTTGACTGTGGACTGCGACTCCTCGACGAGGACAGGGCATCTGCCCCTCTGAAATTCGATGACACCCCCCAGTGGTCCCGACCTTCTGATTTGAACCAGGATGGCGACGATGGATATGGGCTTCCTGCCCACGATCAAATGCTCCAACTGTGGCAACAATGTCGAGATCTCGGCCATGGGCGACCATGTCTGCGCCCCTAGTGATAATGCTGTGCTTTCAACGGGAACAACACTCGCTTTTAAAACGTCAACTGTCGATTCCTCTCACACACCCTCCTATGCGACAGTACCTCCTTCACCACCTCCCTCCGCGGGGCTGGACGCTCCAGACCAGTTGACCGTAGCTATGGCGGGCAAACCTGGTCGGTCTGGAGCGCCCCCTCGCATCGATCCTTTGATCGCAAGTATGTGTCCGCCCTACTGGGGAACAACCCCTCAAAGACATGGAACCACTGAATTACTCACATAACCTAGATCGCGCGTTTCTCCAACCAACTGTGCCCACGCCAGCAAGCAGCGTTGGATCGCATCTGCCATCCCCCCTTTCAATTCACTCGGCACCGCGATCTCCAATGCATCTGCCCGGGTCCAACCACCAAGTGTCTCCTGACAACGAGTCGGTGCTCGATCTGGATACTGTGTTTTCGTTTCCCATGCCCGGTAGCCGGTCTCCAGCTCTCGTTGGAACGCCGGGGATGAAAATCGAACCTCCAGCACGGTCCCCCGCACGTCTAGCACCGACTCCGTCCCCACGACTCGGGTTAGATCTGGTTCCGGAGAACATTCAGCTTCCACCCAGTCCCCTTCCGCCCCAGATGGAGTCAGCACTAGCAGGACATAGTCGGGGGGACTCAATGGCCAGTCACAGCAGCTACCGCACCTCGCTTGCGAGCACTCGCTACGAAGGCTCGACGGCGCGATCATCAACCCACAGCTTGTCCCGAGGATTGCGCTCATTCATGGAAGACACTCCTCCCATGCCTCCGGCGCCTCTTCGCACTCCCAACAAGTCATCATTCGGAGCCTCGAATTCGAATCTGTCGGTTCTTACCACTGAAAGCAATCGAGGAGACTCCTACAGCGGATTTGATTTTGGCATCACACCAGTGCAACCCCCTACCGATCCACAGGACTTGGAGGTAGACAGCCCGCGTGAGCCGACCCCGGTCGACCAGGATCGCAAGTATACGGCGTACTCGCCGCATGCGAGCCACTTGCACCCTGCCGATGCGGAAGCAGTAACCGATGCACTCAGGAAGAATTCTGACGCGAGCGAAAGCGCCATATCGATTACCAATTTTGCGCGGGCTCTAGGCCTGGATGATCACCAGGAGGATAAGGCAGAGGGCTCCACGTCTTCAGAATCTTCTCCGTCTGAAACCCGCACCGGAAGCTCTAGTGGAAGTTCCATGTCTAGCCTACCTTCTGATACCAGCTTGAACCGGCAGAAAATCAGCGATCCCCTCAATTTGGGTCCCCTGGTGAAGGAACTGCCAGCCCGAACACGGCAAACCATTCTAGAGTTACCGGGCCGTATTCGCCCTCCAATGGATGCTGATCTGGACGAAGTGCCTCCGATCCCTGCGGCCTTCTTCAGCCCGGATTCCCCGACGGATCCCGCGATTGGCCAAGGAAGTTTGTCGTTGATTAGGGAGAAGAATGAGGGAGGGGTGTCCCCAAAGCCGCATCAGACACGAGACGAATCCCAGGATCCCCCTCCACTTCGGCGGCCGATACAACGGTCTGCAACGGAGCCAATTCCTCGTCCTTCAACCCGTTCTGGAACTCGGTCCAAGGGCAACTGTAAGGGTTGCGGCGAGGAAATCACTGGCAAGTCCATTTCATCCTCGGACGGCCGTTTGACTGGTCGATACCATCGTGGATGCTTTGTCTGCTTTGAATGCCACTCGCCTTTCCCATCCGCCGATTTCTACGTCCTCAACAACCGGCCTTATTGTGCCCAGCACTACCACGAGCGCAACGGTTCCCTATGCTCGACTTGCCACAACGGTATCGAGGGTCAATACCTCGAGACCGTGGAGCGCAATGGCGGCCGCCCTGAGCGACGGCGCTTCCACCCCGAATGTCTCCAATGCCGAACATGCAAGATCTTGCTCAAGGGCGACTATTTCGAATGGAACGGCGAAGTCTACTGCGAACAAGACGCCCGCCGGGCTGCCAATGCCTATTACCGACCACCAGGACCCCCGGGACCTCCCGGACCCCCCGGCTCCCTGAGACCTCCAGGCCCGCCGGGACCGCCTGGTCGTCGTCGACCCACGATTGGTTCTTCTCCTCTGGCCCAATCTCGTGCCTACCCGCCTCCCGCTGGATACCGACCTCCTCCCTCTCCGTCCCCGAGCAGTTCGGGTCTTCGCCCGGGCCCACGCTTCCCATCTGGCGGCGCCAGGCGTTTCCCGGAGCGAAGAACCACCAAGCTCATGATGATCTGAGCTACGGCAATCCCGCTGCAAAACACATTCCCATTTCGACAGTCTCCAGCTCCAGACTGGTCACCTCTTTTCTCTTCTTGTCACTTGACGTGACCCTTTTCCCCCAGAGCTTGATTCTTTTTTTACCCCCGGCCTGGGTTTGTCATTCGTTTCATTTATTGCTTTATACCCTCCATGCCTTGGTTTTGTTTGGCTTTTGCCGATGATAGCGTTGTTCATTCTTTGCTCTGCATCATGGGCTTCGCTTCTACTGTGTCTATTCGATTTCCCCATTTACCACTTTGATTGACATTTCAGGGGGCTGCAATCATCATCCGCGCTGGTGTTTCCCTTTCGTTTATGGTCATGTCGCCATGTTACCAATGTATATTCTGCCGGCTTGGTGTTTGATGGTGGTTCGTTCAATCTTACCCTCTTCTTTTCTTTCGATAAGATGAACAGACATTATTGTGATTCTAGTAAGAACCTCAAGACTATGCCATATCAGCCCGGTAACCATCTCCTTTCATTAATTCATACGTTGGTACCACTACCTAGGTAGTACCGCGACGAGATCGCGATAAGATCAAGTCACCTTCCTCTCCTCAATCTGCACCCTCTCAACGGGCATCAAATACCGCCTCTTCAGCACCCACCCAAACAACAACACCAAAACCGCCACCATCCAAATCTGCGCCCTCTGCCCAACACTCACCCCATCCACGACCAACTCCGCCTCACCCTCCACCACACCTCCCCCCTTCCTCTCCCGCTCCCACGCCGCACACACCCGCCCATACAACGCCGGATCATCCGTGATGATCCCCTCCACCCCGTGGCGAATCCCCCACCGCATCAGGTTCGGCGCGTTCACAGTCCACAGGTAGACCTTCCGGCCTGCGGCGCGCGTATCCTCCAGAAATCCCCGTCCAAACGGGCCCATCAGGATGCGCTGGTTGACGTTGAAGGAGAGATTGGGCGTGGAGAGGAATTGCCGCGCGTAGCTCAGGTCGAAGCTTATCAGGGTTACTTCGTGGGCGGGGAGGTACTTGGCCCGGAAGGGGAGGTAGGAGGCTGACCAGCAGCCGAGGACGATGCGTTGAGACCAGGGGGCGCTGGTCGGGGGGACGGGGACGGAGGTGAGGGTCTGGGCGATGCGGTGCATTATTGTTTCCGGGTCGTTGGAGATCTATGCGGAATTGTTAGCGCTGTTGAGTCGACTAGAGCGTGGAATTGGAGGTACGTACTTTGATGTCGAGGAGCACCCAGATATGCTCGAGTCCTGGTTGTCGGAGGTATTCTAGGATATCGCGGAGTCGCGGCATGGGGTCGTGGGGTGCTTGGAGGGTGCGCAGGGTCTGGAGGTAGGACCAGTCGCAGTCGGCGATTTTTTTCTTTATCCCGTAGCATCGCTGGAGAGTTGGGTCCTGGGTGGTATTAGTGGGTTTGGGTGTTCGCATGTATGTCCAATGTGGTGTTCTGGGAAGGGCTAGTGCTTACATGGGAGAGCACAAGTACTCCATCGCGCGAGAGGTGCAGATCGATTTCTAGGGCGTGCGTCCCGGCCTGGACGGCGCCTTGGACGGCGGCGAGAGTGTTCTCGGGGAATTTTCCCTTGTAGCCTCGATGGGAGATGATTTGTGGGAGGCGCGGGGAGTCGTCATCGCCGGAGGATGCGAAAGGTGCTGGAGAGAGATGAGTTGAAGATGAGGTGGGGGGTTTGGTTGAGTGCTCTTCCTCATGGACAGCCTGTGATAGAGGCTGAAGCTGGGGTTGTTCGACTGCCATTTGGAGGTTTATGACGGAGTAAAGAAAGTAAAGAACACAGATTTCGCGGTGAGTTGATATCTGATCTCTTTATCATTTTATGGGTCCTGTCGGACGGAGTTTGGCGGAGTTAGGCGTCCAGCACTAGTGTAGTTGTGCTGGCCACATGCTGCGTCTTCCCCGAAAGGGACTGTGTTAGTCTTGTCAGACATTCCGTCTCACTCATCATCACCCATCCGAGGAGTACACCTGCGCAGCCATCGGAACCGACAACGCGATGCTGCCTATGATGAAGATGATGAACAATCACAAATAGGTGAACAAAGTGGTCAACTGTCCAGAGTCCAGTCCCGCATCAGCTCCCCCCACATCGGAGTGATTATTCAGCCGGGTCTCCAAATTCCTCCAATTCCAGCAATTCTTCGAGAAAAGCCGATCGACCCTTTTAAGGAATGACATCACCTGCACGGCCCAAACTCCAAGCTTGCAAATATCACCACAATCATGTCAATTCAGCAGTGGGTGACGCCCCTCGAGGGTCTGGATAGTCTCCGCCAGACTGAGGCTCCAATGGCCTCGCCAGGCCCCGGAGAAGTGCTAGTCAAGGTTCATGCTGTGTCGCTCAATTATCGCGATGTGGAAGGTTAGCTGAAACCGTAAAAAAAAAAAACCACCAAAAAACCCCTTCAAGGCCAAAACTGACACATGTCAGTGACCAAGGGCGAATACAAGCATCACAAAACCGCCGAGCAGAATGCCACCATCGTTCCGTGCTCTGATATGTGCGGCGAGGTGGTGCAGGTCGGTTCCGGGGTGACCCGCTGGGCTGTGGGCGATCGTGTCTTGTCGACCTTCCTGCCGGAGCATCAGACCGGCCAGGTCACCGAGAAGGAGTTGGCGAGGAGTCTGGGTCTCCCGTTGAACGGAGTGCTGGCTACCCACCGCGTCTTCCCCGAGTACGGTCTCGTCCCCGCACCGAACTACATGTCTGATGAAGAGGCGTCCACACTGCCGATTGCGGCTGTCACGGCTTGGATGTCGATCAATGGGATGCGGCCTATGGGCCAGAATGGGGGTCGGGATGAGTATATCCTGCTACAGGGAACGGGGGGTGTTGCGATTGCCGGTTTGCAGATTGCCAAGGCTGCTGGGGCTAAGGGTGAGTTTTGCGGGAGAGACGCACCTCAATACTTTCCACTCTTTAGAACACTGCTGATGACTTTCGCAGCTATCATTACCTCCTCGTCGGATGAGAAATTGAAACAGGCCAAGCAGCTAGGGGCCGACTTTACCATCAACTACCGCACCACGCCTAATTGGGAGGAGAAAGTCATGGAATACACCCAGCACCACGGCGCGGATATCATCCTCGAGACCGGCGGTGCGCAGACGTTGCGAAAGAGCTTCGACTGTATTGCCTGGGGTGGTCTGATTGACTGCATCGGCTATGTCTCTGGCAAGGTCGATGCCGAGGATGACCGGTTGAATGTGAATCTCCTGGCTCTGCGTCGGACGGTGACTCTGAAGGGAATTATCAATGGACCCAAGGATCGCTTTGAGGAGATGCTTCGGTTCTATGAGACGCATCAGATCCGTCCGGTGGTGAACCGGGTGTTTTCCTTTGCCGAGGCCAAGGAGGCGTTCAGGTTCCTGGAGAGTGGGAGCCACTTTGGTAAGGTGGTGATCAAGGTTCAGGCATAAGAGGTGGTCCTCCCCACAGTGGGTTTATATCGTGTATAACATATAAAACAAGACTATTCCAAATTAGAAGCTCAGCAACAGCATTCATGCTATCCTCACTCTTTCTTATTCCTGGTCATTCCCACTCGGCTCCAACACCCCCGTCGCAACCCCCAGATCCTCCTTCAACACCTCCCCGCCGCCCACCACAACCGGCCGACAATCCTGCAACACAAACACCATCCGCGCCCACTCCGTCGGACTCGGATTCCGCCACCCATGCATCGTCGCCCTCTGCACCGCAATATCCCCCCTCCCCATCAGCACCGCCTCCCCCTCCTCCAGCACCATCTCCACCTGCCCCTCCAACACAATCCCATAATCCAGACTCTGCGTGCGGTGCACGATGACCGGGTTGTTCGGCGCGAAGTCCACGACCCGACACACCGTGCCGTGGGGGTTGACCAGCCCCAGATGTCCCGATTGGAGGAGGGTGTCGTGGGCGTCGAGGTCGGCGTTGTTGTTTAGGTTTGGTGGGAAGGTGGAGGTGGTGTAGATCACGTTGAAGGCCATGGTGTTCTCGTCGTAGGATTGCCATTGGCCCGGGGTGGAGGAGTGGAGGGTTGCTTTGCCGGTGGTGGTGTGGGTGGTGATGTGGCGGGTGAGAGGGCGGAGGGGGGAGATTTGGCCGGGATTCGAGGACATGGTGATCGATAATTTTGGTTTTAGAGGATATTGTATTGAGAGTGGTGGGAACGCGAGAAGGGAGCCTATTTAGGAGGGTTTTATGTGATGGGTGGGCAAAGGAGGATGGTAAGAGTGATGCCATCCCGTCCATTCCTTCGAAGGGGCTCTTTAATAGCTCCCTGTGCAACGTCATTTCTGGCGGGTGCTCGGGGGGTGCTCGCGGGCGATGGCGGTTTGAGTTTTGGACTGCAACTGCATCTGCGGGGCATACCGAAAACAGCGAACGCCGAACAGCGGTGAAGAGGATGTAAGATTGGAAAATGCATGCAGGAGTCCGAACTACGTATGTATGGATGCGGGGGGAGTATATGAGGGGACGAGGGCGAATCATTCAGCCTCGGGGGATCGCGGGTGATCAGCTCGAAGAAATTGCGGGGATTGTCGAAATCAAAAGAGAGAGAGGGCGTCGGCTTATGTTTCAGCGACGAGCTCTCTCTCGAGTGTTGGATTCTTGGATGTCATTATGTACCGGGAAAACACTTCTCTCTGCCCTCTCACAAGAACCAACGAAATTCAGGTGAAGCTGGACCATCTCGCAAGCGCTCCGTAGGAATATCCCGCGCCCGAATCGCCAATCCATCGCGACGATCGCGGCGTTTATTATCCAACCACATATACAAGCCCAGCAGTCCCGCCAGACACGCCCCCGTGGCCCCAAACGCCGACACCGTAATCAGCGCCGGCATATACTTGGGCGCATCCTTCTCCAAAAACACGTTACTGCTCACCAGCCCCATCAAATTGGCCAGCGGGACACCGATACTGGTCAACAGCACTCGGCGTCCCTCGTGGGCAATGTTGTTGTTGTACCAGGTACTCAGAATCACCGACGGAGCCGAGGTCCCCCACGTCATCATGAAGGTCGCAAAATAGGCCACTTGGATCTGCTGGTGGACGTCGTTGATGGACGCGTAGATCATAAACCCCGTAAAGCTGAAGAGGAATCCGAGCACGATAAACGGAGACCGGAGTCGGGTATAGTCCGAGCAGAACGCAAGGACTAGCAGCATCACGGCCCCGGTCACGTTCGGGGCGACCGTGTACAGATTGGTCTTGACGGTCGGGTAGCCCAGGCGAGCCACAATCTGCGGCATGAAGAGGGCGACGCCTTGCAAAGGTACGCCCAGGCAGATTTCAATGCACAGGAAGACGTACGTGGTCGGGTGTTTGAAGATGGCCACTGCTTCGCGGAATCGGAACTTTTCGTTGACGATTGCGCTCGAATCAACCTGGATCCGGTGGAAGGCCAGTGCTTTTTCTTCTTCCGACAGGAATTTAGCCTCGGCCGCACTCTTGGGCAGGTAGAAGAATGCAAACACGGCAAAGAGCACCGTCACGCCTCCCTCGATGATGAACAGGTAGCGCCAGTTAGGCAAGCTTGATCCCTTGATTTGGAACACGCCAAAGGCGATCAGGCCTGAGAAGGCATTGGCGATGTTGGATGCCGCGTAGAAGATGGCGAGTCGGCGAGCCAGCTCGCCACGGCGGTAAAACGTGGTCAGGTAGTAGATGACCAGGGGGAAAAAGGCGGCTTCGGACATGCCCAGGAACCAGCGTAAAGCGAAGAGGCCACTGAAATTCTTGGCGGCGGCCGAGAGCAGGGTGAAAGTGCCAAAGGAGAACATGAGGATGGGTAGGACGCGGGCTGGGCTGAACTTTTTGCCTAGCATGGCAAAGGGGGGTGCGAACACCACGAATGGGACGAAGAAGATTGACAGGAGCAGATTGTACTGGTTTGGCTTGAAATGGAGGTCTGCAAACGATTGAGATACGAGAATGAGCATCATGTCCATGATAGACTGAGGGGAGCGATTGCGATACCGTCTGTCATATGATCAGTCTTTGCATTGCCCAGATTTCCCTTGTCGAGGGCATTGAAGAGATCTGTCGCATTTCATTAGTTCCAATTCCACTGAACACCATGAAAAACTTCTTCGGTGTGTTATGCCTTTGACCACTTACACATAATCGCCAGGATGGGCAACAAGCGGATATCGAATCGCCGACAGAGACGTCGCTCGGCCTTGTGGTCAACTACCCGAGTGACCTCGTCGACCACACCCGGTGCCGACGCATAACCCTGTAACTTGTTGGGCTCGTCAATGGAGCCCCGGGCCCCGGACTTCGTCGTGTCGTCTAGCGACGCTTGATGTTTATGCCCTGGCGCCATCCTGATAGGGGGGTGGACGATGAGGGGGATGAAGACGCGAAGTAGGGACGAGAAAGTCAGAGGATTGTGCCAGGAATATACGAGAGATTCACTATCCACAGTTTGAGCTCATACAATCCCACACAGAGCGACCGAAGACGGCCAAGCTTCGCGGCAGCACCCCGTCTTATCAAGTCACTGTAACACGGGCATCCCTTGCACGGAAACCCGAAGGGTTGGATCGATAAGCAGAGTGTTGCATCACGGTTGCCGATGTCACCCCCACGCTTCTCCGCAAACGCGGACCAGCCAGCAGTGTTGGATACAGCGATGGTGGATCATTTGGAGGGAATTGGGGGGAAAGGAGAGGAGAAGAAGAGGGGTTGTTGCCGATCGCTGGACGGTTGCATCCGCTGCGCACTGAAAGTTGGGGGAACCTCTTGGCAGGGAAGCATGGTAGACTGGGTACAAGAATAATGGACTACTCAGGACCATGGCGATTGGAAGGGTCTCGAGCTTGCCATGGCTGAGGCTCTAAGTGTTACTCTCTAGAACATTTTGGTCCAGGACTAGTCATGTTCGGTTCGTATCTCTGTTATCTACCAGCCACATTCCTCGAGACACGCATGCTGAATGCCGATCGTGTCTCACCCCTTATCTCCTTCGACGAGATTTGAGAACATTCAATCATTTTCTAAATTCCTTCTAGGGCGTATTGTCAATTATTTAAGCGAGGAAAATTAAATGAACAATCTGTCAGAGTGAGGAAGCTGATCCCTTGGGGTTGTAGGACTTGCCCAATGCGGCGAGTGGGAGGCTTGGAAGACTCGATGTTGCATTCTGGCTGACCCACGCGATGATGTCTCGCTCTTGGGGCAAAATAACATGCTAAGAGACCCCAAAGTCCCCCAAGCTTATTCCTGTGCAATACTTACCAGGAACATCCATGTGTAGCTATAACCTCTCGATGACACGCCTCCAATAAGTTTTCACCTCTCCGCGATAAACGGAGCTAACGGAGTGCATTCAGGACTCTAACTGCCCAAGACTTGCCCAAGATTTCCCCGCCACATCTTGCAATCGCGATAATAAAATTGCCGGCGGGGGTTTCGAGAAACACATGGGTCTCGAATCCAGTTCGCTTGTTGACCACTAGGCGTTTGCCTTCCAGCAAAGTCGTCTCAAATGGAACGGAGTAAATGGCCTAGTTTTCATAATCAGTGGCACCTTTCCAGCTCACGTAAAGTTCGGCTATGTAATCGGTTGTATAATTGACGACTAGCACGGAATCCCAGTGTGAATAGCTTTCCAAGACTTTCCAAGAGGATTTGAAGATCCGGTAGGCATTTGCCTTGTATGGATTGTTGCCAAACTATCCTGCGAGGGCCATATTTCCTGACCTATCGAATTCTTTGAATTTGGGCATCCACCAGTTGCCAGCTAACATATGCCCTTTTCTTTGAAATTGGAGAAGCTGGAAGCGGCCTGGAGTTGCGCTGACGATGCTATCAGCTGAATCGGTCAAGTCGGAGGTTCGCCATGCCTTCTTGTTGACAAGGTCGACGTTGATGACCATTTCGGTTGATGGGCCTGTATCCCGATTTTTCATGGTATTGTTGTTTAAAAGACTGAGTGCTAGGTTTTTGTCTGGTTTGTTGTGGACTCGGACGTCATGTTGCCAGGCAAAGTTGACGTTTTCACTGTCGACGTCGCCGCGGCCATCGTTACGCTGGAAGAGATACCGAGTGAGTAGATACACTTAAAACGCCAAGCGAAGCACAACAAAGATATGATGATGAGATGAACTCACGGAAATTTCCAACGGATGGAACCATCTCTGTTAATATTGAAAACAGAGTGGACATGCCGAAACTTGACCAGATATCCATGTTTGGTAGTAGTGACCGAGTCTATGTGGTATGCATCCCAGGCCTCTTTTGAAGTCCTCTCGCCTTTTATCTGAAGCGTAGACTTGGAAGTGGGGTGTGCTGCAAGGCATTCCATTTGAACAAGACATGATTCAGGTGGTTTTGATGTCGATCTCGTAGAACAGAGAGTCAAGAACCCACATAGCTGACGAACCACGATGAAGATGACTGGGGTCGGTCTGAGTGAGGGTGCAATTGTGTGCCGTTGAAACAATGACTCCGACTGTGGGTTGGCCGATTCGTGTTGTGACCCGATTCGTATAACCACTCGTGTTGATGGTGCTTTCGTTGAGCCACAGTATCTCATGATCTTTATTTTCCCCTAATTTTTATTGTTATAGCTGAAAGAGATCTCTCCACGCCTACCGCTATTACAATGTAGCTCAGATACGAAGAGACAATATCAAAGTACTAGTATTCAACGAAGCTACCGAGCATGAAGAAGGAAAAAAGGAGAGAGTGTAGAACGAGCTGATCTTCGGGATCACCACATGTGAGTAGTCACAACCACACCCCCTTTTGCCTTCAACGCCCCATACCAGTCAAAAGCACAATACCGAATTTCAAGGTCCAACATTGATTGGAGGTTCAGTATGTTGTCTATTTGGGTTGAGATCTTGCTCGTTCAACCTCTGCATGCTCCATCTCAATGAATGCCGAGATCATGGCGCGGTACGTGGTCTCAGCGATATTCGGTGAGAGAGCATGTTCGATGGCAAGGGCCCGAACTTTATCGATCACTGCTTCGACTCTGGCCGATGCTTCCACGTCGGACTTTGAGAACTTGAATCGGGCTGCCTCCTTAACGAACCCGCAACGCTGACCTAGTAGACGAACGATATCTCTGTCGATGAGATCGATACTTTCGCGAACTTCTTGGAGGGAGTTGACTTGTATTTTTGGGGTAGCGCCCATTGTGAGAGTTTCGGTATTTGAAAGAGAAATACCAAAGAAGGGATAAATTTTGGAACGTGGAAGGCTATCGGCAGTGACTTATTATATCTCAATTCCGGGAGAATTTCCTGTGACTCATCCATGACCAAGCGGATAACCCTAAAACGTACGCCAACAGTATTGCCAAGCTCCAGTCGTGTTGCCTGGAGACGGACAACTCCGGATCGTACTAATCAAGGACCCCTCAGGAGTATGGACTCCTAGACGTATTCAAACTGGATTTGGAAATTCTGACACCTTAGCTGGTGGCAAGATGATCATCCGGGGGCTAGTGTGATGATGCCTGCCGTTATTGGCGATGTAGCTGTGGGCTGCTGGCCTGCATTCTGGGCGCTTAGAAGAGGCTACCGCGGCAATTATTGCAATTGGGGAGTTTGGCATTATGGAAAGCGTCAATGTCCCTTGATTGGGTGTTAAGCACCTTCTTACACTGTGGCTTTGATCCTTACGGCCCTTATGACGGAACCAATAGATTGCCTACATATGAGAATGGTAAGTCCAAATTCATCTTGCAAGGAAAATTATCACACATACAGCATCGAAAACAATCGCTCAGTGATGCCAGAGATACTCGCGTGGTTTATTGATGGCAATGGAATCATCCCAGATTATACGCATCATCATGACAACCTTATAGTCTACTCCAAAACCTGTTGGGAGTACTTTGCATACAGCTCCGGATACCAACGACGACCCACGTCAGGGTGGCTGAGGATGCGATTTCTCAAGTGAGCCTCGCCGAACTATTCCATGGTGAGCCCACCGGTTCGAAAACGAGATACCTAAGGAGCTGAAACTCACGCAAGAGTATAGAGAAGACAGGAATTCACTAGGAACGTCGACCGCTCGCTTTTTTCGATCGTCGGAGGCAGGGATCCGTCGCACAATGTGGGCAGCAGATTCTTTGAGTTGCTCCAATGTCAGGTTCAGGCGAACTCCGAGAAAGTATGGAATGCTATATCGTGTCTGGGAGGTTGGGGCCTAAGAGAACGCGAGCCTTAGAACTGCTTTCCTTCCTTCCAGGCCATGATGTGCAGAGTGAAAGTCCTCTTACGATGACGCGATGGGTCGTGGCAGCACAGACACCCCCAGTGATGGCTTCAAATCCCTGCTGGATATTAATTACCAGACTCCCTTCAATGGGAGGAACGTCAATCCATTCGCCATTCTTATTCAATACCTGCAGTCCGCCAGTGTCGTCCTGCGAGAGAAATGTAAACAGACCGGCAGAGTCCTTGTGGGGCCCGACGCCCTGCGAGTTCGGTGCCGACCGGGGATACTTCACAAACTTCAGTCGGCTCATTTGGCCCTTGAAGGCGTCGAATGTGTCTACTGGAAGAGCCAAGCACTCCGCCACGAGGTGGACAAACCTCTGGGCCAGTCCATCAATCTTGGCAATGTATTCCTCCACCAGATCTTGAGCGCCAGGGGCATCGGGATACTATGTTGCTGGTCAATATGTGAAACGGCCGAGGGCTATCCGTCTCGGAACTCATTTGAGGCGAGCCCACCTGGTTGGGTCCTTCAAGTCGTTGCCAGAATGGGTCCTGGTCCGTCAATTCCCTCATGCCAGGGGTTCCAAAGTCATATTGCTGAGAGGATCAGTCTTCAGAAATTGAAAAGGGGGGAGAGCCAAGTCGAAGTGTGAATGGGTTACGTACTTCTCGGATGTCAGTTTTGGCAGCGGTAGTCTCAGCCCCAAGACGGGTGTATCCCAGGAAGGACGGAGAGTGGATCATATTGCAGCGCTCCTTGACTTCGGCAGGCAAGTCGAACAGCCGTGGGAGTTCATCATGCGTGTGGCGTATCAGATCCTAGGCCTTGATCAGTCTCTGTTGATAATATTGTGCTCACAAACATTGTGTGCTAGAGTACCAACCTCCAATCCAGTGTTGGTCAAATAAAGAAATCCGACCACAAAGATCGCCTCTCGTAGCTTCTTCAGCTCGTCGTCTTTCGTGGAAGGGTCGTTCAGACGAGCGAAATCGACCTGAGGGACTGCTGAGAATGTCTCGGACATGGCGATCACTTCAATCTGCGCCACAGACGAACCGTGCCAAGATTTAAGCTTATACGCGTCGAACGACTAGTGGTGGTGAAACCGTCCAGGAAATTGCCGTGCAAGGGAGGGCTATGAAGAAGACGAGTGTCGCAGTTTGCAGATGGTGTGACTCGTTTCCCCGCGGGGGCCGAGGGAATGTCATGATTCGCGATTCCCCGCCTCCCCCAACTGGAGTCTGGAAATGCCGACATTACTCAGCCAGTGGAAGGCTCACCGGACCGGACAGCTTTGAGTATAGAGCTGAAAGCATCCTGCGATACAGAAGAATGAAAAAAAAAGGCTCTACCATCCAAGGAACAACTTGCTAGATTGTGACTAGGGTTTGGAAATCTTATCCGTGTATTACATGACAATCAACCGTCAGCGCCTCGTTCGTTGTGGCAGTGATTGCGGATGACACACCACCGCTCATCTATTTACCTTCATCTCTCTGTTCATGGACTAGGTAGAGCTACGCGATCCTCCTCGGCACAATCTCTCGTACTCTCTCCATTTAGCATGAGGCACATTGTAGAACTGGCATTCTTCCACTAGCGGAGCGGAGCCACTCCGCACTACAAGCTGTCGTTCCTTCCAATTTCATAAAGGTCGCCCTCCCGAATCGTAAACAATTGAAGATATTCCCAGTGAGACATTAATATAAGCAACGATGATGTCAACGAGCATACAATACGGATAGATCGATTGATGGAAATAGCCCAGCACGGTTCCCCTTTTATCCTCTGCTGCCAAGATCCTCCGCGCGTCGTGATGAAACCCCAGGATTCTTGGCATGGCTGCATATGCATGCACCCCAGAAGTGTGAGCCGATGGGGGTATCATTTGTGGAAGTTTGCTTTTAACTTTGCGCGATCGTCGTCTGTCAGTTGATCGTCCTTTCTCGCGATCAACCTCATTTGAACATGTTGCAAGGTGAATTATTTTCCCACGAGACTCGGGTTACGAGGGGACTGACATAGCTGCTCTTCATGCCAAGACTGGAGGACATTACAGAGCGACAGGGGGCACCCCTGCATGGATACAGAGTCTCGGCAGTGTGAAGTTGATACAATTTGTGTCGGAGAATTATGACGAGCTAATCCACCTATATTCTCCATTCCGTTAGCTGACCTGGAATAATTCACGAGAAGATATTCCATCAACCCTGGTAGTCGAGAACCGCCATGACGAACCCATAGGGGAAAGCCCTGGGGAGCTTTGAAGGGTATAAAGCTGAAGCTTCCCACTTTGATATCAAAACAATCAACACTGACTCTTCAATTCAATTTCCAACTACAATCCGAGCTTAATCAACCCTTCTGCAATGACTCCCACGTGGATCACCGCTGTGCTGGCCACATGCCTTTCTGGAGCTGTCCTCGCCGCTCCCACTTCGACCACTGATAATCTGTTTGTCAAGCGCGCAAGCGTCAACGATGTGAGTAGCACCCTTCTCAATCCATCCAAACTTCACATTCCCCAGCAAACTGAACTCGGTCCCTTCCCTGCGCAAAACAGGCCGCGACTGGCTATGCTAGTCAGAATGGAGGCACCACTGGTGGTGCTGGTGGCACTACCACCACCGTCTCCTCCTACGCCGCATTTACCGCTGCAGTCTCTGGAGACGCCAAGAAGGTTGTGTTTGTGAGCGGCACCATCACCCAGACCGCCGACCAGGTCAAGGTGGGCAGCAATACCAGTATCATTGGCAAGGACAAGAATGCGAAGCTGGTGAACTTTGGCATGTGAGTTTGACCTGATTTTCCGTGTCAGAATGCGCCATTTATGCTGATTCTCTTCCTAGTCTCGTCAAGGAGAAGAAGAATGTCATCATCCGTAACCTAGGTGTCTCCAAGGTTCTGGCTGCCAATGGTGATGCTATCGGCATTCGTGAGTTTTCCCGTACAACCCGTTATCATATGGTTTGGGCACTGACATCTTTCAGAGTACTCTACCAATGTCTGGGTGGACCACTGCGACGTGTCCTCCGACAGGAATCACGACAAGGACTACTACGATGGTCTCATCGATGTGAGTTGTGCCCACACCCTCCAACAAACCAATGACCAAAATCCCTGACACGATCCTAGATCACCCACGCATCCGACTACATTACCGTATCCAACACCTACCTCCACGACCACTGGAAAGCCTCCCTGATCGGCCACTCGGACAAGAACGGCGCCGAAGACACTGGCCACCTGCACGTCACCCAAAACAACAACTACTGGACCAACATCAACTCGCGCACTCCCTCCATCCGCTTCGGCACCGGCCACATTTACAACAGCTATTTCGAGGTCAACGATGGGATCAACACCCGCGACGGCGCCCAGGTCCTCGTCGAGTCCAACCAGTTCGTTGGTTCCGCCGAGCCTCTCTACTCTACCGACGCCGGCTACGCTGTGGCCCGGGACAACGACTTTGGAAGTGGTTCGAATACTGCTTTGGCCGGAACTTTGACTTCTGTGCCTTACTCATATACTCTGGTTGGCTCTGGCAAGGTTAAGAGCGCTGTTGTGGGTACCGCTGGTCAGACTCTGAGCTTCTAGAAGCTCCCACAGCGGACTGGATTCTCGGAGGCGGGGTGTGAGGCTGTGGGAATAGCTTGAGTGCATAGCTAGGAGAACCAGCTAGTCTGGTCAAGTTGGATTACAAATATCTTTTGCGGTTCGAAAGTCACGGTTGACAACGTAAAATCTTGGCATTGTATCAATGGGGTATAACTCGAAAAAGTAACAGTTACTCAGTGATTGCAAAATGGTTAGGTAGCAGCCCTGTGCTTCGATAAAAAGACGCTCGCCGGTGTCAGATAGTAGCTAGGGTAATCCGATTCTGCAGAGAGTATGCCTGCCACGATTGCCTCGCAACACGGCTCCAGTTAACTGTTACGAAGAGACGAACCAATACCTATTTTGATGAGATGACCAGTGAAGTATCTTCCGCAGGCTAACCTGGTAGAGGAGCTAAAGATAAAGCAGTCATTGGCAGACAAGGCGTTGCACCCAATGTAGGTAGAGAACACAAAACTGAAGAAGACGCGTATCAAAAATGACCGTTGTGGGTTATCATTCACTTCCCGGCGATTCTGGTAACTCTCCTCCCGTGGTAGCCTAGTGGTCTTGCACCTGACTCAAAGCAATGAAACCAGTGCACCGATGAAATCGCGCGGGCAAATGCCCTGCAGGCGACGAGGTGTGGGGAGAGTGGGCAGGCGGGATGCTGGGGGGTGGCCGTGGCGCCCCTGGCGGGTCAAGTTTTTTGTGGATTTTAAATTACGTCTTTATCTTGTTAGATAGCTATTAATGAGAAGAACTAGTATAGCTGTTTTAAAGGGTTTATTGGCACTTTTGTCACTGTAATAGCGTGTTGATTATTAGGTGCGGCATCGAGATCAGACACGTTGAGCATCATGCGATGAACATCGAGCATCGCGGGCCGTTTGTATGGTAGCGCAAGGTTGACGGTTCGATTCACGGGCAGGCAGATTGAATTAATTTCTGGTTTTTGGTAGTGCGTCACTTACCTTACCAATCCAGATGGACCTGATGCGACCCGCGCCTTCGATATTCTCGATATTCTCAAAATCGTCTTACACACCTTAAGGCAGCAAATATTTGAATTGGTCCCAGCATGAACCAGGCCGCGTGAAATACAGAGATCACTGAATCCTATTTCCCTAGGGTATCATCACACCAGAAATCCCAAGCAATACACCATCCATGCAAGCCAAACACCCCGACCCACCCAAGGAGATACCAAATCCACTTCCCCCCTCATACAGAACCTTCCTTCAAGAATGAATTCAGCGACACCAAATCCTCGCTGGGGGTTGGTGTCGGCAGCAAGATCTTCGTCGCGTCAAACTCCCACGCCGACTCTCGTTCCTCGCGGTGGCTTCGAATCTGGAAAGGCATCATCCATTCCTTGAGTCTTCCTTCCAAAAAGCCCATGTCGCGATTGCGGTCCCACATGCGGCGGGATTCTTTAAAGGCGTGGTTGATCGTTGCCCGCCGAAGTCGCTCGTACGCATCGAAAACCTCTGTCAGGGGTTCTGAGCGGTATCGTGCTAGGATACGTGCGAAAAGGATAGCATCGTCCAGGGCATATGCTGCTGATTCATCTCGAGGGGGCATCTAACAGGAACAATTAGTATTGATCTCGGAGTTCTTGTCGGGTTTCAAGGACATACCGCATGTGCTGCATCACCAAGGAGGATAACACGGTTCATACACCACCGGCCTCCTGGCCGAACTTGATAAACAGGATACAGCATCCAATCCGCCTTGCTCGTCACCATTTCCCGAATGCAGGGCAGCGCAGATTTGGCAAACCGGCTCCTCATCTCGCCACGGAGATCCCGTCGAATTCGATCCTTCGTTGCCCAGTCTTGACCCGGTTCGAGGCGGTGGTAGCTCAAATCCTCCTGGTCAAACTCCACAATCGCCGCTGCGAAAATCTGCTCATGATCGCGATCGCAAAAGCTCGTCAACACCGAGCCATGACGCGAGATGTTCAACGCCGACGACCGGAAGTGCGTCGGTGTCGTGAGAGTATCCGTGGGGATGGTAGCTTGCAAGAAAGACATGCCGGTATATTGAGAGGCGCTGTCCGGGTCAACCCAGCGCGTGCGAACAGCAGAATGCACACCATCACAGCCAATAACCAGATCTGAGATGACTTCCGATCCATCATCAAAGTGCACGACGGCCTTGTCGCCCAACTCTTCGCCACCAACCACCTTCTTGCCAAAGATCATCTTCACATTTGGCGTCCTCTCAACCACGTTCATCATGGCCATTGAGAGAATGATTCGCATAACGCGACGACCTTTATACCCGCCAAAGCCGTTGCCATTATGATCGACAAAGTCAATGGAGCCAATGGCACGGCCAGAGCGCATGGAAAAGAGCTCAACGGCTTCCACCTCGGCCCCACCCTCGGAACCCATCCGGTCTAGTTCGTCCAGGACGCCGAGCTGTGCGAGGTGCCGCTGTGCGACGGGGGTTAAATTGATTGCACCACCTGAGGTGGACAGAATGTCGTGTCGCTCATAGATGGTGATGCTGAGGTTGGGGACGAACGGGGCAAGCTCTCGGGACAGAGCCAACGCACAGGCAATGCCGGCAATGCCTGCGCCAACGATGGTGATGTCGCGTGGAGGACTGGGAAGGTCCGTCATCCTTTGCGTTGTTGTTTTCTTGGGTGTTCGAGTGCAGCTCAAAGTCGCGGAGTCTTGCGAAAGGTAGTTGCTCGGATCGTAAAGAGTCGGTGAATGAGTCTGGTCAGGTGGTTTCAATCGATTTTCAATCCACTTAATGGGAGTTGTCCCCCGATGCTGTCATGAAATCCAGGGATGGGTTGAAATGATATATAAAAAGTTGAGAAGCAGCGCAGCAAGGTTGGCAGGGAGTGCGTTGCAAAATTTTCCGCCGGGCCAGACCAGCCCTACAGTTTACCTACACAACGAACACAGCTTACACAGTTACACGAGCGACTCTTTGTCGGCGCTTGGTCATTCAACGTTAAGACAACTCCATAATGTCAATTCACGCCAATCAACCAGCGACCGGAGCCAAAGAATCAAGGTTTACTCGGCCGGAAGGGCGATCGTTCGGCATTTGCCCCCCAAAGGCTTCGACCTTGGAACTGCGGTGGATCTCCCCGAGCGCACAAAGTTATGGATGGGAAAGCATAACCAGGTGAATGGATTCGTCACAAAATGTCAAAAGTACAGCGAATCGCCTAGTCAGCTGTGTGAAACTGGAAATGGAGAGTCACACCGAGAAATGGTTGGATGATGGCACGCGACAGGGATTAGAAGCTCGAGATAGCTCTCTTTCAGTCTTTTTTGAGGTCTAGGCACGAGCATCGGAGATGCCACGGGGATCGTCTCACGAGCCAAGCCAACGTCCTGAACGACCGTTAGGAACCGGACGGGCTTTCCGAGGCTAAATGGAATCAAAGATGAGACCAGACCAGGCTGATTGAGCTGTCTAGTCTAGTAGTCGTTGACCAAAGAACCACTCCATCGTTCAACGCTTTTGACTCGGTTGACTTGTCAGATCCCGTCAAAAGTCCCACTCGTTCCACCCCCGACCGTGTGCCTCTTGCCCGTTGGAGTATAGCGATAGAAATTTTATCGCTCGTCTTCTTTTTGTGACGTGCAAGCCCCACAACTCTGTTTGCTTCGACTGATCTGATTATACCCGAGGGGTCTCGCAAAGAATGTGATGCAACAGATGCGCATCGTACACCTGAAATAGATGTAGGTGATCTTTCGGCCGCCAGCGAACTTGAAATCTGCCAAACACCTCTACGTCGTACGTAGCACTCGGTAATTTTGATGCCTATGTCTGTTTCCACTTTGCTGCATAGGCAAATTCTCGCGGAAGCAGTCGGACCGTGGGATCATGGATGTCTTCTCGATTATTCTTTTCTGCAGAATTGAAACTGCGCTAAGGCAATGACGGAAGCATGCACGCTTCTCTTCTAAGCTGAGTGGGTCGCGGCTTGGGTCAATCAAACTTGCCTCGCTTGGGATCATCGCCGCGGACAAAGGAGAACAGAGAGGCTACATCGTGAGCTTTGTGTGTATTATGATAGAGATGGTCCATCAATAAATCCTCAATTCCCGATGAAGTCTGGCCAAGTACGGGGTCCGGAGATCATGAGATCATGCAACGAAGCACCTTCCAATTGGTGCCTCGGTCTCACAGGGTGGCTTGGAACTGGTGGATCAGGCGATGCGGCTACTGCTAGGATCTTTTTCGTGACGACCGTGGACAGTGGACACCCATTGTCTGACAATCTCGCGCCATGAACGGTCCCTCCGGCATCCCTCTGGAGTTCAAATCTAAGGCTATTTAGTGGCTGCCAGTTAATGTACAACACGGCTGGCATTGTAACGATCATGCTTTACTTCCCGATCTGCCACCTGCTCAGTGGAGGATTTCAGATTCTCGAGACTTCAGATTCCAGGCAGCAAAAAGCGCACAGAGCAAACACATGGCGGCTGAGGATGATTAGCGCTACACGCGATCAAGTTTACCATGAGGAAAGCCATCGACTGGTGCCCATGATTTGGTTCTTGTACTCACCAAGCGTGGTGCTCATCTCAGAGTATCCGATTTTCTCCGTGAGCTGTCCTGAAACAATCGGCCCTAGAAGCAGGCCAGCTGTCCACCTCAAACGACTAATTAACATGGCCTGGGAGTATGTTTCCGCACCAACTTTCCCTGGCTGGTGTGCCTCAATCTCACAAACCGCGTCTGTCAGAAAGTGATCAGTCTTTTTATCTCTGGACCACTCTCGACTAGTACTTACGAGCAGCCTCCATCATTCCCGTCCCGTGCAACGAAAAGACATGAAAGTCCCCATAGCAGTGATGGAAACTCCATAGATGACAGGACCTCGATACCTCCAATTTGCCCAAGCGAACCAGTCATCCCCCGGAGTCCCCGCCAACCACAGAAGTAATGCCAGCGCCCAAAACCCGACTGAAGTAGGGTATCGTGATCCCACTCGGTCCTTAAGCCATTTCACAGGCACACTGAAGAAGGCATTCGGTCCATACAAAACAGCGAAGAGAATTCCAGTCTCTCAAGACTGCCCTAGTGAAACACTTTCCCGACATGGAGTGGCAGCGTTGTGTCGAAGCTTACACACACGATCGCGTGGCAGAGGTTACTGAGGAGCCCGCCAATATAGCGGCGATTCGTAAGCAGGCAAACGTAAAACTGAAAGTCGAGTTCCGCGGTTCTCAAATCCATGGGCAATTCCAAGTGTTCCGACTCCGGTCGGGGAGTGAGCAAGGGACTCTCGTCGTCAGGCTCTTCTTCAACACCCGCCTGTGCTCTATCAAGCTTGTCACCAACATCAGACTCAGCAGCAAGATGCCAAGCAGACTTGCACCGAATGCACTTGTCCATGCTGTCCAATATTCGGCTAGATCAAACAGCAGCCATCATCGGGCCCCCAGATGAACCCGCAGCTATGGACATAGTGAGAACGCCATAAACTTTTCCCACTCCACTTGAGGGGCACGTTTTGGTCAGGTGAGTGAGGCCGAGAACACCCACGATCGTACTAGCCACACCCTGGCCGAAGCGTTGGAAGAACAGCGCAGATACTGGGGCAAGACGGTCAGCAACATACGACTTCTACCGTAGGTGGTAACTGTCAAGGCTCAAAGACATTACATGAATGAGCAGAGGCAATAATCATAGAGCCAGCCAATTCGCCCAACAGGCCCAGCAGAAGCCAAGTCCGCCCGCCAAGGTGATCGGTAAAGCGACCGATTAGAGCAGTCACAAGGAATGACACCAAAGCACTCTCTGCTAGTAAGGCAACATTGATGCGCTGGAGGAGCGTCGGGTCGAGAGCAAGACGGTGCTCCAGAACGAAAGGCAATATCGAGACCAGGAATTGGTGGAGGAATATGTCTGCCCAGGCCAATTAGCGTAGACGCTACTTGTAGTCATGGTATGGTTAGCGAGTCCTTCCTTACCAATCAGCAAAGCGGCTGTAGTTGCCGTGATTATGAAGAGCTCGGACGATCTCAATCTATAACATGGGCGTGTTTCGCCTTTAAGCTGTGTCATCGCCGGTGATATTGAAACTCCGGCTTCTTTCGAATCCAATGCAACTACAGACGGAGGTGAGATTGCTAAGAAGACACGACATTTAACATTGTACACATTTTCTCTCCTTCGAAGACTGAATGATCAACAGTGACTGGGCGACCACCCCGTGCAGGCAAATACAGCGCGGAGGGCCGCATTCAATTATTGACGATCATTCTAAGGTAAAAGCAAAATACAGTACGTGACAACTAGCTCGAGCCTCTCGCAGACATAGAAAAAGCAATTACACGTACGGGCTGTGGAGTGTGGACACTGGACAGAGTGTGGACAGTGGACGCATCACAAGCTGCCAAGAACAGACCACGGCGACTGGGCTGCTCAAAGCCTCAAACTCTTCCACACGAGCAGGAGCCAGAGACTCGGTCGGAGCTCGGCAATCGATGTATCGAAGAGTGATTAAGTTTGGCGTCCGAGCGGAGATGGCCGAGGAGGCTAGGCCTTCGATGAGGCTTGACGTACAGTAGTTGCCTCCGCAGCCACGGTTCAATTATGTTTCGTTCGGCTCCGAGATTCTCGAGGACTCGAGGAGTGCTCATACCAAGGATGGTTAATCTGCAGTAGAATAGGACATGTCGTCAAACCATCAGGAAGAATATTTGAGAGCGATTCATTTCACTTTTCTCGCGGGGGAAGGTGCCTACATAGGCCTCTTACATCTTGCAAATGATGAATCATGCAAATGAACAGCTAGCTAACATAAGTGACACTGTAGTAGGGTCCTGAAGTCAGCAACTTCTCCCAAGATTGAAAGCACCCTATCAGAAATAACAGTGTTGGCAGAATGAAGATGTGAAGGCCAGTTCGCGCTCACAGAATCAAGGCACTCCTCGAATCGCCGATCGCAGAAGGATATGCACTGGCGATCTGTACGATGACCCGAATGTCGAGCAAATCGATTGGCCAATTTCAGCAAGAAAGAGACGGCGAAGCAAAAGACGGTGTGCCTCTACACATCCCTATGAACACTCAACCCCGGTACATGCAAAGTATATGAAGCAATTCATATTTTCGTGACGCGTGACATCATAATACCAATTCACAGCATAAGACGCTCGATTGCCCGCAACCCAACTTCTTCATCACGCTCCTCCCTCATCTCTCTCTACTGCAGTGTCTCCGAGTGGGAAAAAAGCGTCCACTCGCCATCAGATCCTTGGCCCCATGTGCTTGAGCACGTCGCCCGGTACTCCTTCTGCCCCCTCACCGCGCGGACTTTGTACGTCACAGCGCCCGCCATGAGATCGATAATGATGACTCGGACTTCGTCGAGCTGGTACCCGTCAAACCGGTGGAAGGGTGGTCGCAGAGCCTCGTTGAAGTGGTTCTCGTCTTCGAGAGTCAGGATTTCGGGCATTTGAGGGAACATCAGGTTGCCCTCCGGGTTGCATAGTTTCTTGACGGCCGGTGCTGGGTCGGCGGAGGTGAGAGCAGTCCATAGAGCACGCTCTTTGTTGAGGAGATCCTCGCGGATGCGATCATACATGGACGGCATGATGGCGGACACTGAGGGTAGACAGGTTCGGACTAACAACAACACCCGGTTAGGTCGCCGCAGCACAAATCCCAGACTATCCCCTCCGACCGGATAAACTTACCGAGTAAGCAACTTGACAGGCAGCGACAAAACACTCGGAACAGATTCAGGGGGTTTGTTCACAACGAGAGAAGGGAGTCCAGCGTGGTTTTAACGGTTGGCCTGGTTGATGTGGTGCAGCCCATGCCCGATAGATTAAAATGACGTCACGCAGATGACGTTGGAACAGCCCAACTGCCAACTGCCAAGTGCCAAGTGCCAACTGCCAAAAAGAATCCCCCGACGATCAGCCCGCTCATCCTGTCCGGCTGTCACCAGAATTCTAAATTCTTCCCCAAAATAGCCCTCTTGACGTGCGTCATGCCCCACGCCAACGTCCGGCCCATTAGCCGTGGTGGCTTGAGCGCCGCGCGTCATAGGCGCATTCTCTGTACTTTAACGTTTCCTCGTGGCCTCAAACCACGGATTGGTCAACCGGCACGAGTTTGGGTAGGCTCGTGGCAGGAACCAGGCTTCCAAGCCTGCTAGTCAAAACTCGGTAGAAGATGAGAGGAGCAGTGTTTCCTGTATGGCACCGTTGGCCAGTCGCAAACGGCCATTAACTACTCCGTACAGAGAGAGAATGTAGTAAATACAATAGGCAAAGACCATCCGAGGTAGCAGACCTACCATTCATGCAATCGGAGGGAGCCCAAAATGCAGTTGGTCTTTCCTCTCAGCGAGGACATCGACCCTGGAGATGAGAACAATCATCATGGTTGGTTCGAGGTAGCACACGGGTGAGGCGTGGTGCAGATTGAAACAGCAGAGTCATAAATCGAATTATCACGACTGTCTCGCGCTTCGACCTCGACGTTAAATCAAAGAGTCTCGCGCATCCTCCTTGATGGTCTGATTCGCTCCTGCAATCGGAGTATGACCCGCTGCTGGAATCAGTTAGCGTTTCGCGAGGCACGATCGATCGGCAATGGCGAGTAGCTACAGTCAATTAGACTGAAAGGACCTCTACCACGACATCAGCGGCCACTTTTTACTCGACAGCTATTTACAGATAAAATCCTTGTACAAAAATCAATAGGACTCCGCGGAACACATTTAGCTAACTATGATCGATACGGTGTCTGTATACACGTGTGAAACTCATAGGCATTGATGGAGATAGGGTGAGTGGGGCAGAGTTCTACTTTACTGACTGAACGAAATGGGCTTTTAGTTAACTACTTAAAAAGACTTTGAATCCAAGATCGAGTTATGTAACGGGTCCGGCAGTGAATCATATGCCACGGCATTTCGATCACCGCTTTGACCGTAAGGATTTAGAGGATTGCATCGCGAATAGTAGGTCCATCGGTTGATTCGATGATTTTCTTCATCTCCTTGAGCAGCAGTGCCCGTTCTAAAAAATTCCGAAGACTTCTATCAGAGCCGGGGCTGATCTAGTCAAGGGACGGGAAGAGACTCGGTAGATCGGCACTGTTCTGTAGCAATATCTCCACAATATCTTCGTCCTCCTGGGAATAAGCGGCCTGGACGGCGTTGACCCTCATTTTACCCTGGGCGTTGACATCGGCCCCGTAATCGAGCAGTAGCTGCACAATCTCGTTGTGTCCTTCGAAACCAGCGACCTGAAGAGCGATTCCGTAAACTCCACACTGGGCATCAGCATTAGCCCCCGATTCCAGCAGGATCTGCACAATTTTGCTATGTCCTTTAAGTGAAGCACCCATCAGCGCAATGTCGAATATCTCACCCAAATCGCTATCGACGGCTCTGCCTCCTTCCGAGTCCGAGTCATCTTGCCGGCGATTCTTTTCATGACAATGACTATCTCGATGGGCTGAAGCCTCGGATGATGTTCGTTTGATTTCACAGTGTTTGACAAAACATCCATAGAACTCTGTCCAATCTTGAACTATCCGTGAGCAGAGTACGCAAATGGGTGGACAAGGGTGTGTGACTCTGGTGATGGTATATTCAGAACGGTTTAGCCAGTGGGCATGAGTATAATGATAATGATGTGTAAGCTTGTCTCGGCGATGGAAAGGCTTCACGCGTGTGGCAATACAATTCTTAAGGTGACAGTGGAAATCGTACTGCGGGTAGTGCTGGTCTTCGACATGCCTCTTGAGGACAAGCTTCGTAGCCGCTCGTACCCCACACTCACGACAGCGGTAGTAGACATTAGGTTTGACGGCGGAATTTTGCGCTAGGAGCATCTGCAGGGCGTTTGTATGGCCCCGAGTAGAAGCAGCCACTAGGGCAGCACCGTAATTCCCAATAGCACCGTTTTTTAGTGAATCACCATCAAGCTCATGGCTGTTGACGTTGGCACCACGTCCCAATAGCACCTGCATAACTCCATGATGTCCTTCAGCAGCAGCAGCAAGGAACGCATTGCCATATTGTTGACCAAAAGCATTGACATCAGCCCCATGCTTCACCAGCTGCAGGACAACTTGATCGTACCCCTTTGCGGCTGCCACGTAGAGGGGAGTCCCAAAAGGTCCTCGATGGTAAAAAATAGCCCCCCAACCAAGAAGTATGGAGACAACCTCCGTATGCCCTTCTGCACAAGCTGCTTGCAAAGCATTACCGCATAAGCCACCCTCGGCATTGACATTGGCACCTTGCTTCAAAAGCATCCGTACGATGGGAGTATGGCCTTTTGAGGAGGTCGCATAAAGAGCATGAGTGAACTCTCGACCTGGCAACTCGACCTGCATGATGTCGGCAGCGCGCCTTGATGAAGCATGCAGCTCGCCTCGATATACGTGACTCCCACGTATGATCCGCAAAATTTCCTCATAACTTTCTTCGGATGCTGTGCGCTTCACGTTGTTGTACCCTCTGCATCTCGCGTTCACATCTGCGCCCCCAGTCCAATAGCAGTCGCACGACTTCTCTATGTCCCTTTGAAGAAGCAGCATACAGCGCATGGCCAAGACGACCACCCTTGGCGTTGACGTCACTTCCCGCCTCCAAGAGAAAATTGACAATATCAACATGTCCATTCCGTGAGGCCCAAATCAATCTATTGGAACCCGTGTCATCGGTTCTGTCGAGGACATGTTTATTTCAGGTAACCAATCTCCGAACAATCTGTGCGTGCCCATTGAACGCTGCGAGATGAATCGCATGCAGATTGGGCCTTTCATGACGACGCATCACTCTTTCCCAAAATATTGGAAACCAGAGTGCGAAGTTTGCCGTTGACGTGTCATAAATCCGATGCAACAGATTGTCTCCTTTTCTGGGCAAAGACGGAGACGCGATTCGTACATAATCAGGCCAGTGTTCGGCGGAATAGCCCAGAAGGCTCGGGACGTTGCTTTCGGGGTCAACATTGCTCTCGTGCAGATCGTCCATCAAAAGGTATCTCAAACATATTTCTGATGGTTGGCTATGGGCTTCTCCCAGCGAGAATGAGTAAATGGAGTCCATATGGCCATCTTTCATGAGGAATTCTTTAGCCGTCTGATGGATAAGGTATATCCTCGAATATCGAACATAGACAAAGAGGCCACACAGCCGTCGTATCTTCGAGACTAGTATCATTGGATCTAGTGCAGCCTTGTTGGCTAGCCTGACATGAGGCGAATCAGCCACGCCCAGCGCGACAGCCATTTCTTCAATAGTCAATAGACGACGTGCACCGACGGTGATTTTCAAGATCTTCCTCACAGTAGGTGTTTGGCCAGAAGGAACGCGCGCTAGAATCTTCTGATATGCTGCTGCCACTGATGGCGGAATCAGTCGAATCGACTCTTCAGCCGGTCGAAGGCTATTTCGAAATTTATCGCGAATGTCGTCGAAAGCTAGGTGTAGCCAAAGATAAGTTCGATTTTTCATTTGAAGTAGCTGTTGCTCAAGTCGATGTTGTGTGTCATTTGATAGCAGTGCAGAATCCGCTAGCTCTTTCACCCTGATTCTCACGACTAGATCTATCTCCCGGCGGATTTAGTCATTATCTTCCTTGAGACGTAGATACGGGACCGAGCCAGGGGTCTCCCGGAGACGATCTTCGATGTGATCGTACGGACGACTAGTTACCATGAACTTCAGACAGGAACCCGCTGTTGATGAAGGGACTTGGCGTCTAAAGGACAGGATCTTCTCAATCAACAGAGTCTGATCAGCGTCCTGGCATTCATCAAGCGCATCGAATATGCAGATCGTCTTGCCTGAAGCTTCAGCTGATGCGGCCTTCACAGATACGCCAAAGCTCCTCGGCTTCATAACGGAGCTTCTCCCCATTCCTCTCCCAGGACGGCATAGCATGATGTAATAGATCACGCCGCTTGTCGAAGCACTGGTGAAGAACTGAGCACATTGCTGCTGAAAGATTGTCCTGCTCCTCGTTGTCTTTGAAATAAAAGTAACACACTGTCACTGCTTGGCTAGGATCTTCCAAGTAGCCATCGATGATCGACCTAGCGAGTATAGACTTCCCGCAACCCGGATCTGCTGATACCCAGAGAAGATCGTGACCAGTGCTCTCCGACTAACGAATATATTCGGGGCTCTGCAGAGCCTATTGACAGGTTCCTTCAACTCTTCTCGGATTGATGTTCTTTTGTTCTATGTAATTAGCAATCTTGAACGATTGGTGATAACGTTACTACTGATCTGTTAAGGCTCTTTCCGCCTGTATAGTTTAGTACTGTTCTTAGAGACTAGTCATTCGATCTAAGCGCTGATTAGTGCCCTCTAGCTTTTCTGAAAAGTGCTATTAATTAATACTAAGCTATAAATTAGAAATAAGACTGCTCTCGACTAACTAGATATGACCGCTCTGATCCTTATCTCAGCCTCAATTCGGTTTAGAGGGATTCTCTGTAGAAGGTCTTTCGCGTATGCAGCTACCACTAACGCTATATAACCTTACCACCTATCGTTCTTATGCGAGTCCGAGTAGTCGTAGATCCCCCGAATAACCAAGTATAGAAAAGAGTTCATCAGCCTAGAGGCCTCCGTTTCGAAACAGAGGACATCTCTTTCCGCAGCCAGTCTATCTCTCATCAAGGCATCTTTTATTAATTAGTTACCAGACGCAATAAGGCCATAGTGAATAATAGGGTCGTCCTCGTAGTCGGCCCGTTCGGCTCGGATTATCAGCTTTATTATATCGTCTGCACATAATGTACCACGGCATTCTAGGTCGTGATTCACTTTAGCTTTAAACAGCCTATCCGTGCTCACCGGCGGCCGCTCGTACTCACGGCGTAGCCGATGGTTCTTGTCGAGAATGTATTTAGTGTGCTCTTGGAGTTGATGTCCCTTCCTTCTGTATTGTGCTTGAATTCCCGTCATCGCAGTACGGAGGGCCGGTGGTGGCTGGTTTAAGAAACGCGTATGCTGAAAAGCTTTGCCCTGAGTCGACTTGCCAAAGTCATATTGGAATACACCACCCACTCCGCCACGAGGCGCACTGACCACAACATCACCGAGACGAATGTCCCGGCGCTCGCTTGGCACACTACCGGCGATACTAACCATAAGGCCGATCCGGATATTACGAAAACTGTTCAGCAGGTTTGCCGCTACGTTGGCTGCGGAAGCTGTCCCATATTCATTATCGGGTAAGACGGCGATGACAACGTTATGTTCGCCAACCTTGCCTAGCGTGTAGTCGTTCGTATCGTTCGGCGACACAAAGCTCGGTTTTTCGTGCTCTTCATCGAGAAATTCCTGCGCGGCAACGTATTCCACGGGCAAGGCGCAAATCCAGCCTACGGTATACTCCGCAGGGTCAGACATCACTTTATAAGCGACCAAGGAGGGCTTGAACAGTGGTTGCTAGAGTGACTTCGAGCCAAGTCACTGTCGCTGCTTTGCGTTCAAAAAGCCTCCGCGTTTGGTGCGCAATGAATGCTTGCTCACGACGACGAGGAGAGAGGAGAGAGGAGAGAAGAGGCACAACTGTGAGGCAGATAAGGGGTAGTCGCCAGCTAAAAGGCTCAGCCGCATGACTCCGAGGCGCAGCGAGCGGTAAGTGCCGCAGTAAATTGGGGCCAGGTCGGCGGATGATTAGTCATAACTATTCTGCCGGATTAATGCCTTACTGATGCCTGGATTCTATGGCTAATATTGGACTTGGAGATTTTTATACTCTACTGGTCGCACCAATCGGCATCTTTGGTCTCTACATGAAGTCCTCCATTCTGATATCCACATCAAATTCCGTATATTATCCAGTACGGTTATTCTATCGTATTTACGAGCTAAATAGAGCCCTTTTAATATTAACTAAATAGCGGCCTCTTATTATAGGAGATTATTAAAACTGCTCCCCTTTTGTATATTATTACCCCCTACTGCTACCTCTTTCCCTACCTAGTTTCTGCTACCCTTTCTACTGCCCTTTCGGCTACTCTTTCTATTACTCTTTCTATTACTCTTTCTATTACTCTTTCTATTACTCTTTCTATTACTCTTTCTATTACTCTTTCTGCTACTCTTTCTGCTACTCTTTCTATTACTCTTTCTTCTACTCTTTCTACTACTCTTTCTGCTACATCAGGTAAAAGGCGGAGGATAAGGCGGTAACGCTCCAATATAGGAGGATTACTCATCCGCCGACCTGGCCCCAATTTACTGCGGCGTAAAAGGCAGCCGCATGACTCCGAGGCGCAGCGAGCAGTAAGAGAAGAGACGCTATTGGCCAGAGACCTTTTGGTCTCTGCGCCTGAAACAAAAAAAGTACCAAACCCTTAGACCTGAACCCCAAGTATCTTGTTTGATTGAACTCGGGATGCAACTTACGGTTGGCTGTACTGTACTGATTCCTGATCGGCATGACCTCCCGAGCTTCCCATTCTTGGGAGCATGTACTCCGTCGGCGCCGAACGGCAACCCCTTCAACGAGAGTATCGTAGACCTACTTCCAAGGGCGGGACACCAATAGTCATATCATTATCCACGGCGCCACGCCCGCCTGGAGTCCAAGCTTCACCGATCCTGCGCATCAGCTGCATAGAAATACAGTGCTATCGACGCCCGTCGAATAATTTTCTATCGCGAGTGCCTCGGCAATGGGTCTCGAGAAACCAAAAGCAGTCGCTAGGGAGGAAGCCGATTTCGCGAGTGACTGTATCAGCAGTTGCAGCACAGATCGATTGGTTCATTGGTGGATCTCACCATCATCGAGAGGGCGGTTCTTTCAGCAACTGCCTCAACCCGTTTGCCCACCTCGCCCTTCGTGCTCGAGACATCTCTATGCACTTCGTCTGCCCTGAAAAAAGAATCTCTTGGCCAGTGGATCCCACCGGCACGCTCCGAGGCTCCGAGGCTTAATCCCGAAAAGGCGTGCGAATCGCGATACGTTGATAACAGCCGCGTTCAAGATAACAACGTTCCACCCGATAGCAATTGGCCAATAATGGCACAGTCGGCTAATTCAAGCTCCAGTCAAGTCCCCTGAATTAGTGAATTGTGTATCTTCGTATCGAAAAGAGGTTGAGTTGATGGAGCTGGTCCGACTTCCAGACCCAATCAGCCATGCTATCGCCATCGTTGACCGGATCTTGTCAGGAACGTCCGCAGATCGCTTCTTGATTGGGGGCATTAGAGATCCACTTGAGGAGTTTGCTTGATGCGAACCACGATAGCGTGCTGCGCGTGCTGTGAGTCAAGGTTTTTTTTTTGGCTTCTTGCAAGGATGAGCCTCGTGGGATTTAAAATAGAGCCATTCCTCGCGCGGGGCATCTCGAGAGTCAGACAGTCAGAGTAAATCCCCTCCATCGTCGCCCAAGATGCCGTCTCTGCAGAGTTTGGTGACTTCGCTGCTTCTCGCTGGAAGCGCATTCAGTGCGCGGGTTGCGGCGAAGGCTCCTTCCCACCATGGCGACAAGGTTGCTCCCAAGGTGTTCATTGTCTCGATGGTAGGTGCCCCATGCGACATGCGAGGTCAATGGAACATCAAAGATCTCTACTAAAATCTCCTTCTTGTATAGTTCGAGCCCGAAGCTCACGCATGGTGGAACATCCCTGAATTCAACTTGTTGGCACACAACATCACCCTCCCTGGACTCTCCCCTCTCTATCCGGATGTCCACTGCACTGAGGACTACGAGGTCTGCCAATTGATCACCGGCGAGTCAGAGATCAACGCCGCCACCTCTGTCACCACGGTGGCTTTCTCGCCCCTGTTCGACCTCACCAAGACGTACTTCTTCGTGGCTGGTATCGCCGGCATCAACCCCAAGCGAGCCACCACCGGCGCCGCAACCTTTGCTCGGTACGCCGTCCAGGTAGCTCTGCAGTACGAGATCGACATCCGCGAGCTGTCCGCGGCCTACTCGACCGGCTACATCCCTCTGGGCGCCGACTTCCCCAACCAGTACCCGACCAGCATCTACGGCACCGAAGTGTTCGAAGTCAACGCCGCTCTGCAGAGCATCGCCGCTAACTTCGCCCGCCGCGCCAGCCTCTCCGACTCGGCCACTGCTCAGGCCTACCGCGCGCACTACGCCAACGCCAGCGGAGAATACAAGGCCGCCACCCTGGCCCCCAGCGTTGTCGAATGCGACGTCGCAACCTCGGATGTCTACTATAGCGGCACCATCCTGGGCACGGCATTCGAGAACACAACCAAGCTGTTCACCAACGGAACGGGCGACTACTGCTCCACCGCGCAGGAAGACAATGCCACCCTCGAGGTCCTCCTCCGATCCTCCAAGCACAAGCTGACCGACTTTGCTCGCATCATCGTCATGCGCACTGCATCCGACTTTGACCGGCCCTACCCCGGCGCCTCGGCGACTTACAACCTTCTTTACGCTAACCAGGGTGGCTTTGAGATTGCTTTGGAGAATATCTACCGCGCGGGTATCGAGGTTGTGCAGGGTATTCTTGCTGGCTGGGAGAAGACCTTTGCCAAGGGCGTCAAGCCCACGAACTATATTGGCGATATCTTTGGTACTCTGGGTGGATCGCCTGACTTTGGACCGGGGACTGCTCAGGCTTTGGTGGAGAGCGGTGCGTACAAGAAGCGCAGCTTGGAGGGAGGTGTTAGAGGCCGTCGCTAGAACTTCAACCAACCTTGGTGGAGTGTGGACACTTGACCAGGGCTGTGTACCTTCTGTATATACTAGGACCTTGGGTGCATAGCACGTTTGGTGTAACATTATCGAATAAATGCAAAACAAATCTCAAGTCCGATATCTCCATGTGTGAAATTGGAACCGTAACTTCATTATGACTCTGAAGACAAGAATCAACAACCTTGTGGAGCAGCTGTACATACAGGGCGGTTGTGTACACTGTCCAGCAACATACCTACTATTTGCATAAGCTCGCAAGCGCTCTGGATTTAACGTATGTGTATCTCGGATCCAGATCGAAATATCTCTCTGTAATGCAACCAAGTCCTATCCCCCAATGTGGTGAAATTGTAAAAACATACAAGAATGTCGTGCTAATGCACTGTGGAGTGATCGGAAAATCTATCGCGAAGCGGTGCATAAACATCCAGAGTGATCATTGAATGTTGATCCGTTCAGCCACAGGGTATCTCCGCTAACGCCGTGATGACATCGCCATGAGCGTGGGGAAGTTGGAGGCGATCGGCCAGTCACTCCAACTTCAAAAACCCCCGCCTTTCTCACTTCTTCAACACTCGCAAGTCTCGAGTCTGAACCAACACAATCTCAACTCATTATGGGCTCTGTAATCCAAGAACAAAAAACCGCTCTCATCACCGGAGCTGCATCCGGAGTCGGCTTCGCAATTGCGAAACTCTGCCGAGGCAAAGGGATGCACCTGGCCCTGGTCGACATTGATCAGACAAACCTAGTCAAAGCCAAGAACGCTTTGCACGAGCTCAACCCCAGCCTTCTGACGGAAACATACGTGCTTGACGTCGCCGACATCGAGATCTGGAAAGCCACCGCGCAGCAGATCGCCACGCTCTTCCCATCAATCGACCTAGTCGTGTTGAATGCCGGCAAAGGATACAAGCCCCAGGTGCAGGACGCCGGTCGGTTGAATCCATGGTTGGATGGTGACTACTGGCAAAAGGTATAGCTACTGTCCACTCACCGATGGACACTGTCACCACTAACAGCTCTTCCAGACATTCGATACAAATGTCCGTGGCCCACTCAATGGGCTGGAAGCTCTTCTGCCTTTACTCCGCGCTGCCGAGTCCCGATCCCCAAAATCAATCGTCATCACGGGCTCAAAGCAGGGCATCACCAACCCCCCTGGCGCAGGAAACCCAGCCTACAACGCTTCCAAAGCCGCCATCAAGAATCTGACAGAACATCTGGCTCACGATCTCCGTTCAGACCCAGCTACCGCCCATATTTCGGCCCACCTGTTAATTCCCGGATGGACCTGGACAGGGTTGATGGGTAATGTCGGTCCGACCAACGAGGCGGAAGTCCAGAAGCCGGCCGGGGCATGGTACCCCAGTCAAGTGGCGGAGGAATTGCTGAAAGGGCTGGAGTCGGGGTCATTCTACATTATCTGCCCTGACGGCGAGACTACCCCGGCCTTGGATCAGGCGCGCATGAAGTGGGCGAGTGAGGATGTGATTGAGGGACGGTCGGCACTTTCGCGTTGGGATGAAAAGTGGAAGGTTCGTGCTGCGGAGGCTATTGAGGCTGATGCCCAGGCGCGAACGGCCGAATAGCCTGTTTCTACTTTCAAGCGGAGATACTGTCGAGGTGGGCTTGTGTTTGGGGCGCAGTGGAGGACTGGGAAAATATACAATGTGAAATAGAAAGAAGACAATCGTCATCAATATATTGAAGCTACCTACTTCTCGCGTTATGTGTAGTCAGTTCCGACGATGATAGCAAGAAACGTTCGGCAGCTTGACTGATATCCACCTTGGGGAGGTAGTTGGAAGCGGGCACCCAATTAGGAAATCGGGTCTGTTCGCGACGAGTTGACAAATACGAACACGCGACTCGACCCGCAAAGCTCATGAGTCACGCTGAGCTTGGCACCTGACTCTGGAGATTCTGATTTGTCTGTTACTATGGACGGAGGACACAGGTGGCATCCAAACCGATGATGAGTCTTGAAGAGTCATCGCCCTGGGCCCTGGTGAGGTCGAGGAGAAATTTCCACCGTCTTCGGCGTTGCTGATGTCTATAAAGAGGCTCTCTTGAAAGCAAAAATACCTATGTAGTCAAATAGATCAAACCATCACTTCATCGCATCTAATGGTCCATTCCAGTTTGTCCAGGTCTTTGCTAAACCAGGAGGTAAGTTGTACAATGTCAGGGCTGCCCGGTGAAGATTCTGCTCCATGATGATACCTATCACTCGCCGAAATGACCCTGTTGGAATGCTTAAGACCGGCAGGGAAGTGATTATAAATGGTTCTGAATGAGCAATCAAGTTTTGAGTCGTTGTTCCCATTAGTTCCCATCCGTGGCTGAGCTAACTCTGTTTCCTTGGCGATAGAACATCTGGGAGATTCGCGAACCAGGGTAGGTACGGCGTACAGCGAAGTCCCATAGATCAACTAGAGCAACTCTCAGCGCTCCGGGCTTTTCGTTCTAGTGGTCACCCTCTCGTCGCTTTTGTTAACCTTTAACCCACCTGACTGTTCTTTTCAGGTCTTTAGATGAAAGGTGATTGGTGGCATGCCGAGAAGCACCTACTCAATGTAGGCACCTTGAGTACTCTCCCCACGATCAGTACGACTGGGGATTTTTTTGAGTTAAGTAATATCAAATCTCGATCATTCTCCCGTTCGGATTTGCATAACCGAGGCTCGCTGGCATGTGTTGGCATCCAAATCCAACACTTGGCGGGGAAGTGTGGGCACGTGCTCGGATGTAACCGCAGAATATCTTGTGGTGATGCAATAAAACCGCCAACTGCCAGTTACTTTCATGTACACAAGATATTTCTATTCCCTTTTCGAACATTCTCAAAGTTGCATGAAGTCCCGACTAAAGCACCTTTCCCAACAAATTGTTAGCAGTCATGGCGCCCACCAAATCCTCGCCTGCAACGACTAGTTCCGTGGCAAGCAGATCTGTCCCCAAAGATCGGTCAGGCAACCCAATACCGCATAGTAAACGATGGGTCTATTTGACCACAGCCCTATCCAACACCGAAATAAGCTCACTTGGAGCGAATGCAACTCTTGTGGCCGCTTTCATATCTTTCAACTCCTCTGCCACCGGCCACAGTGTCTACGATTATCTAGACCATGCATATGGAGTGTATAATGTGAACCTGTGGGGAACTTTCCTCATCACATCTGTCTTCTTCTGGCTGTGGGCGGCTGTCTTTGCGATCCCCGACTTGACCGGCTGGCCACGGTGGCTTTTCAAGTACAAAACCCAACCTTTCGTCCGTGTCAGTGGAAAGGCATATCTCCACATTGCAATGATCTCACTGCGAAACCAAGTCCTCGTTGCATTTCCTTTGCTACTACTGGGGACCCTCACGACGCGTCCGATGCCTGTGGCGTCGAAATTCCTACCGTCTCCACTCCAAACGATCGCTACGATCATATTCGATATCTTCTGCACCGAGGTCGGCTTCTACTATGTTCACCGTTTGTTCCACTCGAACCTACTGTATCCCACCTTTCACAAAAAGCACCACGAATTCACCGCCCCTGTCGGGCTAGCGTCGACGTACTGCACCGTTGCGGAACATGTCTTTTCGAACTTGTTGCCCAACTCCATCGGGGCACTGCTTGTTCCTCACCACTGGTCTCAAGCGGTTTTCACTTTCTTGTTCCTTGAGTTTGGCACCATCTGCTCGCATTCGGGATACAATATTCCGTGGATGCCGTCCAATTTACAACATGATTTCCATCATTTTGCTTTTGATGAAAACTTTGGTCCCACGGGTATTTTGGATGCGATCCACTGCACGAATAAGAAGTTTAAGAGGACAATGGAGGAAGCCAGGAAAAGGACTCGAGGAGATGATGAGGAGGCAAGAAAGATCGTGCTTGAGAATCTCGCCAGAATGGGGATCACTGAATGAGCTCATCAGATGATAGAGCTCTGTACCAAGCATACTGGACAGTACCTCGCAATTCGGATTGGTCTTGGCAGTGTAGGTAGAGAAGCTCACAAAGAAGGGCTACATAGGTCTTGCACTTATTCGCATGAAAATGAGTGCCCGGCACTGACTGTCCATAATGACAGTATCTGATATGCAGAGCCATAAACGCTCGGCCAAGCCCTTCGGAAGCGTAGTAGTATGAAATCATGGGGGTCGCCAAGAACTCGGTGCGACTGTGGTTGCTCGATCGTCGCAGGAGAGTTAGTTGCATGCCCCGCGCCATTTTGGGGTAACCCAACGAGCTGACAAACAAGTAAAGCAGCCTAACTAGTTAACAACCTCACCTCACTAATCACAGTCAGCATTGAGGATTCAGTTCGGTTTACACCCAGCATTGAAAAAAGACCGTCGAGCCAGCGAGGTTCTCGAAACATCCTCCTCATCCGTCTTCCCCTGGAAACTTGCCCCAACATGGCTGAAGTCAACCCCGCCTCGATCGACGCTCTTCGCAGCCGACTGACAACAGCGACAATCTTCACTCCGGACTCAGGAGGATATCAGGAAAGCCTTATCCGATGGTCTGATACGGGAAGAAAGCCGGCTGTACGGCACTCCGCCCACTGGGGGACGTGCAACGCGCTAACAACAGCTAGGGAGTGGTAGTCCAGCCCGAGGACGTTACAGATATCCAAGCCGCGCTCCTTTGGGCCCAGGAACATTTGGTGGATATCGCCGTAAAAGGCGGTGGCCACTCGACGGCTGGGACTAGCTCGAGCGATGGTGGCTTGGTGATTGATCTGTCCCGCATGAGGCAGGTCTCCGTGGACGTCTCCAGCAAGACCATCACAGCCCAGGGTGGAGCAACCTGGAAGGAAGTCGATGAGGCCGGTGCAGCTCACGGGTTGGCGACCGTCGGAGGCACTGTGAATCACACTGGTGTCGGTGGACTCACCCTCGGTGGTGGCTATGGCTGGCTTAGTGGGCAGTACGGCCTCACGATCGACAATCTCCGGTCGGCACGAGTGGTCCTGGCCGATGGCAGCCTGGTAACCGCCTCGGCAACTGAGCATCCCGACTTATTCTGGGGCCTGCGGGGAGCGGGTTACAATTTCGGAGTTGTCGTCGAGTTCACTTATCAGGCATACGAGCAGAGCCAGCTGGTCTACTCGGGGATCCTTGCATTCTCCCCAGACAAGCTGGAGAAGGTCGTTGAGCTGTTGAACGGCACTCTGGCAGATCCCGACTCCCGGTCGGGTGCAATGTGTATCATCGCCCAAGCACCGGATGGATCGGGCCCGATGATCGTTGTCATCTGTTTCTACAATGGCACTCGCGAAGAGGGACAGACCCGATTCGCCAGCTTCTTGGCCTTAGAGCCCGTTCTAAACACCCTGGACATGATCCCGTACTCAGTGGTGAACACGCTGCAGAACCCTCAAGCTACGTATGGCGATCGCAAGTCCTTCAAGGGCGTCTTCTACGAGCCCCCGCTGGATCCCCACTTTTTGCGAAGTGTATTCGAGGAGTTCATAGCTAAGATCCAGAGTGACGCGGATTTGATGGCCTCTGCTATTATTCTCGAATTCATCGATATGCGCAAGATCTGCGAGACGCCTCTGTCCGATACTGCGTTTGCCAGTCGTAATATGACCCAGAACGGTATTCTGGTCTTGCGCTGGTCCGATCCATCGAAGGATCTGGAGCATCGAACGTGGGCGCGTGGAGTGCAGGCCAAGTGGAAGGCCGAGTTGGAGGCAAGGAAGAGGGATTCACTAGGTGCAAAGGATGTGCCTCAGTATATCAACTACGCCGAACGTAAGTCCTTATCGCCTTTTGGAGAGTGATGATGATTTCAAAGATGAAACTGACATTCACACTAGCCGGCGACTCTGTTGTGAATAACATCTATGGTGACAATTTGGCTCGGCTTCAAGGCATCAAGGTCCGATATGACCCGAAAAATGTGTTCCACAAGATGCATCCTATTCCGTTGTCTATTGGAGGTAACTCGGAACAGTGAATATTCATGCTTGACTCCTTTTAAGTCAGTTTGTATTGACAGTGAGCTTCTCGGTCTCGTGCACTGGGACAAGTGATGTCTGTGAATATCAATGACGTCTTCTCTCAAAACTGGTAATAATTACATTCAAGCCCATATAAGGCCCATGAAAGCCTTCAGTAGAGGAAAATGCAACATGGTCGAGGTGAAAGATCACAGTGAAATGGATTAAAAGATAATCAAAACGCAATAAAAGCCACCAATTCCCGATAACCAAGGAATACTGCCTAGAGACGAGGAAGGATATTATACTTGACTGCCTTGACAGTCGTCCAGTTTTCCAAGGCATCCTCGCCCATATCACGACCGAACCCGCTCTCCTTCACTCCGCCAAATGGAACATTAGGACTGAGCATCGCCCATGCATTCACCGTGACCTGACCAGATTCAATGGCTTTCGTAACGCGGTGGGCGCGGTTGATGTCGTTGGTGAAAAGGGCCGCACTCAGACCGTGATGAGAGTCGTTTGCTTTGGCGATGACTTCTTCCTCGGTGGAGAACTTGGCAATGCTCTATTTACATGGCATGAGTATGATGGTATTGGTGACATGTTTGAGAATAATACTTACCGCAACTGGACCGAAGATCTCCTCACGCATGATTGTCGCATTATCCGCAACGTCCGCAAAGGCCGTGTTTTGAACAAAGTACCCCTTCTCGCCAATCTTTTCTCCTCCAAACAGCAACCGCGCACCGGACTCCTTGCCCTGTCGAATATAGTCCAAGATCTTCTGGTGTTGAGTATAATTCACAATGGGGCCCTTGGTGGTCGCAGGATCCAACGGGTTGCCAGCGACAGTTGGATTGCTGGCGGCAGCCTTTTGATACGCCTCGATGAAGCGGTCATAGATGGTGTCCTGGACATAGATGCGCGAACCGGCCGCGCAAATCTGCCCATTATTCGCGGTGATTCCAATGCGTGTCCAGAGCAGCGCGTTCTCGAGATCGCAATCGTCAAAGACGATAGACGGGCCTTTGCCGCCCAGCTCCAAGCTCACCTTCTTCAAATTGGTGCGCGATGCCGCTTGCAGAATCTTGCGACCTGCGACTGCACTGCCGGTGAATGCGACCTTGCGGACCTCCATGTGCTCAGAGAGAGCCTGGCCAGCGCTGGCTCCCTCGCCGGTAACGATATTCACCACGCCGGCTGGAATGCCTGCTTCCTTGACGAGTTCCGCTAGGCGCTGAGCGTAGAGCGGCGACATCTCCGAGCTCTTGATGATCAGGACGTTGCCCGTTGCGAGTGCTGGAGCGAGTTTCCAAATTGTGATCATTCTAGTAGTTGGCGCAGGAATGGATGTTAGCTTCTCGAAATAACATCAGTATACTCCACAGGAAGAGCTGATGGCTTACAGGGGAGCATTCCAGGGCACGATGGCGGCACAGACACCCAACGGCTCACGGTGGGTGTAGGCAATGCCGCCGTCCATCTCGAGTACTTTTCCATCGACCTTGTCAGCCCAGCCGGCATAGTAGCGAAGGCAGCCAAGTGCCTGTGGGATGTTCATTCCCATAGAGTCCGTATAAAGCACTCCGGCATCGACAGCCTCCAGCGAGGCCAGATCCTGGGCATCCCGCTCAATCAGGTCGGCCAGTGCGAGGAGAAAGCGACCTTTGGCAGGCCCGGGGACTGCTCTCCAAGCACGTAGGCCGGCCTTGGCCGATTGAACCGCCTTGTCAATGTCCTCTTTTCCCGCAGCGGAGATGGTTCCGAGCTCTTCGCCCGTTGAGGGATTCTCCACGCGCAACGTCTGGCCTGTCACGGATGGGACAAATTCATTGTGAATGAAAAGGCCGGAAGGAACTTTGCGAGGTGTAAAATGTTAGGTATGGTAATTCCGGCGTTGAGGGGATGTCAGATGTTCTTAGAAAAAAAGCGTACCTGTGACTTGGCGGTCTTCTACTCCAACAATAGTCAATGACGACGACATTTTGGATCAGAATTGTTGTTGAAATGTCAGTTCAAAACAAATATTCTAGGTTATACTGCACCACCCACAGTATAGATGTCAGAATGTCCGTCCATTTTTGATTGATTGTCTTGAGGCAGCTTTTTGAATAGTCGAGACCCCCGGATATCGGAAACACTGCGGGGGAAGTAGAGCGGCCCTGCGCATCAATTCCGCGTTGCGTTCCGAGCTGGTGGAGAAGGGCAGGGCTGGTGGGGACGCCACATTAATTGACTAGAGCTGGAAAGACGAGGTGGTTCCGTGATCATCATATCATGGTAAGAGGGCGCTTGACCGAGTGCCGAAAATCTCATCCTTGACGGGGGCTGTGGAGAAGGGTAACTGTACGGAGAAGACGTGTTCCGCTTCGGGTAGTACTTTGGTAAAGGCCAGGTCTGCCGTCTACCGTCTAAGAGGCATTATAGGTGAGCCCGCCTGAGCTGCACGTGTTTCAGAGGGATGAAGAAGCCTAACGGATATGGAGAGATGATATTGATGCATATCAGAATCATCACTCAAGTGTTTAAAACCTCTACGTAGACAGCCTGCTATCTACTCCTCCATTTCGCCAACTTCTACTCTAGTGAAAATGTGTTCTGCCTGAACGGTGAGGCTATGACGATGCCGCAGGAATCAGGCGACACATCTCTGCCTACCGAGTCCCGACACGCCCAGTCTCTGACTCTCGACCTCCACTAAGATACAATTCTTGTACTTCACCTTCTTCAACGGCTCCCAGAAATCACGTCTTGGTCCTCCAAAACCCCCATGCTAATGCCACGATGAACTTGATACCCGCAGCCAGCCAAAGAATGGGGGCAATGTCTCCGGTGGCCTTGGTGACCCAGCCCCCGACGATAGCGCCCACTAGAGTCAACACAAACGCGATCATCCGTCGATCCCGCTTTTCGTTCCGCAGAAGGAACAGCTTCGGGTCCGACATCAAGTCGCAAAGAAGGCTGGTGATCACCACGGTCGGGATCTCATTGAAACCCAGAGCACGGCTGGCCACGATTTGCCCTGCTGATTGAAGACTGAGAAGCACAATCGGCACTTCTTGATCCCATCGAGTGATGGATCGTGAGGTGTCATCGTCGAGTGCACTAGACACCACGCCGCCCTGGACAAGAGCTGCCGTGACGACAATGATGCTGGCTTGAATAATGAAAGAGAGCATCAGGCAGCCCCGACGCCGGGCTCCAACGATGCGATTCAGCCGGGCAAACAGGAAGCAGCCGAGTACAAAACACCCGATCGAGGTCAACGAGCGTGCCCACCCAAACGGACGTGGATTTTGATTTGAGGCACCCAATCCCACGAAGATGGTGTTGCCTGTGATGCGATGAATCGCTCAAAGTCAGCCAGTCCTCCCGACGGTCATACACATGTCGATCAAGATCAACATCGCGTTTTTACTTACCAGTTTGCATCGAGACGAAGGTGTTGTAGGCTGCTCTTGTTAGTCCATTTGGCCTCAAACTTCGATTAGAAACAGAAGGGCGACATTCGCACCATTGTATATTGTACTATCCACCAGGCCCGAACTCAAGCAGCAGGTAAACAACAACAGGTCGGCATGGCGTGGATCGACCTCGTTGCCCAGGAACCTGGATAGTCCAGGAAAGGCTTTCTCGTGCTGTTTCATTGCAAGTCACACGAACGAGAACCCAACAAAGACGCCGAAGTGGACAGAGTGACGGGAGGCAGCTTTCTCATGTTCACACGGAGTCAGAAACTCACCGGGTTATATTCAATGGCTTGGCGACGGCTTTCCCCTCTCTTTTAGCCTGTCGATCGCACTCTTCTTTCGGGAAATCCTCTATTCTTCACGGCAGCAGCTCCTCTTTTCCTCATCTCGGGCATGCACATTCTTCTTGGCCCGAGGGGCGAGGCAAGACAGACCCCCACGAATGCTGGCGCCCAAGGTGAGCACGCCTGGCCGTGGGCTCGAAACGACTAGTCAATGTCACCGTTTAGGGTTCGGGGAGATCCTTTTTCGGCAACCGTCTGCGCATTACTTGAAGCACCTTACCTGACTCACCATCTACACCGGAGACTTTCCTCTGTGCGCCGGGTGAATGCGCTCCTACGGCGCCAAGGATCGCTCGGGGGATTCGTTCGGTGATGCCGAGCCGCTTGGCGCTGTGTCTGGTCTTTCCCCGAGATCCACCCGACCACGGAGTTGTGTCACAACGGCTTCTTACCTGTGGGCAGCATTGAGTTCGCAGCTTGCGTTGCGATTCTTATGGGGCCTCCATGGGCCATCAGAATAGATGTCAAGAGCATGTCGAGATCCGCTGACGCTGCTATTAGCAGAGAGAACTCCGACTTTCCAACTCATGTATGTATTTACACTTTGATAGGGGCGTTATGGCGGTGTTACGCTTTCACGGCTGATGTGGCTGCTGATCTCCCGAGCGACGAATTGCAAAAGAAGCTTGGCGAACTAGGGTTGAATGATTGAATCTCGCCAAGACTCATATCGCTTCCGAGCACTGCCCCGTCCACCCCCTGCCAGGGTTTTGCAGCTGCAAGTGAGAATACGAGTCATCCGCCGCTGGATATGCATTCGTCGTCACCGGCGTCTTCAGGCTGATTACCAGACCTATACACTTCGTGTCAATTCGCCCTGGTCTACCTTGCCCAGGCCATGCTACTCGTGCTTGCTTTTGTCCGATTGGATGGGTAATGTCGTTATCAGGGCGGGATGCTGCGAGTAAAGTAACCTCTGCGATCCGTGCCGTAACCGTCTTGACCTTATCGGGAGTTCCTGCCATCGTACTATGTTCTCGGCGGTCTTCGCGCCTCAATCTTTTGGCAACAAGTGTCTCGTCTACGGGGTCATCTATTCTTCATCCCTAGGTCAGTACGACCCAAGGATGAGCAAATGATCAGTTTTTGTCTTGGCGCATAATGAAATGTTGCATCTCCAAGAGACCCAAGCCTGTCCCTCCGTGATTGAGAGCGGAGTTGCGAATCGGGGATATTCTCACGCATTGCAATTCCTTTGACAATCGGGTTTTGTTCCTTCGAACAGGGAATCCTTGGGGTATAAGTAGTAGCTCGGGCATTTGAATTCAAACTGAATCATCTCTTCAATCACAATCACACAAAGTTTCATTGTCTGATCCAATTTTTGTGCTACCATCGGCATCATGACAATCACCATTACCGTTGAGAAGGATGGCTTCTACGAGGTCAATGGCATGCGCCATGAGCCCAGTGTCTCTCTTTATGTCATTCCTGCTGCATCTAAGCTCCGCCGCATGCTGAAGGACTCCAAGGACCTCATCGTCTGCCCCGGAGTGTATGATGGCCTGTCGGCTAGAATTGCAATGGAGCTAGGCTTCAAGGGCATGTATATGGTATGCCATACCGTGTTGGATCTGCTTCACCTAGCATCTCGGCTATATCTGACCTTAATAGACTGGTGCAGGAACAACCGCTTCACGACTCGGAATGGCGGATCTGGGTCTGGCCCAACTTCATGATATGCGAACCAATGCGGAGATGATTGCCAACCTTGACCCGTTTGGTCCTCCTCTTATTGCAGACATGGATACTGGTTATGGAGGTATGACAAAGATCTTCACATTAAACAAGAACACAATTAAGAATGGCCGCTGACTTGCCGAGCCGTAGGACCCTTGATGGTATCCAAATCTGTGCAGCAGTACATCCAGGCTGGTGTTGCTGGGTTTCACATCGAAGACCAGATCCAGAACAAACGCTGTGGCCACCTTGCCGGAAAGAAGGTCGTGGGCCGAGAAGAATACCTGACAAGAATCCGAGCGGCAAAGCTGACCAAAGACCGTCTGCACTCGGACATCGTTCTCATCGCACGTACTGATGCCCTCCAGCAACATGGCTATGAGGAATGCATCGCCCGCCTGAAAGCGGCGAGAGATATCGGGGCTGACGTGGGTCTTCTGGAAGGGTTTACCTCTAAGGAACAGGCACGCCAGGCAGTTCACGACCTTGCACCCTGGCCTCTTCTCCTGAACATGGTAGAGAACGGGGCCACTCCGGTTATCACTACCAAGGAGGCAGAGGAGATGGGATTCCGTATCATGATCTTCTCATTTGCGTCTCTTGCCCCGGCCTATCTGGGCATTCGTGCCGCCTTGGAGCGTCTGAAGAATGATGGAGTTGTTGGAACGCCCGACGGACTTGGACCTCACAAACTCTTTGAGATTTGTGGGCTCATGGAATCTATGAAGGTTGATACTGAGGCTGGGGGTGATGGCTTTGTTGACGGTGTCTAGTTCACCATGAGCAATTTGTTGATTATGTCCCTGCTTTTCGTTTTCCTTCATAGCTAAATAGAAACCAATTGAAGCTATCGTGAATACTCAAACATAATAAACCCAATGAGGTCTCGCTCAAATTGAAAGGCTGGAGAATTCGGATTGAAGGTCAAATGGGGTGACAGGCTCAGGCTCGGGGACTAGCTCGACCAGCTGCACGACTTCCTTCTCCATAACAATCCAGTCATTGGAAGTACTCTTGCATAGCATTGGCCAAATACTTCTCAAAACCACTGAATTCTCCGAAGATACTCCCGTCACGCTCCGCATATACTCTGGTTGAAACGGAATCTGGGGGCGACTCTGTTGAAACCAGTACATGTGTCCTTGCTGCTCTAGTCTGAGCTTGAACTGCGATAATTCTAGGAGGATTTTCTTAAGTTGTTGCGGGCCATTTGCACGCATAGTGAGCGTGTATCTGTGAAAATCAGCTATTATTATGTTTATGATCTGTTCGCAAATAGCGTCGAGCCCTCCACTGGTGGGTGATGCTGCTGCATTGCTTGTGGAAGCCCGCCAGTGTTGCCAGACGTGACGCGGGGCTAGTAGAAACCGTCAGACCACAACTCGTCTTCTAAAGGAGTACGGTATGCGTTAGAAGTGCGGGCTCACCAGAAAATTTTATCTGCTGGTCGAGCTCAAAAAAGAGGGTTTCCAATTGTCTGTCTGGTATGCCGACCATGAAGCGAGACAGAATGCCATCGAAAACGTGCTCCGATATCACCGCCTGAATGGCTTGCATGATCAAACAAGAGTCTTTGAAATTGTACACAGGTTGATTGCCGCCATTTGTTAAAGGCGACGCTTCGTTGCAGTAGCGTTTAATCCAGTCTTCCAATCTCTGGAACAGCCTGCGGATCACTTGAACGGCTTCGTTGTCGTCAATGCAGTCAGTCCACTTTTGGAGCTCGGTCAACTTGATCATGATTTGAGATTGCTCTTTCACCGCAGTATCTGCAGTTTTGCGCGCTTCCTCAAGCAGCTCAGTTTGTCGTCGAAGCCTCTCCTCGCCCATCAATTGGGCCTTTCGTGCGGTAGTTGCGGCTTCTTCGGCGATGTTCAACCTGTGTATCAGGCTTTCATTCTCCGTGTGGAGCTTTTCAAGCTGTGTCGTCAAATCGAGGAGATTGCTCGAGTCTGCGTATACTCAGTTTGTGGTAAAAACTGGAAATGTTGGGACGGCTCACCATCAGAAGAATGCTCATTCGAGACCTGTGGGACTGCGACAGGCTCATTGTGGTTCTCCGCTGGAGCTCCCCAGCCACGAAGCATTTGAAAAAACCGCATTCTGCCTCTTGAGCAGCCGAGCCAAAGATGTTTTCCCCAAGAAGTCCGAGAGAGATTGAATTCAGTGAATTTGCAGGGAGCTTTGCTAAGTTTAGCGGGACTCATCGTCATCACGAGACCTTTCGGGCGTCGGGAGCACGTCTATTACGCACTATGAGGTTGACAGCAACGAGAGCTCGATTTGGCCCCTCTCTTGAAATTCTCCTATGTCAAATTTCCTCGAAGATTTCTTTCGTCTCCCCGGAACCTAGGCTGCACAGGACCATCATGGAATCTCGACCGCGTACGAGAATGGGAACCGAAGGAATGCCGAAACTTGTGATTGGCATAGATTTTGGAACAACCTTCAGCGGGTACGATCTGTCCCAACCTTTCGGCATATTTTATGAGAGACTGACCCTCTCAATCCAGGGTGGCGTGGGCGCTCGAGGAACGTCTCGACGATCTTGAAGTTATACAGACATGGCCGGGGGGTGGCAACAGTGAAGAACCCTACACCCAATCTCGGCCAGAAAGTACAACGTGGCTGACAAGAACAAGGTACATCGCAGAAAGTGCCCACTGTATTCAGTTATCACAACGGCAAGATTCGATGGGGGTATCAGGGTGACGACGCCTCAAAGCCAATCAAGGGGGTCAAACTCTTGCTGGACGAGAAGCAGACCTACAACCATGGCCCCTCGAAGGAATCCGACAGCCTACTTCGAGCGATGAATAAATCTGCCATCAAAGCATCTGGTGAGTACGTGGGAATGCTGGTTGCTCATGCGAAAAATATCCTTAGACGTCGATTTGGGACCGCACTGCAAACAATCAACCTTCAGTACGTCATGACGGTCCCGGCAGTGTGGTCGGACAAGGCAAAAGATGCCACTATGCAGGCCGCATGTCTGGCGGGCATTCCCAATGCCGACTTGTCTTTAGTTTCAGAGCCCGAAGCCGCGGCGGTTTACGCCATTCGGACTATCCAGCCGAACACGATGGCGGTAAGTATCCCCAAAGATTCATGATGAAATGTTCCTAACCTCTGGAACCTCAGAAGGGTGACTGCGTGATGGTTTGTGATGCTGGAGGAGGGACTGTGGTATGCCTCCACAATCTTTCTCTTCTCAGGCAAAGCTGACGGGGGACACACTGCCTCCAGGATCTTATTACCTACCGCATCAACCAGACAGAGCCACTGAGATTGGGCGAGATTACAGAAGGAACAGGTAACTATGGACATTCTCCTTGGCTCTTGCTTTACACGACTGATGTTCCCAGGGTACGTTTGTGGCTCAGTGATCTTGGATGAGCTATTCGAAAAATTCCTTGCCGACAAGATAGGAGAAGACACTTACAAAGAAATTCCTCATGCAACGAGATCATTTGCTTTGCATCATTGGCAAGATTATGTGAAACCCAATTACCAAGGACCCCCGGCCCCCGAAGAGTTTGAAGATATTGGCTATTCCATTCCCTTCCCAGGAATCCCGGATAAGCCTAACATCAATCTGGTTGGCGGCATTCTATATATGGATAGGTAGGCAGGATGTCCCTCACTGAATGAAATTCTCTGATAGTGGGCTGCAGCCATGACGTGGAGGCCATCTTCAACCCTGTTTTGAGTCGAATCGAGGGGTTGGTGGCGGATCAAGAACTCCGAGTGAAGGAGACAGGAAATTCTGTCAAGGTAGAAGACCATGTCCTGATGAGATCATACTCTGATTCCGTTCTGACTATTATCAGGCAATTGTTCTCGTTGGGGGTCTTGGTGCATCCGAGTACCTTCTCAAGCGGCTGCAGAGGGCTTCCCCGACTGTCCAAGTTATGCAGCCCCGAAACTCGTGAGTGTCTTGCAAGCGATGAATCATGTCCATGAATTGAGAAATAACTGACTCTTCGATAGGTGGTCTGCAGTGGCACGGTAAGGCATTATCTTCCCCAAAAAATGGCAGTGGCTAAGAAGCGGCAGTGGGGCTGTTTATCGGGGCCTCGAAGGAAACCAGGTGGATAATAGAAAAGCAAGATCCCATTACGGCGTTGCGTATTGCCAGAAGTATGACCCGCAGATTCACAAATTGGGGGAGACACCTACGTGGTGTGAGCTGGAGGAGACTTGGACGGTGGATGGCCAAATGAAATGGTACGTCGGCAAGGTTTGTCTCCCTCAAGCCGCATCGATACTTGAAAGCACATCCAATCTAAAATCCCGACGCAGGGTGACTCGATTGCAGAAGACAAGCCGATCAAGCTCGATTTTTACTGCACTAAGAGGATCGGCTCCAGATTGAAATTCCCTATCGCCCTGGACTTTTGCGTGGCAGATAAGGCGCCAAGGCGCAAGGATGACAGTAAGTCCTACCAAAATGTGGATTACCTTGCCATATGACTGACGTCTATATACCAGCCGTGTCAAAGCTATGTGAGTTGGAAGCTGACCTGAGTAGAATCCCGAAAGAACTATTCGAGAAGTGTCGGAACTCTAAAGGGAAAGAGTACTACAAGATCAACTACCAACTTGTTTTGACACCGAAGTCGGCATCATTGCTCTTTGATTTGGAATTCAACGGAATGTCTTACGGGACTGTGAGATCACGGTACTAGACGTTGCTGTTACCTGGCTTTAATCCGAAATCGCTCGCTGGAACATGCGTCTGCAACTCTACCAAACTTGACAATAGTCCTAGTAACGTGTAGTTGTGAGTCTTGCCTTTCGAGTACAAAGGATTTTCATGATATGCTACAAGAGTGCCTGTTCATTGCTTCTACAATTATCGCTTATGTTGTGGCAAGTAAAATCGGGGTCCTTGTCTTATATGACTCAATTAGCGACCTAATCCCCGCAATGACTAGGAACGCAAGTAGCTGAGTGAGGATAGTGTTCTTAAGGATCAAGCAGAGGATGTGTCTGAAGATCAAAGGCCAAGACAAGTCATAAATGCGTGACAAAGTCTGGTTTAATTGCGATCCACAGACTGGCAGCAGTCTCGTGCTCTATTGATCCTTGTTCCTCACCAGATCAACGTGGAAGTTCGATCACAGTGAGTACCCCAAGTACTCTAAGGGTAAACGGCCCTTCCGGAGTTACAAAGGATAAACAAAAAGCCCTGAGAAAATGTATTAACAACAAGATTTCCCTTCTTAGTATAAAACTACTTTTTCAAGGCCTGCTCCCTTGACGAGATCCAGCGGGGCAACAAACGCCATCTGGCTCCAGGAGAACACCCGATTCCTCCCACCGTAGACAAATACTTCAAATCGCCCCATGAATTGATCGTTTACCCAAACTCGGCTTCCAGTGAAGGTATCCGAGGCGATGGTGATTTTGCATCTCTCGGGAATTTTCACAATCTCGTGGGTCGAGCTGGTAGTGTTGGCCCAGATTCTCCCAATCGCAGCGGGCTCAAAACCGTCTCTCTCAACGACGGATCGAAGAGGATATGGCCAGCCATCGGCGGTGAAGGTCAGTTGGCCGTCTTCGGAAAGAGAAAGAACAGTATCGTTTGACTCAAGTGCGAAGGGGCCCACGACGGTAAGTTGCAAAGTATAGTTCATGCCTTTACTGCCATATCCCAAGATAACTTCCTGCCTGCTGTGAGTGATTGGATTGGGGTCTTGTCCAGGACAGCGATGGACCGTGTGATATTCTGGAAACACGCCGGTCAAGATTCTGTCCGACTGCGCTGGATGTGAGGATCTCAATTGCCTCCTCAAGGTCCGATTCGCTCAGTCTTAGTCCTCGGCTACCAGTCCAAGTGCGAGACGCAACCACAGGAATCCCGTTCCGTATAGCGTAGTAAGACTCCAGCTGGGTAGTCGCGTCGGGTCCGTTGTCATTCCAAGCTGCAAGAATCGCTCCACAGACTGCCCTCTGTTCTGGCTGTTCGGAGATGTTGACAGGGTTGAACAGTTGCGGAGTCCACTGCCAGCCCTCCGTGTCGGCAAAGTTCAAAACTCGAGTATTGTTGAAAAACTGCGGATAAGGTGCCGGCGATATGGGGACGTGATTATTCTTCAGGGACATGTAAGCCCACCAATCCTCGGAATTGATGACCTGATAGCCATCCCGGGCGAGCGCCATGGGGTCTGATTGCCCATACTGCCAGTGCTGGATAGTAATGTTCTTGTCGATTGATTGTGTATCGGAAGGTTCATAAGTTCCCCAAATTCGAATGCGCTTCCCAGAAGTTTCGCGTATGAATTGAGACATCTCGTTCACAAACGCGATGTAGTCGTTGGCCAGTGTCGAATCATATTCATCTGCACCGATATGGACCTCTTTTGAGTGGAACCACGGCAGAAACTCCGACCATATGGATTTCACGAGGGGCAACGTATCTGGATGGGAGAGATTTAGAAGATCGTGTGCCTCTAAGGCCAGGTCAGGTCTCCATTTGGTGATGGACAGACAATGCCCTGGGCTTTCGATCTCGGGGATCACCGTCACTCCTCGAGCGGCGCAGTGGCTTTGGAAGTCGTCAAAGTCCTCACGCGACAAAGTCTCATTTTTGCGCTGGACTAGAGGCAACAGACTAGGATTTTCTGGTCGCAGAGAGAACTGCGAGTATACCTCGTTCCAAGGAACGTTAGGGCCTCGGCTGAGCGGATAGTTGTCGGTCGCATGGTAGTGGAATTCGGAGATCTTGAAGTACGAGGCATAGGTGCAGAGGTCTTTGAGGTAGTCCAGGGAATACCATTTTCGACCTGCATCCAGCATGAATCCTCGCGTGGCGTAGGCCGGCGCGTCCCTCACGCGACCTGTCGCGATGGAGGCATGGGGACTCAACGTGAGTTGTTGTAGGAGCGTTCGCGTCCCCCACCACATACCTCTCGCGCCCGATCCCTGGATCGACACGAGGTTGTTTTCAACGATCAGTTCATAGCCCTCCTCGGTCGGGATCTCATTTTCATATGTGAAATCAGATGGATCTTCTGCACGGCCGAGGAAAATTCCTGATGCTTGCGTCGGAGGCTGCCTGACTGTGAGGATCTGCCAGGAAGAGTTGGTGATCTCCTCAAGATCCTCACGTAAGGTGTTGGCAAAGTCCAACGCCGAAGGTGGGATCAGAGTAAGGCCATCTTGATCTCGCCATTGAGCAAAATCTTCTTGGAGATAGATGACATGGTCTGTTGTTGTGAGGGAAAATCCATGGGCGGCGTCGAAATGTGAGTTGAGCTGCTCCCACTCAACTGGTGGGAGAGTCTGAAGACCCGAGGTAACCGCAACAAGAGCAAGTATAGACAATTTCATCGCTAGTCTGCACGTCAACAGGCGATTAATCGGAGGCTGCTCAGTATTTACATTCTTAAATGCCCGGAATTACGCACGGTTCCTGAATGGCAACGTTACATTCTTCGCGATGGATGGAAGCATGTCTACTGGACATGCGACGGTGCCCAGTGGAGCACAAACGTGGGATGCCATGCGGGGATTGGAGTGGCACCAAATCAAACCAGAAGGATGGATTTCCTTATTATGCCGATCTTTGTACATCACCTTCTACGGTCTACCTAGTGCTCGGCGTGTCTCGTCCTGGCCCGGTGGAATTGCAGGGTTCCATTGCAACCCAAGCGCACCGTACTTGGTTAAAGATGGGCCAACCCGTCCGACTTTCTGGGGGGAACATGGAACCAAGCCTCTTCAAATCCCACATGTCGGGGCCAGCGCGCAGTGACTTTCTGAAGCTCGTTTGACAGGAAGTGCGCATGTTTATACTTGGCGCAAATCAGCTTCCTCTCCTCTTCTGCTGAGTCGCTGTTGAATTGTTCGGCGGAGTCGATAACTGGGGGTTTGAGAGTTAGCGAATGGCGACGAGTGCAAATCACTAGAGTCACTTACCCATATGAGCGATTCTGAGAAACTCTTCGTCGCTCTTGAGCATGAAACTCGCTTTTTGAGAATGTTCCTTGCTCAATTGAGCGGTTGTGGCGATTCCTCTGATCAGCTTAGCTAGATGACCATCATCTTTATAATCACAGGCACGCTGGAACACCCCGTCCCATCCGGATGGAATGTGTGGCTGATAAAAAATCAATTCTTCGGGTTTCGGACATGGTGCACCACACTGGCAGTATAAAATCAGATCTGCCCTGCCTTTCCATTCCAAGAGTCGACATTTTGATTCGGTAGAGATCCAGGGGGCACTGTTTATCGCCGGCCACAGGGAACCGGCCGTAATTGAATGCATGAGGAAGAAATCGAACCGGATCTGCTTGTCGGGTCGCTGGGCGAGTGATGTCCAGTAAACTGTTCAAATGTCAGGTACCTAGGGATCTTACTTCAGATGAGTAACTGCGAGAGGATCGTACCAGTCGCATTGAGACAATCTGCCGTCTTTTCCTGCAGATCTTCGGGCTTCACTTTCCAGAGACTTATTACCCGCATGAACTCCTCTTTCGCGTGTGCAAGCAGCCCATCGCGGACCTGAAAAACGCCATGTTTGTACTTCATGGCCTGCCGCATTATCTTATTTGAGTAGATCTCTCGCTGAAGGTTGATAAGGCTCTCGCTGCCATTCGAAGAGCTGGCAGCAGCCTCAATAGCAGTCAAGACTTCGCCGAAATGGCAGTCATGGACGGCTGTCAAAGCTAACGCTTCAGCCATGATCAGAGGCTGGTCGAACTCAATAGCATATCCGAGGTGGATTGGAGAGTGGACAAAACCTAAGACACCATTGAGTAAATGCACCTAGTCAGGGGTGTCAGAGATGACACACCACTGAAGAACCGACGCAGCATGTCCTCCGCCCTGTCATCGCCACTGAAAAGATATTTGTTGACAGTGTTGGGTATCCCATTGTCGCCGATTTCTTTCTGGAAGAACGCAAAGTAGTCCTCATAGTATTCGCCTTGCCCCAAGTATTGTTTGAATTTGGCTGGATCTTGAAGATCAGATACACGTTGACTGTCTGGCCGTCGTGTTGAGCGCTGTGAATCTACCGCAAGCTTATATGCCCGCTCCAACTGGACTGGTGTTCCTCCTAAAGCGTAGATCGCGAGTATATGATGGAGAATATGGTCTGGGCAGCCTTGTCATCAGCGAAGTTACTACTGGTTTTAGAGAGCTGCTGCACTTACTATGAAGGCCCAGGTTATGGACATAGATATGATAGTTGTCATGATTTTCTTGAAGAATCTTAGAAGCCTTGGCGGCAGTTTCGGGTGCGAACGCTTGCACTTTGAATGTTCCTGTTGCCGGGATCGTGGTCGGGATCTTGATTTCTGTATGACTCCCCATTGTGACTTTGGTTCTTAGGTAGGAGTCAGGATGAGTTTAACGATAAAAACCCAAGTCCAAGTTGAGTTTTCTAGGTGGCTCCTGTGATCCAACATATCTTGGGCGGGGTTCACGCTTTCTATACGAGGATTTTGCCGAGCTGTCGGGTCATGGGCCGGGATACACCCCGCATTATGAAGGATCGGGGTGCACGAAAATTACAGAGCTTGGTGGCATTTCCTGACCGGAATACGGGGGTTCAATAAAAACACTAGGTCAAAATGTGAAAACAAGAGCCAAGAGCTGATTTGTAGTTTTGAAGCTATAGCTTTGAGGCTTCAAAAGACAATTCATGAAACTTGAGGTGGGGGCAGTCAGTTCTAAAGCTCCGATAAATAACCATGTTAGTCTTTTAGTGAAATATCTATCAACTTTGCATCTATATGGCGCTTGTCGTTTGGTTAGTTATTGCCTCTTTGTACATGTGGAGGAAGAATGAATGTGCTTGAGAGTCCAGCCCAATGTAATGCATCAAGCCTGGCTAAGCCAGGTTTAACAAGTGAAAAGCTCGGACTTTGACACCTGAGAACTTGCAGCTATGAATCTATGAGCTGTTTGCCGCGGATCCCATGGGCTACTTTCGGTGCTTGCACTAAGAGTAGCATGAGGAAGTTGGAGACGGTTGCGAAGCCGATGCGTGAACCTGAAATCTCAAGCAAGCCTTGGCCAAGCTCAGCTGAGGTTTCAAAGTCTGCGTTGGGAACTTGCGCTGCTCAAAGTGTGCTGCAGATTGGTATTAGCAAGAGTATGTGCATGGAGTTTAGTAATCTCATACGCAATGTCCGGTGCTGATTATGTTGGCTTGGCTGACAGGGAAGAGCCTCGCCGAAATGCGAAGAGAAACACAAGTGGAGTCAACTTCAACGGTATGTTTGGCCCAAGTTTTATTTGATCCGAGTGAGATTACGCATAGACTGCCCAATAGCAGCAGGCATGTGTTTTGGATTTTGCTGTAGGAAGGGTTGAACTTCCACGCAACTCGTGATGGTATTTTAGCGGCAATCTACAGAGGCAGCGGATGGTGCCATGATAACGTACGTGGACGCGATTCTATGGCGGGGCATTCTTTGAGTGTGATAAAACCTATGGATGGATTTCTCGATCGAAAATGCGATATGAAATTTCAATACGTTGAAAGCAACTGCTTCCCTCGGCAGGCGCCTCGCCGACAAGAATTTTCATTTTAGGTTCCGCATCCATTCGTGATGAAGTCGTGTGTCGCCAGGGGGGGAGCAGATCGAGGCAAGTGTCACGTGATACGTAAGGAGGGTGAGAGACGAGTCTTTTGTTCGTCTCTCACGATCTGTCATGTTTTCCTGTTCTGGAGGTCTCGACAAGCACCGAGACAAGCTTGGCATCGCAGCTGAAAAATAATATCGATGCTGATGGCTCTCTTCGAGTTCACTCCATGTCATGGCTCTACTGCATGCTACGGGAGTCTCGCGAACTGAGCGTGGCTGGGGTGGGGGTCGGGGGGCAGGTTGGGGTGACATGAGGAGAGGGTCAGCACTAACTTCAAGCAGGGAGATCCTGGATCCAGTGACTGGCAACGGTAGACGAGTCCTGACTCCTGGGTCGTTGACTCGGTGAGAACGCACTGCGGAGTATTTTCTCTCCGCTCCCCCACCTTCTGAGTCGTCATCGCCCCCCGGAACTAACTGATTGTTCTCCTGGCAAGGCTGTGGCTGGAAGCAGGTATGAACCGCTATGCTGCACCTCATGGTCCTCCAGCCTAACAGCAACACTCGCTTCGAGCTGCATAAACCTCGCTTCCAGCCCTCGGGCCTCTTCTCCTCTTGCCGTCCCCCCCCCCAAGACATATGGGGGAGGCCTGAAACTCAACTGATCGTCACTCCATTCGTGGATCGAATCGAGGGCCCAGCCGAGTTCCGAGCTCCGAGCTCCGCACAAGGAGGGGCTGTGGCTGCCGCGGAGCTCTCGAAAGTCGAGAAACGAGACTCCTGCCGGCTGGTGTGGAATATGAGATGCATTATACCGCCGCGTCGAGGCTCCTCCACGGTGACCGTGTACATAGACGCCCTGATTTAAGTTGTCAGCAACAGAATCATCAATGCGACGCTCAACTTGAATTGTTACCTCCCAATAACTGTGCCCCTTAGATCCCAATCGAAGATCTCCTCTCCATCATGATTTTCGAGCCCGCAGAGAGGACGTTGCTTCCTTCAAAGGATCTTCTGTCTTACATTTTCGATGATCCGCCTTATGACCAGGACAAGCCGGTACAATTCCAATTCGCTGCCAGATCGCGTTCCTGTGGCATCTTGGCTGATCGCATTGATCCTACCTAGATTTACATCAGTGTCAAAGATCCAACACGCTCAATCTCGTGCAACCAGGCCCGTAAATTGATTCGTCAGCTCATCGCTGGCCTCCGAGCGTCTGGTCTTCGCCGAGGCGACTGTGTTCTCATCCATTCTTTCAACGATGTATGTCTGTGATTTTTAGAAGACTTTCAGGGGCAGTGACTGACTGCCATGCACATTCAGATAAACTACAGTTTGCTCGTGCTTGCAATCATTGGCGCTGGCGGTGTCTTCACCGGCTCTAATCCTGCATACACTCCAAACGAGCTTGCCCATCACATCAGAGCTTCCGAAGCCAAGTTTTTGATCTCCGAGCCCGAGATCCTCAAGTCTCTTCTGGGCGCAGCACAAGAAACAGGAGTGCCGGTGCAGAATGTGTGGATCTTTAATAACCTAGGCCAAGCAATCCCGACTGGACACAAATCATGGAAGGAGCTGGTCAAGTTCGGCGAGGCCGATTGGGTCAGGTTCAATGATCTCGAGACCGCCCGAACAACAACGGCCGCGAGACTCTTCAGCAGTGGAACTACCGGCCTCCCCAAGGCGGTCATGATTACCCACTACAACCTCATCGCGCAGCATGAACTTGTGGTAGGAGCCGATCCACGGCCGTATCCGGTCAGTCAAGCTTCGAGATACAATCGGGTCGTTGCTGGACGCTCTATCTGACCGAAAATTGTTACAGATCTCGCGCATCATCGCGGTTCCCGTCTTCCACGCGTCCGCTGCTCCTGTGACCCACATCTCGACATTGAAGTCAGGCACAGCTGCCTATGTGATGCGCCGATTCGATTTGGAGGAGTACCTCATCACCGTCGAGAAATATGACATTACAGACTTGGCTATGGTTCCACCCATCGTCATCGCGATCTTGATGTCTCCCCTCTCCCAGAAAAAACCATTCCTACGCAAAGTTCGCCTCGCAGCGTGTGGAGCGGCCCCTCTAGACAAGGACGTCCAGGCTCGCTTCCGCTCACTCATGGGGGATAGCCCGTTCAATCAGGTCTGGGGGATGACGGAGACCTCGTGTGTGGCGACAATGTTCCGATACCCCGAGCACGATGACACGGGCTCAGTGGGACGCCTGATTCCGAACCTTGAAGCTAAGTAAGTCCCTCATCTTCTCATGTCTCAGGTACTACGCATCAACGGGGTGATGCTGCGGCAGTACTGACATGATTGTTCGCTCAGGCTTGTTGACGATGACGGAAACAACATCTCAGCCTTTGGAGTCAGGGGAGAGCTCTGCGTCCGGGGACCAACCGTAACCCCAGGATATCACAAGAACCCCGAAGCGAATGCTCAATCTTTTGACACCGATGGATGGTTCAAGACGGGCGACATTGCCTACTGCGACCAGTCAACCCGCAAATGGTATATTGTCGACAGGAAGAAGGAACTCATCAAAGTTCGCGGATTCCAAGTCGCACCGCCTGAACTGGAGGCCGCGCTTCTTTCACACCCCCAGATCGTTGACGCTGCTGTGATTGGCATCACGTTGCCCGGGGCCGATACAGAGTACCCTCGGGCATATGTCGTCCGACGCCCCGGTAGTGAAGGCCAAAAGCTCACTGAGCAAGAGGTCCAGAAATATGTCCTGACACGGCTTGCTCGGTACAAGGCGCTGACGGGTGGTGTTAAGTTTGTTGGTTCGATTGCCAGAAACCCCAGTGGGAAGATTTTGAAGCGTGTTATTCGAGAGGAAGCAAAGCGCGAGATCGAGGCAGGTCAGATCAAGCCCCACTTGTAAGTGAAGAGGTCCTTGCTGTGCCTCAATTAGACGGTCGCGTGTTATATTTTGAGGTTTGTTTCGTGATCTTTGAGCTCGTCATTTCTGTTGTCAATGTTGAATTTTCAGATACGATAAAATTCCATCTATGGTCTTGACCCACGCCCTTAAGAAGTCCAAAAGAGAAACCTTCAAGGGAGAGACACCGTCCCACCTAGGTGCTCAGAATAGTTGTTTATTGATACCTAAAAGTCTCTCAATACACGTGGGTAAGCTTGGGGCAATGACCCGCCATGACATATCAAGAGACATGGAAGTAATCTAACGGCTCAACAAGCGACGTTTCTTTTCCACACCAGTTCCTCATTTCATATCTCACGCTCAAAGTGAGCTCTCGGTGCTATGGCCGTCTGAACAAAGCGAATATTGACGATTTCCTCAAACTTGCATGCCCCTGAGCAGTCGGTTGCAGTTCGCCAAGAAGAAGCCGCTCTTTGTACTTGTCCAGAACTCCAAGACAGTGGTACTTCTTGAATTTCTTCGTTGCATCTTGGCCTGCAATTCCTTGTAGAACTATCGAATGCGTAAGATATGGTGCCTTCTACTGTGCTCTCACGGGAAAACCTTGGAAGTTACCTTTTACGCCACCAGGGTGTTCGTGCAAAAATTGGCTCAGATCGTAGACATCGTTCTCGATGATCACCCAGATATCGCCCTCTCGAGTGTGTCCGGCAACCTCATTTCGTGAGTACACCGCTTTGTTCGTATTGTTGAGCTTTTGCGAATCCATCGCTGCCCGAACTTCGTTTGTGAAAGAATGCGAGTTGATAGATTGCCCTACCCAAGGGATTGATTCCTAGCCATATCGTGGCATTTTGATCCCCGCAAGTACTTCCACCCTTTCTCGTGGCACATGAATCTAACCGCAGCCGCGGTCTACAAGGATCAACGCGGGCCGAGTACCACCAAGAGCCGCTCTCCATACAGAATGGGACGAGTAAAGAGAGTGTGGTGAGCACCAAAAATGTGCCTGGAGCACCCGGCCTTGCAACTGGATGCCGTGTAGCTGGCTAGCTTATTGATGAGCTTATCCTGTGGACCAGTCACACAGAGTGTCATGTGGTGCATTACTAAGTGGTAATTAGTAGTTATTATGAACTATCAGCTTCCAGGTCTCCATTGCATCTTATACAAGAGATCGTAATGAGCGAGCAACGACGGCTGTATCACTAGAGCTGGAAACATTGCCCAGAATCTGGGTGATGTTTTGGACAATCTTGGCTAATGCCGAGTCACTACTGTCCAGCAGACCCTGCAGGGTGCCTCCTATGATCTGGACGATTGGCACTCGCGTGACAAGTGTTAGGTTGTTCAAAACTTCTTCATAGTAATTGATGTGGACTCCGTTGTATACAGTGGAGTTTCCAGAAGCTGAGAGCTCGACATCGCCGTTCGCCAAGGCGGCTTTTTGTGCATCGAGGATCTCCGAGAGATTCTCGAGAACCGTGCCTATCTCCACGCGTCCTCGCAGGGCGACAGTGTTGTTGCCGGGTTTAAGGAGAACATTGAGAATGGTTGCCTGGCCGATGATCAAATCCGCGCTCTTCAAGTTCAATGTCACGTTGCCCTGACGTGGAGTTAGTTATGCGATAATGAGTGGAATTTAAGTGTTGATCATACCAGGGCAAAAGTGAAGACAGAATGATTTGGCAAGATCGCCTCTCCCTGCAGGTTGCTGCCATCGGGGGCTTTGGGAATGAGCACCTGGGCCGATTCAATAGAGAATCCACTGAGCTTATCCAAACCTGCAGGGTTGGTGGTTATTTATCCGCTCAAGACTTGATTTGTGCCAAGGCGAGGAAAAAAAACATACCATCTAACTCGACATCCTTGTCAAGGGTTAAAGGGGTTTTAAGAGCCCCGAAATGGCCGACCGTCGAGCCCTTGGCCGACATGGTAAATCTTTTGTTGTACACGGCTTGTGTGAGGGTCTTGATGAATTGGTCCTCGTTCAAGATGTCTGTGTTATTCTTGGTGACCCTCATGTCTGTGTCTCCTTTCAGGCTGTAGGCTGGCAAAGAGACAGTCAAGTATGGCTGCATGGGCTGGACATCTCGATTGAAAAGACTCAAATCCAAGGGATCGGTGTGGATCCGAAGCCCCAGGGGAATATTCAAGGAGGTGTCTAGATTAAATGAAACTTGGTTGGCCTTTGGATCCAGAATCTGAGCCGAATGGACGGGAAGATCCGTCTTGTTTACGATCCGCTGAGCGATCGCTGGGACCGCGACCAAAAAACTATGTAGATGCAATGGTTGGTCAGTCCATGGGAAACCTGTGAGAAAATGATCCCATAAACAGCGTGTGACACTTACAAGACTGGTAGAAATATGGCCAGGAAAATGACCACTGCCACCAGATAGCAGCACCAAAACCGCCGCCAATGCTTTCGGACATTTGACCGAACGCTTCTCAAGCTTCGAGCACTTTTGGACCTTTTCAGTGGCTCAAGACGCTCGACGTGTTTGATGTCCACACCGAGAGCCCCTGAAGTCTGCTTGGAGCCGTTGCCGTTGCCCGCCAGCGAAGGCAGGTTCCGGTTACTTCCCACCACAAAACCATGGCCTTCTTTGTTGTCACGCATATCGGGGAATGACTTTGACTTGATATTGACAACTAGCAGAATCTGTCAACCACCCACCGGGGAGCTTCGCGTTTCGACGTTGCAGCCTTTTATAATATCAGGCCAATTCCCCAAGGGAGCTTACCATATGCGCCCACCCCGCGCTGCTCATATCAAGGAGGCTTTCCCCCCTGACCACAGATTCGGCAATAAAAATCGATAGCTCCTTTTGTTCTTTTCTTTTCTTTTCTTTTTTTTCGGATTGTGCATGTGTATCTCAGTTACCATTCCAATCTTACCTCCCTCTAGTGCTGCCGAATTTCGTGTCAAATACGGTAAAATTTCAAATTTACGATATTGTGGCGTTCATGCATTTGTTGAGGTATCGGCACATCCTTGATCAAGGAGTGAATATCGCGATCATCGATAGACTAGACATTGAAAATCTGGGGAAAATAGGCTTGCCAAGGATGAGCTGCCATATGGAGCGTCGCATGTGGCAGCATTTCCCGTGGCAGAGCGGTCCGCGGTTGAAAGGTCATTCCGTCTTGACTGTGATAGGGAAAGGGTGAACTAGGTTTATCCCTGTGATCAACCTTAGATCTAAATTCCGTCCGGTCCGCGGCAGACGATCCCCCACTTGTCACTTTAGCTCCTAAGAAGTTTCATATGAGCATTAAGGTTGGAAGTGATATCATATGTTTTGGGTCAACATGCCTCAGTAGAATAAGACACTCTACACTTTGGCCACAAAAACCCGTTTAGGGTCCATTTAATTTCATATAATCCCAACCACAAACTACGCAGCCTTGAAATCTACTACTTCGTCTCAAACACCAACCCCGTCGAACAGCCCATCTCAACGAGTGAAAGCCACGTCAAAGATGACTGAAATACAAGAGAAATACCTATCAGACAGTGGCCTTGCCACAGAGTCCCCCAGCAATGACTCGAAAGAAGGAACCAAACGAGACGTCATTGATCAAAATATGTTAGATGAACTTGAGAACCCTGAGAAAATCCGACAAATTGTCCAAGAGGCAATCCTCCTTGCTGGTGGGGCCGCGGCCATCTTGTTACAGGTCGCAGAGCCAGGTGTGGGAAAAGGCGTGGATGAACACAGCAATTTCGCATACAGGCCCATGGACCGTCTCCGAACCACAATGACCTACGTTTATTGTATGGTATTTGGGTCTCGAAGCGAGAAAGAGGCTGTCATTCAGATGGTCCATCGGGCTCACGCCGTTGTCAAAGGGCCAGATTACTCGGCAGACGACCCTGAGCTACAACTCTGGGTGGCCGCTACGCTTTACGCGGTCGGCATTGAGCTGTATCAGCAGATGTTTGGCACAATGGCAGATGAAGATGCTGAGGCTATCTATCTAGAATACTCTGTTCTCGCAGTGTCCCTTCGCGTCCGACCGGGAATGTGGCCGGGGTCCAGAAGAGCATTCTGGGAGTACTGGGACCACAAGATTGAGACAATGCAAGTTACTGAAAATGCAAAAAGAGTTGCCAATGATCTCCTTTGGAACAAAGAGCTACCGGTCCATATTCGGTGCCTTCTTCCCCTGGTCCGCTTGACCACTGCTGAGATGCTGCCTAAGCGGATCCGCGAGGCATACGGATTGAAGTCTACAAAGATTCGGCGCGGTGCATACCGAGTCACTCTCGGATTCACCAAGGCTACTTATCCTTGCCTTCCAAAGGCGGTTCGGACCTATCCTATGCGTTACTACTTGAAGGACATGCGGCGTCGACTCCAGAACATGGCCTAGGAGGACTCAGTTCGACAGGTGTCCAGTTATGATTTTGAATCAATTTGATAAGTTGAGGGCCTTGGTAAAATTTGGGAAGGTTCCTTAATCGACATACGTCCAATTGTGCGATTCATTTTTTGCTTAGTCTAATTCTAATGTACGTCCATCCGTTTTCAAGAGTCGCCCCAGACTTTCAGATATGCTATGTAGTCCGCATGTAGCTTCCCTCTTGCTCGATTTGCATGCCAGGTCTAACCAAAGCCAAGAAGTAGGCGAAGGCATGCTGATGCACTAGGTCCATCACAACTCCCAATTAATACAAATGGTGGGCTCTCCTGTGATATGCTTGTCAAGGTGGACGCTGTGGAGCATGTGGGATCTTGCCGAGTTCCGCGGCAAGGACTCGAGATAATGCGGGGAACCCTGCATCAGAGTGATCACCAGGAGGACTAAATTATAGAGAAGGAGGCTAAATGACACAAGTAATCTCCACTGTGATCATCTTGGTCTAGATATAAGACTCGGATAATTTGACTGCATATTGTCCTTCGACGTAAAGGCTCTGGTGAGATCTTCTTGAGTAGGTAGCGGACTGCGAGTACTGTGACTCTATTATAGTCCTTGGTTCGGAAGAGGCCGGTTTTCATGTGCCAGCCTAGAGTCAAAGTGCATTTCTGTTCCGAGCTCTAGCAGGGAGGTTGTGAATCTTCGCCGTATAAACATCCGCATCATGAATCGAACTCTCCGTATAGGATGTTCATGACTTAATCTGGAGCGAGCTTGCTCCGTCTCCGCATGATTCATGAAGTCCACGATCCCACAATTATGCACGCGCCACTCGGCTTCTTAGCTTCCAAATTCATATAACCGATGAAGTGGGGCATTCGCGACGTAGGCTGCTGGCCTCGCAGTTTGAATTTCCAACACCAGATTTTGCTTCGTGATACAGCGCCAGAGAAGCTTCCCCGTTGTCATGTTGCAACGAACAAGAAGAGCGCCAATAGCTTGCCTGTGGTGTCATCATCGCAAGGTGCGATGCGATGCTTCAATCCTCGGTTGCCCGTGCACGCGCTGCCGTCAGGATGGTCGCAGCGACTGTACTTTGCGACGAAAACTACCGAAACCGTATATGCCATGATCAAATTCAAGACGGAATGTGTGACATTTAAGGCTAATCCACCCAAAGGCACAAAGGCATCGCTGGGCGTGATCGTTCGCGGTCCGACCTGACAGACATGCTTTTCGAAAAGACGCCGTCTCAAAACACGACCAAGGAGCCAGAAAGAACCTTCCGATCGACCGAGTTTGTAGACCTAGACGATGAGCCAGAGAGAATGAAGGAAGATGCCAGCTCGTCTTGCCTTGATGCCTGTCCGTTCCTGCTGTCGGATGGTTTGAAACACCTTACTCCTGAAGACCTCGCTTTTCTCGGTTCCAAGGGCTCCTTGAGTGTTCCCGGCCGGGCATACGCAAGGGAGTTCATCACACAATACTTCATTCGCATCCATCCAATTCTTCCTGTCCTGGACGAGGTCAAATTTTGGCGTGCTTTCGAGGGAGATGGTACGGAGAAAATCTCACTGTTTGTTTTCCAAGCCCTGCTATTTGCAAGCTGCCCGGTGAGTACCCCAGAACGTCCGGAGGGTAAGATGTCTATAGTCATCTGACGACAAGAAGTTCGTTTCTCTGGAGACACTGCAAAGATGTGGATTTGCGGACAAGAGAGATGCGCGAAAGAAGTTGTACGACCGCTCCAAGGTACATATATCTCCGAATCATCCTGCAATAAGGAAAACGTCCTGAACGCATATCTAGCTTCTTTACGACTTGATGGTCGAGACGAGGCCATCTGCGAGAGCGCAGGGCGCAATATTCCTCACACACCACACATCGGCAGAAGCCCCGCAGGCGGGTAGCTTATGGCTGACGCGTGCAATTGAAAACGCCATGCTCATCGATACGAAGCCCGCGGTGATTGTAGCAAAAGTTCCGACCATAGTGAAGAAACGATTGTGGTGGTCAATTCTTCTCCGCGATCGAAGTCTCTGTATCGGTCTCCGTCGCCAACCCCAGATTGCATCGCATAACCTTCATGGGTGTCGGGAGTGGTTGAAAGAAGAGGAGTTTGAACAGGAGTTGCGTGGCTCACCAGTCTATGACTATGAAGCGAAGAAGTCCCTGTTCAGTGCCCTACAAGATCAGTGTCGCCTAGCTATTCTTCTGACAGATCTTGTATCGTTGATATTCACTCCTCGAGTGACCACAACAGCTTCCTACTCAAAGGACTCGTTCCGAGTATTAATGTGCACGATTGAAGACATCAAAAAGTCGCTTATCTCATGGGAAGCTCAAGCACAGAGTCCACTCCCCCAAGATGGCAAGGCTAATCACCATGACCCTGCCATAGCCACGAAGAATCTAACGTTTATGTACTACCAGTAAGCACCCTGGTGAGACCGAAGGACTTGCCAAAGACACAACGCCTAACATTGCTGTGCAGTGCGGCGCGCGTTGACCTCGCGCAGTTTGCAGCTTTTGCTATCGAGGAACACCTTGCCTTAACAACGGATCTCTATCGAGAGGCAGTACTTGGAATAGGAAAAGACCTGAGTTCCGGGATCAAAGGTCTAACCTCTGTCATGGAGTACTTCAGCCGTAATGGCCATGTGGAAAATCTACCTCTAAGCGTGTACGTTCCCCGGTGTCCACTCTGCAGAGTTCATGTCCATTCGGCGGTCTTGGTATCAACAAAGAGTTACTGAAGGACTAATATGATACGCAGATTGGGCTATGTTGGGATGCCCCTCATTCTAGCAGCAATTGACCTGAAACTTTCACCATCATCGGACGAGATCAAGATCCGACAAAGGCGCCTGGATTCTCTGAGTAAAATAATCCGACTCTCTGAATCTTTGTACGACGTCACCGATTTTGTCGCAGCCGGGACAAACCATATACTCCAGTTGGCCTATGTCACAACGCAGAACTTCTTTCTCCCCAGCGGACCTCCATCAAGAATGGACAGAGTAGAAAAACGAATGAACCCGGAGCTCTCAAGCTTGACGAAGGTCCAAGAACCAAATCCCATACGCGCGAAAAGCTGGCTTGATGCTTTCTTGCGATGTCCACGTGCGTACCTCTTGATATCGACTTCGGTGGATTATAGCCTCGCGGTGGGTCGGCTCCCATACGACACGTCCCTCCCAGCTTTGGTGCGTGATATTCCCGCAATGGGAGCAATAACGCAGCTTCCTTGGACGATTGATTCGAGTTTGAGCAGAGTTGCTTCACCTTTTGCAAAAGGATTTGACAGCACAGGGCTCTCGGTCTGTGAAGATGGGTCAGTGGACTTGGGTGCTTCAACGAATTGCGCTATCAGAAAAGCACCAGAGAAAAGGAAATTTCTTCATGATGAAGATGCCCAGATGCCTTTAACAACAAGGAAAAATGGGTGGAACGAGGGCCCTGCACACTCGAATGAGCTCTCACAGGTTAGCTCTGAACCAGCGGTGACTACGCTGGCAGAGTCGCATGAGCCTATGACTGACTCTGTGAATCTCGACTTCTTCAATTTAGATGTCACTTTGGATAGTCCAAGTGTCATATGCTACGACTTGCCCATCAAATCTTACGACAACCTTCCTTCACTTCCGACAGGGCTCCGAAGTGAAAAGGAGGTCGGCGCAGGGTGGCTGAGTAACCCCAGAATTGATGATGGCCTGAATGCACATTTCACTTCCGAAAGTCTTGATTCAATGATTTTTGACTCCTTACCCTATGACTCTTCAGCTGCCGGATATTTCAATGCATGATCTTGTGGTTTGGAATGTAATGATTGCTAATTGAAGGGTTCACAAGCCGGTGGGAGGAATTTTCGATTTCTAACAATGTAATTATCAAGTCTGGAAGCTGGATTTCTGCGTGGGCAGCGCTTTTCTCGTGTAATCTATCGATTTCTTTTTATTGTGACAACTTACGTGGTTTACGAACGGGAAGCATAGCGACAAGTTGATGAGTTGAACATCAAGCAATGGCGAACAGTCAGAAAAGAAGCATGGTATGCAACTAAAATTTAAAAAAAGCAGAGTGACTCAAAAACGGTCAAATCTATCATATCATGGACATGTAGACGCAGAGCTGATTACTACTTGGTGCTGAGGCACAAGCAATGTCAATCAGACTTCACGTCCGCGCCCCATTCCGCATCTTCATCGAAAGCCTCCACGTCTGTATTTCCTGGCCGGTCCACATCAAAGTCGAAACGGTCAGGAATTTTCAGTCCAGATGAAAAGTGATACCTATTGAACCAAATGACACTCCGTCTCGATACAACCAAGGGTCTTCGGTCCGCCTTTGCCACTCCTCCAGCGTCGCCCTCAACTTTTGCAGCAACTCCTGGTGGTTTGGATGGTTAGCAAGATTGTTCACTTCTAGGGGATCGTTCTCGAGATCGTATAGTTCTTCTGGTCCACGGAAAAAGTAGTCTTTTAGCTTTCGCTTTCCGACCAGAATTTCACTTTCGCGCGAATTGCGCTCATCCTCCCAGGAAAGCGATCCGTAAATGTCGGAGGCAAAGGGGAAGTCGAGTCGCCAGGCCAGGTTTCTGTGGTACTTGTACTTCCTGTCGCGAATGAAGCGAGTCGGCCAATAATTGGTCACTTCATGAAATGTGTGAGACCCAAAGACCCGGTTGAAGTTGGCACCATCAGATGTTGAACGTAAGTTTGGAAGAAGAGAGCGACCGATACGTTTGTGGCTTGGATCCTGTTTTGCTGGGTGGTCCACGAACTCAAGAATAGTGGGAAGGATATCAATGTAGGACACCATGGCCGAACTGGCTGCCGGTTGCGTTTCGGGATGTTTTATGATAAGAGGCAAGTGAACGCCAGCGTCGTATAGTGTTGTCTTTGAATTCATGAATGGTGGCCCATTGTCGCTCAAGAAGATAACAAGAGTTGAACTGGCAAGTCCATTATCGGCGAGAGCGTCAAGGACGAATCCGACGCCCTGATCGAGACGATGAATAGAATTGTAGTACTCTGCCAGCTCCAGCCTGGCACCGGGGGTGTCGTTCAGAAATGGGGGAATCTCCACGTCGTCTGTACCATAGGTTCCCTGGCTGATTCGAGGGTCGTATTGGTGGGGATTCCCAAATCCTCCTCTTGTTCGATCGCGATGAGGATCAATAAAGCCAATGGTCAAGAAGAACGGACTATCATCCGCTTTGCATTTCTCGAAGAAAGATCGTGCTTGATCGGAAATGACTGCGACGTCGCGCGTGTCGTTTTCTTCCTTGACTTGCCAAGGGTACAGTGCAATCGGGCCCACATGAATCTTTCCGATAATTGCAGTTCTGTGTCCAATCTGATTCAAAAGGAAAGGAGCAGTCTCAACGTGGTCGAAGGTCACGAAGTGATGACGGTGACTCGCAAGCCCATATTGACCATTTTGATGCGTATGCAGGCCTGTGTAGATGACGGACCGACTGCCACTGCAAGATGCGGTACTCGCAAAGGCATAATCAAATCGTGTCCCTTGAGCTGCCAGGCTGTCGATGTTGGGTGTTTGCATTCCCTTTGCACCGTAACAGCTTAATTGCTTCCCCAAGTCGTCGGCGACCATCAACAGCACATTTTTCTTTCCTGCCATTATGTCAAAGGAGCTGGACTCAATGTCCTGGCTCCAGGTGGGATGGATGTGGTGCTTTTTGACAGGCGATGACAGATCACCGCGAGCATGGCTTCCTGGATGAACTGCACGAGCTCCGTCGTGATGAAGCTCAGATGCAACGGGTCCAAGAATTTCCACCAATGTTGATGAGAATTATGGATGGCGCAATCGATAGGAGCTAGAAACTACACATAATATACTGTGCGGGTGGGATGCTTGGTCTAAAAGTCAGCTGGCGTGATGCCGCTTTCAAATGATGTGATATACCATCGGGAGCTCTCTGTTTTGGCGGCTCTTACTTATGACAGGGTGCTCGGTTAGATTTCGGTAAAAATGGGACTACATATCCAACATCGCCATAACTGATCCGGGGAACGTGTGTTCGGCCTTGTCTAGGTGTCAATCTGTCCTGGAACTTTCCGTGTACTGGATTCAAGACTCATGAGCCAGAGGAAGCTTATGATTAGCTGGAAGAATGATAGCGACTTCAGTGTGGATTATGAGCAGGCGCAGCCCTTATGAAGCAAAAATGTAAAAAGCAGGCAAATCTGACTTAGCCCCTCGGAATTTCGAGTCGTGGTCCAAGGCAAGGAAGCCCTGGGCTGGCTTACGTTAATTTGCGGCAAGCTTTTTTGACATCTGTGCACCATACACTGCAGATATGCGTCTTCTCGGGCAATGCATGATGATTGCTTCGGCGGTTGGTCAACTCATCGGACCAGTTGGACCGACGACATTATTGAAAGAAAAAACCATCGAATGCAACATTTTAAACTACGGCGCTGTTGCAGACAACTCTACCGATGTATCCTCTGCGGTTGAGGCAGCGTTCACGGAATGCGTGCTGAAGAACCCGGGCAGTCGGCTGGTCGTACCGGAGGGTGACTATCTTCTAAACAGAAGTCTCGTTCTCAGTAACGCGACCAATTGGGCGCTGCAGTTGGACGGCTTGATCACAGCAGCATACAATGGTAATTGGACCATTGATCGCAATCTGATCCTCCAGGGTTCTGCTGGCACTGAACTGATCAATTCAACCATCAATGGAGAAGGCGATGGGAAGTTCTTGCTTGATGTTCTTGTCATTGTCAACGGTAAGTGAGGACTTGGTAGTTTCTTTAATACTGTTAGCATGTGAGGACATCAACTAATTTTGCCTCGGTGATAGCGGTTGACTTCGAGTTCTATTCGTCGACCGGAACCGGGGCGATCCAAGGACAGGGCTATCTCTATCGAAATGCGAACAAGTAGGTAATATCCGTCCTCGAATAATCTTACCTGTGTTGACAATTATCGACATTTAGTACCGAGCGCCCGCGCCTTGTTCGACTGGTTTCGCCAACTAACGCCTCTGTTCATGACTTGATCTTGGTCGACAGCCCAAAGTTCCACATTGTTCTCGACTTCGTATTCAACGTCGAGGTGTATCACTTGACTATCCGCGGAGCAAATCTTGGTAGTTATGACGGTATAGACGCGATTGGGACAAATTATTATATTCACGACAATGAGGTTTGCTCTTCCCATCCGAGACTTTGAAACTCAACACACGTGGCGCTTTTCAGGGGTACCTGCATCCTCATGCTCACATAAGAATACAGGTCACCAACAGAGACGAATGCGTTTCCGTGAAGAGTCCATCGCACTTTGCCTTGATAGAAAATCTTGTCTGCAATCAAGCCGGATCAGGCATTTCGATTGGTAGTCTCAACGTCTCAGCGGAAATATCCAATATTGTGAGTGACTTGGTGCGCCATCATTCTTACCTACAACTACGTGTACTCACTATTAGACTAGGAAGCCCGAAACATCAACATCATCCAAGGAAACAATATTGCCTTCATCAAGACCTACCCGGGAGGCTCGGGCTACGTGACAAACGTGACATTTTCAAACTTTCGCTCTCTTTCCAGTCTCTACGGCCTCAACATCAATCAGTACTGGCAGGATACCTTCCAGCCGGATACTGGCGCTGTGTCCTTGAGTAACCTTGTGTTCCGCAACTTCTCGGGTATCTTATGCTTCCTTATGACTCTTTCCGCATGGCAAATTGTCTGACGCGGGAAGCAGGCTCTGTCGCTGATGGAACCAAGAGACCGCCACTGTACCTGATTGGAAACGATCTCACCTTTGCCGTCAATGTCACTATTGAGGACTTCACCGTATGGACCGAGACTGGCAATGCGATAGTGAACAAGATCAACAACGTCTTTGGATCAGGGGACAACAGCTACGGCGCGAACGACGGCATAAAGACCCTGCAAGGTACCGAATCGCCATACACGTACACCAGTACCTACACTGTGACGGCAACCCCAAGTGCATGGTCCGCACCGAGTACCCCGACGTGGGCTGCACCCAGCACTGGCTACGGCAGTAAGATCTAACTATACCCTTCCACAAGAATCCAAGCTAACAACTTGCAGCTTCGACTCCGATCCCTGTCTATCAACCTCCTCCACTTTGGCGCCCAGGCCCTGTTGACTACGATCTCCATTATTGGGGAACATTCTAGCAGGCAAGACGGACCCATCAAGTTCGTGGACGACGTCTTCTCTGTGTGGTAGAGACAGTGATGAGATCACAACTCGAGACTCTATGACTAGCATAACCTTAGTATTCGCAATACATCGTTTCGAAAACATTATGAAATTGTAAGGTAGTAGAAAAATCTTGAAGTTGAGGCCTTCCCCAATACTTTATTTTTCAATTTGTCTATTTTACCAATTGCCTCCAGTGCTCTTCGAAGATACCTACTTGAATAGTGTAATGGCGACAAGAGCGGCGGAAAAGCGCGTGAGACCGCCGAGTAAGGCAAAAGGCTCTTGGTCAACATGCTCGGGGTATGCAGACCCTGTTCGACTTCAGTGGAGATTTCATTTTCTTCTCTCGGAAGTTATTTGAAGAGACATTCGAATTCATGGATACACAGCAGAAAATGAAAAGATTTTCCACCAATCCTTATAGGTAGTCTTTGAACGCCCCAGACCAAGTCCTTGGGTGGTTGGATTGTGTCTATGTTAAACCTTCGAAATAATGTTGGCAGCGACCAAATCTGATGCCATCCGCCCTTATATGGCGAGATCAAGACTTCGGCACCTAAACTCCTGTACAACACCGTCCTCGCTTAATTGACTCGGGTAAATCCAGGAAAGATATTGAATCCTGCCTCCTTAGATTCGTGGATTTTGCGATATATGGGAGCTAGGGTAAAGGAAGCTTTGTCTGTTCGCTAAGATGGCATCATTGCGTTCCAGGAGCACGAAACAGTCATTATGGACACAATTCCTAATCAGTTACGTCCAATTTACAGAGAGTCAATGGGATATATATTACTCATGCTATCTCAGGTTTCAATTAAGCCTTGAAAAGGCGCAAGGCTTCCGTCACCTACTCCAAACTCTCAAAATGAGCCTCACAGGCAAGTCCGCCGAAGTCACACTCGCTGCTGCATCAGCAAGCCACAAGGGGGAGGACGATCACCTAGTGGAACCGTCGGAGAAAACGGGGCAGCCATCATTGCTACGAACACTGTTCTTTCCTTCGCAGAAGTCCGCCAATCCTAATGCAATCGCGACCGTCCGGAGTGTTTTTGACGATCCGTTGCTTGCCAAATACTATCAACCGCACCCCGAGTATGAAAACATCCGCCGCTTTGACCCTAAAGCCCGGTGGACCTACCGCGAGGAAACGGCAGTCCGGCTCAAAACCGATTGGACAGTGCTCCTGTGGATCTTGGTGATGTTCTTTGGGCTCAATCTCGATCGGGGCAACTTAGCAAACGCTGCAGCCGACAATCTCCTTGATGATCTGCATCTCACCACCAACGATTACAACAATGCGCAGAATATGTATCGGATTGGCTTCCTCGTCGCCGAGATTCCGTCTCAAATGCTCGGCAAAAGACTTGGTCCTGACCGGTGGATCCCAATTCAGATCATTTTGTGGAGCTTGGCCTCTGGTGGGCAGTTCTTCATGCACAATCGCGCTGGGTTCTTTGCTTGTCGTTTCTTCATTGGACTTTTCATGGGCGGATTCATTCCCGACTCCATCATGTACTTGTCCTACTTTTATACGAAATCAGAGATGCCATTACGCCTGGCATTGTTCTGGTTCGTCGATTCTATGTCTGGAGTGATCGCCTCTTTCATCGCATACGGTGTTCTCCACATGAGGGGTGTCGCTGGCCGTGAGGGTTGGAGGTGGCTCTTCCTGATTGAGGCGCTGATCAGCCTTGTCATCGGTTTCCTGAGCTTTCTTTTCCTTGTCCCCGGACCCACACAGACCAAAACTTGGTGGAATCCCAAGGGGTATTTCTCAGAAAAGGAAGAGAAGATCATTGTCAACCGTGTGCTCAGAGATGACCCTTCCAAAGGAGACATGCACAATCGTCAAGGGCTCTCCCTCAAAATGCTGTGGCAGAGTCTCAAGGACTATGATCTTTGGCCAATCTACGCAATTGGGTTGCTGTTTGAGATTCCGACTGCACCACCGAAGACGTACCTCACGCTCTCACTCAAAGCCATTAAATTTACTACATTTCAAACTACTCTACTTTCAATTCCCGTGACAGTTTTCGCATCCATCAACCTCCTTATTGTCACAGAGCTGACAGAGCGTTTCCATCAAATTTCCCTCATTGGTCTGCTAACACAACTGTGGACGCTTCCGCTCCTCATCATCCTCTACACATCCGCCGGAAGTCTGTCTCCTTGGGGGCTCTACGCCGTCACATTCGTCTTGCTTGGGTGGCCGTCGCCACATGCAGCGCACGTTGGATGGTGTTCTCGTTTGAGCAATACGGTTCGGACTCGGACAGTTAGTGCTGCACTCTACAACATCACCATCCAACTCTCCGGCATTGCCTCGTCGAATATATATCGCTCGGATGACAAGCCACTCTATAGACGTGGCAACAAGCAGCTCATTGCCATCAACATTGCGACGATTGTATTATATGCCCTCGCCAAAGCATACTACGTGCACAGGAATCAATGGAAAAAAGCTCGCTGGGAAAAGCTGAGTCCCCAGGAAAAGGCTGCTTATCTGGAGACAACCACTGATCAAGGAAATAAACGACTGGACTTCACGTTTGATCACTAGCTTCGCTTTGTCCAAGAACCCAAGCCGTGAGGTTGAGAATTTGTTAGTAGCGTATGTGATATTCTCAATTGACTTTTCAAAAAAGAACGGAGAAGGTTGTCGTTGGCCAAGGTCCCCTTGCTGGGAAGACATGATGCCGCACTCCCAGCCTGGTCTCTCTTACTATCAACCAACTATACATATTGAGAATGGAAATGGCGATCGGGTTTCTGATACTTAGTCGACCCAACTTTGATTAAATGTCCTGTTTTGTATTTTGTACCTACTAAATAATCCACTCTTTTGCATCCCACCTCCCTTCCACTAGGACTTGCCCGCCTCCAGAGCTTTTTCCGGACAGCATGGTCCCCGCCTGGATGATACAGAGGTTATACATGCAATGGAATGAATTAATTCTAAGTATTCCTTGCCGGTTTAGCCGCCTAAGGTTGATTCTCACGGTGAGCAAACTCGGAGCACATCCCCCTGATCACGATGGTCATGAACTCTGCGGGCACTTTCCTCTACAAAATATATCTCATAAAATCCACCCTACAGGTTCATGTGCACTGAAAATGGTACTGCATGGATGGAGCGAAAAGGCATCTTTGCTGATGTAGACTACCTAACAACGTTCAACCTTATCGACATCAATATCATCATCAAGCTGTATGGCCTCCGTCCATTACAATGGCGTTACTAGTCATGAAGCTGCTAGCTCCACTCATCAAGAACTGGGAATTCCCACCGCCGTGCAATCTTATGCATCATGTTTTCCTTCTCCAATATATTCTTTGCCCCGGGCGCGTCCTGGAATGTCTTCTCGACCATCGGCGTATAGGTATGTCCTGGAGAGAGACTATTGACACAGATTCCACCGCTTTCATTATCTTTAACGAAGCCCCATTCCTGTTCTAGATAACCTGGCAAGCTGTATCACCGCAGCTTCCGACGAGTTGATGGCCGAGCAATACATGCCTTTATTGGCGATCAATCCACTCATACTGGCCACCAGCACAGTCGAGCCCAGGCATTTTTTTTTCTAGCATCCATCTGCCTACCACAGGGGGTAGCGCAGTTAAAGGCCCCAACGAAATTGTTCCTCATCACTTGTTCCACGGCTTCCTGCGGTGGCCTAATAGCTTTGCCTATCCGTTGTATACCAGCTGCAGCAATTGGGCCGCGAGTCGGTCATTCTTGTCGGCGATGTTTGATATTGTCTTGTCAATGCCTTGCACGTCGGCCACGTCAGCTTTCAAAGATTGTAGGGTGCCACTAAGAGGTGATCCGCGATCTTGCGCCGCTGTCAATTCTACCGCTGGTTTCTTGAGAATATCGAGGACATACAGTGTGAATAGTGAGTCAAATGAGGAATTGCTCTGAAGACTGGTCATCTACTGTACCATTAGCTCCTGCCTCAAACAGCTGGTGAGCCATATCAAAGCCGATATCCCTTCCACCGCCTGTAGTGATAATCACTTTTCCCCAGACTTCAAACTAGTCGAAGGGGTAAATGTCGTTCTCCGGCTTCGCATTCTCCGAAAAGGATTTTGCATAGGATGGGGCCACCGACGTGAAGCGAAGCCTCACTGGTTGTGGTAATCGTCTCAGAGTAGATAGCATGTTGGAACAATGAGCAACCGTATAGCCGCAGACTGTTGAGGTGCGCGATGAACAGGCCCACATAATGATCTCGTAGGCATAGATCTTTTTTCATCAATTTCATCATGATGTGAGTATTGTCTGTGGCTGCGGTGGTGAAGATGCTTGAGCTCCAGTCACAGACCAAAGTTGCATATTCAGTCCAGTGGTGCTGGCCGTAGGGCTTGTATATGCGGCCGAGCAAGGTAATTACTCCCGTGAGACGGCAACAAAACGTGCGAACCCCTGACCAGGTCTCCTACGATGGCAAGGGGTCAGGACGTCATTTGTCCCAAGACGAGACGATTTGGCATCGGTCAAATCAGCCCTGTACTATAACTCAGTCATCAAAAACTCGACTCGCCCCTGGAAAATCCGGGGGCCAAGACCCTGGGTTTGTTGGTACAACTGGTGAGACTTGAAGTTTGCCAAAACGTGGAGAATAACGCAATGATGTTATTCCAAAGGCCGTGGAAGGGGAAGTGTGCCTGAGAACTAGGGTGTCAATGCTTTTCACGAGGAGGACGATCACTTGAGTGGTGGTCATGTGATGATAAGAACGAGGGCGCACGTGCTGCTTATCAGACCAGCTCCAGGTGAGTCATGACTTTCTTAAGGTTCCCCGGATGTTTCGTTGCTTCGTCGAGTGCCACTGCTCTGGTTCACCAACTGTGTCTCCGTATCTAGGTAGAGCACTTCCTGAGATGTCGAGGAAGCCTGCCAGATAGCAACCTACCTTTTGATGCAGAATGGCAGTTAGTTAGTAACCTCATGCCTGAAATGGTGGACGAGGAGACCTCGTCAACCCCGCGGAGGTAAAAGGACATCACTACTCCGTACAGCGTTTACGTACTGAGGTGTTCTGGACAACTAGCTAACCCCGGTGCTAACACGTTAGCGTCGCCCTCCTCTCATTTGAATGATTTTGACCTGCAGGACTTGTAAAGTATTCCTCCGCCTCTACCACGCGAGTCCCACACACTGGTGTTCTGGGAGGACTACGCAATCTCACCCTGGCATACTTTCAGGGGTGGCAAGTGACTATGGCAACTGCGACGCCATCCCAGTCTTGCTAGAGATCTACCCGAGTGATCCGGCCTACCAGGCGCTGGATTATGCCCCGCTGGAGAAGTACCTGGCGTGTTGGAAGCTCTCGCCCTTTCATATGGCGTGTGCGGAGGCACATCGTGATCGGACCCTTTGGCTGTTATCGGAGGAGCAGCAGAATGGGGATGAGCGGCTACTGGCCATGCTGGAGGATCTGGGGCATGGCTATGATGGGCGAACGCTGCTGATGCGTGCAGTTGGTGGGTCGTCGCGCCTGAATGGTATGTCGAGTGGAGAGAGGCATTTGTTTGCTTTCTGCTGGATGAGTTAGGTTGTAAGATGCGGGATTCAGACGTTTCTTGCTCTTCTGCGCAGGGGCAGGAACATCGGAGCCTGGGTACAGTACGAAGGGCCGATGATGATGATGACGATGATGATGATGATAATGCCAATAGGGGGAAGGAAGAAGATGCCAAGGGAAGGGTACTTCATCAGTTGTGCTATGTTTTTATTTTTGTTAGACTTAGCGGTTTGAGGAGGGGTCTCGTGGGGAGTTTAATTCGGTGGATGGTTTGCACTGCTTTGGCCATTCCGCTCGTTTATGTCAGAGAGCATCCTGGGGGAGCCCTGAGGACATCCAGCTACGCACTCGTTCAGGACACGTACCCGAATACATTCATCTGTCGGTTTCATTTGAGTCCTACTCTATTCTTTCTCTGCATATGATTCTGCCCATACTGCTGCCATGCCGCCGCTCTGGTGAGGTCGGTTGTTCGCTCGTGCCCCGCCCTGCTTGGATCTGATCGTGCATGCTGCCTTGAGCATATTCCCCGTTATAATACGTACATTAATATATACCTAGTTGTTGTAGGCTGCATATCGCTTATCAAGGGGTTAGCGTAAATGAGACACACACACACACACACAAACCGACTGTGGCTCTAAATGACCAGTTTATCTTGCACTATCCGAAGAGCCGAAAACACTAGCGTAGATTGATGCGGTGCTCAAGGAAAGGGATGCAATTTTGATAGAAATGTTTGACTTAATACCTCTGCCAAACGCCCAACTCTTCAGGCACATTCCGCATGCTAAAGTATCCCGAGCTTTCGAGGTTCCTGCGAAGCTCGCGGAACTTGCTCCTTTTTGCATTGCGTTCGAAAAGAATGTCAATCTCCAGATAACTCAAGCCGAAGGTCTCTGGCAGTCTCCAGTAGGTCCAGAGAAGGGCCAGAGCTGTTGTGCCAGCGAAGAAGAAAGAAGACTTTCCCTTCCAATTCCATCCCGTGGGGCTTAGCATATGTGGTGTCATCCAATTGATGAGAATCCCGGCTAAATTATAGGCAATCCGAGCCAGGACCACAGTTTTGGTACGAAGCCGAGTCGATGGGATTTCCGCGACTAGAACATAGCACACGGGTCCGATCGTCATATCGTATACAAATGTCAAAAGCAAAAGCAAAGACCCAAGAGTCCAGAGCTGCCCATGGGATGTTGGAAGACTGCCCACAATCCCACTGACCAGCAAAATAGCAAGTAGGGCTGAAAGGCCGCAGAGATAGAGCGTACGACGTCCGAACCGTGACAAGGCTGACCAAGAGATCACAGCGCCAACTATGGCTAGTCCATAGATTCCCAGGGAGAGATTGAATGCGTTGTCGACACTGAAACCAGCTTGCTCGTAAAATGTTGTGGCCCAGCCCATCAAGCTGGTGCCGCATACCTGCTGTGCGATCCAAACCATACAGGCGATCTCGGTCCGTCGGCGATCGACCCCTTTGAAGGCGTCTAGATATGATATGTCCCCGTCATCTTCTTTCAGATATTTTTCAATCTCGTTCGTATGCTCCATCATAGCCACTGTTTGGGCAATGCGGATCTCGTCCTTCCTGGTCAACCTCGTCAAAGATCTTTGGGCATCACGTTGTCGTCCGTGGCGGATCAACCACCATGGAGACTCTGGGGCGAATGCGACTGCGACTAGAATGGGCAGCCCAATAGCCCACTGAAGTGCAAAAGGGATCCGATACGACCATTGGGACGTATTGTCGACCAAATTTCTCAGTATTCCTGTAGCCAAGAATTGACCAAGAACCCAGCACAGGTTCACATTACTGAGGAGATAGGCACGTAACGTGATAGGCATCACTTCCGCTGCGTATGTGGTGGATAATGTTTGAAAAACGCCCCATGGAATCCCACACAAAATTTGTGCTGCCAACAACATCCGGATATTTGCCGCAAAAAATGCCAACAAAATACTGAACATTAAGATTGTCAACGCAGAGACCATTGTCCAGCGATAGCCGATTCGATCAGCGACGAAGCCATTCACAAGCAGTCCAACTATCTCACCAGCCTCGGCTGCAGTTGACAAAGCGAATTGCCACGTTGAGGAAATTTGATACCCGGAGTCGGGTGTTGGTGTGCCGTATCGTTGCTTAAATGCAGGGAATGCGAAGAAGTTGAAAATAAGGAGGGTATCGAAACCCTCCATTATCAGGGTGGAAGATAAGATGAATGACCAGGCGATGGCCTTGGGGTACAAGCGACACCCGCGAATGAAGGTCAGTTCCTGCTCTGCTTGGGTGGCTGCCCGCGCTGGAGAATCGAGCGCTCGCAATTCAGGCAATGCCGTCGCGAGCTCTGCGGTGAGGACAGCAGCATCAGTTCGATTGAACGTCGCACTGTTGCGACTACTTTGCTCGGTGTGTAGATAGGACGGAGAGGATGCCGTGCTGTTGAGGATCACGGTTCCCGTTGCTAGATTTGGAGCATATTCTAAACGATTCGAAAAGTTCCATCAGGAGAAAGAGACAAGGGTACGCACCACACTGAATATCACTTTCTTTGGATATCGGCATTATAACGTTCCTTGTAACGAGTCAAGCTCTTGCCTTTACCAGTTGTCGTCGGCACACGCGTGGCTCAACTGATAGACCAGCTTGATGCGATTAAGTAGCAGAACACCGAAGCATTGATATAATGATGGTAGCAGACTTCCTGCTTTAAGGCGTCTCGCCCGGTCAAGCGTGGTGCTGTGAAACTTCACCCTGAGGTTCTTGCCACCCCAAGAAAGCAACCACATTTCCCCTGCTCGACAACCTTGGACTTCACAAGCCACAATTCCGACAACTGGCTGCTTCGCTCTGAACGTGATTTCCCTCGAAAGCTACTGGTCCATAGTCTTGGCGTTCCAATGATGGGGTAAGACTCTTAGTAGATTCCTGGATCCGACACGGTCTAGAACTGAAAAAAAAAACCTTAATTATACTTGCGCACCACGTCGGCACCTTTTTATCAGTCATAAGGTTACCCGCTTTCCATTATCTTCCAATTCCAGCCATATTTTCTTTCATGGTGGAATTGACCTTTTTGAAGCCTCCCGCCTCGAATTAACTTGGACTAGACCGGCTCTATTATCAGCCCTTGAATCTAGAGTTTGCTGCTTCCGTACAACATCCTACAATTCTTAGAGCAAAAGGACTGTTGTTCCCTTGCTTATTCCTGTTACTTTTCTCCTCGCAAACGGTTCTCGAATTTCCCGTGCTGATCTCACGAATGTAGATCTTAGACTTGCGCCTGGACCTCTCGCAACGAACATGAGCCTGAAACCTAGACTCACGAGTTAGAACTTACAAGATCGCAAATAATTTAAACCTCTAGACACTACAAAGGCCATATCAAGTTCCGCGAAAATCCTCCGCATGCGCTGTAGAGATAGTACAATATAAGCGCACACTGATTACTGGCTAGACCTCTTTGTTAATTAAATCGGCGCCCTACAGCAGAATCCAGGTGAGCCATAGTGCTCCCAAGCTGAGTGCAGGGCCCTGCGCTCACCTATACTGTATTCACGTTTAAACAGTTCTTTTTGGGGAGGGAGGGGTCCGGTAAATCTATTTACCGGAGTAAGGTTCGATCCATATGAGCCACTACAATAGGTAAGCTCATGCTTCGCAAGGGCTGGTTTTGGCGTTATCTTGATCCAATCACATCATCGATTATTTAGATATCTATCTCTCGGGAGGTTGAATTAGTGGTGGGGTATAGAGGTGCTGAACATATCGAGGTTATAAGCGAATACATAATAAAGTGTTCTAAGTAATCGACGTCAGAAGCAATACGCAATATGCATTCCAACGCAGGGGTACATCAATGAATTCAAAATATAGACTATGTGTTCTTGGCTCCAAGGCGAGAAAGTCAACATAAGAAAGTTGCACCAGTTTCGACTCTCGAGACATGCTGTACGGCCAGGTAACTCTTCACGGGGTCACTCTTCAGGATAGTTCTGGAAAAACTCATCCAGCTATGTGGACTTGAGCTGGCGGCTTAACGTTGCTGCAACTACTATCGAAGTTGAGTGACCTTGTCATGTTAGGCAAGATTATGTCGACAGACGTGGATTGTTCGGTCGTTAGCGCGTCGGCTTTGTGCATGGGTGCGAGAGTCTTTGGAAAGTTACTCCCAACACAATCGCATTGCAAATTTCGTGCTGGCATTGGATTCATATTAGGTTCATTTGTGTATGGCGGAACGTAGATGTTGGACGAAGTCGCCTTGCAGGACAGAACAGTGATAGGCGTTTCGATAATCAGGAGCTGGAAAGCATACGGTTCTCTCGTGGCTGTCTTATCCATCTTGGAAAGACACAGGACGATCTGTGTGAGAGTTAGCAGAACTGCATAGATGGACAATATCTAAGACCCAAGACACATCAGCAGATTTAGCGACTCCTTACCTGAATCCAGTGGTTCACTTCCAGTTTTCCTGATTTAGCGCTTGTTTGAAGCCGTTGCCACTGTGGCCTTTCTTTTAATTCGTGGCATCTAGGCAATTGCACATCCAAATCAATCTGACGCGTTTCTAGTACTTTCCCGAGTAGACTTGGAGTTTGTATGTTCGCGAGTCGTATCGAGCCTTGGTCTGAAGTGATTTGAAATCTACTGCCAGGAAAAGTGCTCTTATGTTCCATTCCAGCCTGTTTTTCGAACAGAAGCACTTTCCTCCTGCCTAGCTGTAGCAAGCGGGCTTCTCGTCCTGTTTTCCAATACTGCATGCTCTGAGACACGTAGACTTTGATCCAGGAACATTTCAGATCCGCGAAAGGCGTCAACTTTAACGTTATTGGTATCCCCGAGCCAAAAGGGAAGCTCCTGCCGAGGATGCAAGCATCATAGTGGAGCTGCTCACGCCAGTCCTTTGAGATGATGATTGGCTCAATTAACTCCAACGAATGCTCCGGAGGCAATCGAAGAAGAGGGATCTCAAGTTTCAACCGCATTTTTGAACGGAATATCCCAGGAGATTCGACTTTCGCCTCGAGGTAGTAGCCAATAGATATCAGCTCAGTGCTGATAGTTTCAGGAAGGGAGCTATGCACGAGAAACTCGAAGGGGTATATATAATCGCCGGCAAGAAATATGCTGTAATTGCCTTTCAGGTGACTAAAATATCGTGGGATTTCGTGACGATCGCTCAGAATTTTAGACTGATATAAGCTGCCTGGATCATAATCGGGCGGAGAAACCTGCTCCTCCCAAAATGCTGGAATAGGGCTTTTGACATATCGGCCAGTCTCTGTAGCCACTATAGACTTGTCGTATAAGGGGTAGTGGCCTCTGTCTAAGAACGTCGTATTCCCGTCCTCGAAGTAGGTAATACAAGATGTGATGAGATCCTGTCTTCTAGTACTCTCTAGTAAGAGCACAGAATCATGCGTTAGCTACGTGAGAAACGTCCAGCAGTGCCGTCTTAGCGCCCAAGGCAATTAAAAGGCATACCTCCTAACGGTTGGAACCTAGCTAGACCATGAAAGGAGACACATATGCTCTTGATTTTGGTCTGTTGATTGACTTTCAGATGCAGGTAGCCCCGAGTGACAGCCGGCTTGGTCTCGGAATGGCCACCAAGCCTGCCGTCTCCTTGCAAAAATATGACCGGCTCGAGCGGTATGAGGCTAAGTTGAATTGCTCCTCGGATGCCCACAGTTTGCCTCGATGAATGGCAGTCAATAACTGGAGAACTTAAAGACAGTAGGATTTGCTCCTCGCAAGTAGACATGTCTGCGATCATTTCAGACGCAGTCCTGTAATATAAGCTGAAGGTACATACTCAGTTCAATGTACTGCCACTTCCAAATTGAGTGCAAGTAGAAAGGGACTTGGGAGTTCCAGACGGAGCTGATTTTGTAGGTGGCAGTGATGTTTGATTGAAATAATGCTGTGTGTTGGCTAGCTTTGGCAATCGCTAAGAATTTCGCATTTTATGATGTCGCAAAATTCAACGGACCAGTGCAAGACTGTTTTATGATAAATACCGCGCAGCTGCCCCAGGCCCTTTCGGCCGTCGGCGTGGAACGTATAGGTTGTTTTGAGGTGGCAATTTTTCAGGAGCTTTCTCGAGCGACTTGTTATTCCTTCCTACCTATAGCTGTCATGTTTCTAAAAGGCCTGGGCCAGACTTGCCCTATGGCGCAGCGATATATGTTAGGGGGCGAATCGCGCCATATTTCCGCCCCGTGGCTCGCGCCACTTGCTCATGATTTTCTTCACGGTTGAATCATTTGTAGTGAGGCGAGTTCGCCAGGATTTCTAGAGAAAGCGTCATGATCGATGAGTAGCCACGGGTAGACGGCTGTACTGAGCCACATCTTCCCCGCGAACCGTGCATTTGTAGTTGATTTATCCCGCAATTACCGGCCACCTTAACTCTATTGTCGCTATAGGGAGGATTTTCCTTCCCCCTTTCCACCCCTAAACTACCGATTTAACTCACACCAGAAATTGCGCGTTCTTACCTACTTGCATATTTTAACCACATATAATGCCATCAAAACGCACTGAATCTTGGCAAAAAGCGACCGAGCAAGAGGCAGGACTCTCTTAACGGTACGGGCTATTTATATTGGAGCTACTGAGGAACAGGAAAGGAGCGGAAAGATCTCATGGACGATGATTGGCAGAGGAGATGAGGAGGCAAAAGAGAAGAGACCGGCAGACCTTTGGTGGGCGAGGGCGCGAGGACGGCTACTCGAGATGGTCACGTGATATCGTCGCAACAATTTAAAGGATCAACTTGAATCGATTCGCGCAACTGCAAGCGATTTGGTGTATCTTATATGACCTTGTCTTAACGGACTTAATAGCCTAACTTCACAGATTGATGTACGCCCAAACGGCCATAAAATTAACTGCAATTCTGGACTTGTATTCAGCTAACCCTGACTGGTGACTTGAGTCCGCGTAAACTCCTATCGCAGTTACGGTATAGCGTGACGATACTAGATCAGAATTTACAGGTTAACATAATTAATTATAACTGGACACGGCCACGGGGAGCCTATAATTTCAATAATCTCGTTGTACTCCGTAGCTAGTACCGTCAGTAGTGGTTGAACCATCAGGTAAGTGACAGCACTAAAACCTGGAATGATCATAATCGTAGATTTTCGAAAGGCATAGTTGCATGCAGTACAACTCAAATCTGTAAAGGGTCACCAATTGTTGCTATTACTTCTTCTACTTACTGAGCTTTGCTCTAAACCATTGCGTATAGGCTAGCTACCGCGTGTATATTTAATGCGGCCGTTTTGCACATCAATAAGATAAGTCATTACCCTCTTTGTTGGCTAGTTCCCGCAAAGATTTAAAGCAGATTGCTGGTATAGTAGTTAGTTCAAGATGATGTGTAGGTAGGAAGACGCGATTTTGGTAGGGGTGGCCCGCACGGCTACTAGTCATTTTCCTTGTGATAAACACAAATTAATATCTTCATATTCATCCTGGTGCTCGAACACGCCAACAACCTACTCACTGTGTTCTAAACTTCCAACCTGAATATGTCGCTAGTCCTACCCTTCCACCGTGGTGTGCTTTCGACTGTTGGTTATGTTCTCTAATCTATGAGAATAGCCATCTATACCAGAAAAGTCCTTTTTTCATGGCCTAAGGCCATATGTACAAGTGGGACCTTTCTGGAACATTAACGAGGCTTCAGGAAAATGAGTAGCTTGATATAATAAGCCGAATGCAGAAATAAATTAGGCCAGAAAATGAGAACCAAACACGAACGGCCATTTCTGTCTTAACGTTGACTGAGTTCCACTGTATACTTAAGGCACCGATGATGAATAGTGACCCCATAACCACTGATACATAGAATGTAAGGGATAAAGAGGCGTTGTAAGCTAGGAGTATAGGGGGTAGGTAGAAGCCCTTGCGGGACTAACTCACGAAACCAAGTCGCCCTACTCTCAAGGACTATCATGGGATCCACGGAACGCACTTGGGCAATATGTAGTGAAATTCGATATGAGTTGGTTCTGGAAAATACTCTGTGCGACCAACAGAAACACCGCACCTTTGAGGCTCTAAGAAAACCTCATTATCGCTGTGCCGATCGGCACGTCGGCCGCTGGTAGTGAAGCCTGAACTGCAACCATTATCTGCTGCAGGCCACAGCTGACACCCAATGCAAAGAAAATCTGGTATTTGATCGATAATCTGGTATCCAATCCAATGAGAGGCACTTGTGTCGACTTGGAAGCTAGAAATCATACCGGCGCCAAGACCCATCAAGATGGACCACAGTAACATGAATGGAGTGAAGTAGCCAGCCATTGTGACTGCTATCCCGCTGTGGTAACTAACGTCAGCATCATCGGAAGGTTCATTATACCTGAATTGAAAGCCGATGCGCCCTCGTAGCTTGAAACCATATAGCGATCTACAAAAGGTGTCAGTTACGGGGTTGGACAGTCCTGGGGACAAATATACACAAAACACCATGACATGGAATGCCACGCCCTGGAATGCACCAAACAGAGCACAGCCCCAGACATCACGGTTCTTGAAAACCCGTGGTGGAACAGTAGCTACGTCTTCCTTCTAAATTTCGCCTAGAGGAAGCCGACCATCAGAGGGCCAAAGATGATAAATAGGGCCATAATCCGGCCACTATTCCACGCACACTCAGAACCAACCCATTGTAATGCCAGCAGAAAGCAGGCGACCCCCGGCACGAATAGAGCTATTCCTTATATCAAAGATCCGAAGCCTCTCCAGGAATGCCATAGGTCTTATGGTGTTTTTACAAGGAGGCTTGAAAAAGAAGACAAAGGTTGCCATTATCAACCCAAATGGTAGTTGATATAAAGCTAAGCGCCAACTGACATGGTCTGTAAACGCGCCTCCGATCCTTCGTCCGTAGGCTAGTATTGCTTGGTTTATCCGTAAGAGTTAACTTACCCGTGGCAGAGACTACCCCAGATCGCTTCTCTAGCCAGCTAACCCGGCTGGAAGATAATTGACACTCATGACACGCGTCGGTTACGAGCGTAGCCTGAATCGGCAGGAAAGTCACGAATATTACGCACATTTTAGATCTTAGCGATCGTAGGGAGTCTAACGGACAGCGGGGCTTTCATAACTGGCGAGTTGAACTTGATTAGTGGGTCCCGATTCACGATAACAGAAAGCTGAGCATTTCTCAGATTTAGGTTGCATCTAAGCGCCACCTCGGTCCCTCGGGACCTCGTATTCCTAAGACTTTCCTATTTAGTCATAGCACCACCCAGCAAAACACTAAACGTGGCAATGCTGAGCTTGAAGGTTTGACCCCTGAGTATACAGAAAAACTATATAACACCAGCTTATTCCATCTCGCGCTTTTCCAGATAGCAGGTCAAGCATTCTGTCCTTCTCTTTTCGCCAAGAAAATATTTTGTTTCGCAAAATCTGCAACGAACCCCAACTGTTACCATACCAGAACCATGTCAGCCAGTTCCGTGACTTCAGAAGAGGTGCAGCCACTCGGCCATGTCTTGACATATTACGTCTACCACGAAAGCGAAAGGCATTTCTCGCTTTTGCCTACGAGGAAGCCTCCAAAAGAGAAGAAAGCGAAAAAGAACGAGAATCGAAAACAAAATGACGACGCAAATTACATTGATAAGGCGCCCGCGGAAGCAGAAAATACCCAGGGGTATTTCGTGCACCAGCCCTACGTCTCGTTTCATAAACCACCGCGCACGCTTCGACGGGGAACAACAAAGAACGCGCCACCAATTTGCCTCATTCACAACTCCATGTGCTGGAATAAGTGGAAACTCCAATTTTCAGAGAGACTAGCAAGTGTCGTTGACGAGAGGGGTGTTGTCCGGGAGGAGTATAATGATGACACCGAGACCAAAGACGACATGGCACTCAAAGGGTATAAGGTCCGGTCGTGGCGGCTGTGGGGGGAATCGGGAAAAGAATATCATCGAGAGGTGAATTTAAGAAGAGAGCAGGCAGAACAAAGACAGGGAAATGTGAAGGAGGACAGGGATACATTATCGACAGCATCACTTCCGATCGACTCTTATGTGCCGACGCTTCGTGGCGTCAAGGAGGTCATTTATCTCAGCTGGATGTCTCCAATGTCCAAGGATACACGCTGTTACCATTTTCAGTATGCCGGATTGGACTTCTATTGGAAAGGAACTCACATCGAGAGCGATGGCGTGTACAGCGGCGTATTTCTACGACATAACCATCTAAAGCTTATTGTGAAGCTTCCCCAGAGCCAATACTCGCAACCGGACAGTGAGGAGCGCAATCATTCGGAGTCGGGACTTTGTCTGGCAAGATACACAAGCTCTATAGACCCTGAAATGGCCGGGACGCTAGAGATCTTCGAGTCGGTTGCGTCCGTCCTGCAGGATTATATATCCTTCGATGACATTATGGAGCCTGGGTTCGAGAAGACGTCCGATTCTAAAAGGCTAAGGAGTATCTGCGAAGTTCTCCTAACGACAGCTGTGTGCATGATCATTGGAGAATATCAGAAACGAATGTGGGTGAAAGGGGTTTTCTGGGGACTTGTGGGCGCTGGTGTTGGCGAAGCCACCCATGCGTGAGATCAGTCTTTCTTTCCGTTACTGCTTCAAGAATATAGAGGAGCTTGAGTATTTGTAGTCAAATCGAACCAGGTTTGCTCTTGCGGGTTTGATGACTTGCTAGTTTTGTAAAGATAGCGTTCAATTTCACGGAGCGCCCACTCAATTATTGACTTACATGGAATACATCTCGATTTCCTACAACGTAATTCAGTCTCGCCGTTCACACGGTCGGCCCGCTCACCCTACCCTACTCGGAGTCGCAGCCCGGATGCAGAGTACCTGCCTAACGTTCGCTATCATTACGGCAAGCTCGGTATTATCTGCGAGGTCACAATACGTGTCCTCAAGACCAAGCCGTTGCAGGCCGGTTTCCAGGTAACGCAAATCCACGCATTCCTTGACAACCTTACCACGGACCTACGGGCTCTGAAGGGAGACTACGACCAGGTGTTTAGTAATGTTACGCTCAGGCACGAAGAGATCAAATCAACAAGTAGTAGCACTCAACGAAGCAACTAAGCATGAGAAAGGAAGAAGGAAAGGAGAGATGGCGAGAGTGCTAAATAGTAGATAGATGCCTTAGGCACCAGGCATCAACTAGCAAACATGTGAATGATTACATCCATGACTAATATTAAGTAAACCGGCCCTTATGCGAGGCATATTGTTGTGGTTAATGATCAAAATATTGTCTACAACGCGATATATAACTCCGTTATACACGTTCAAAGGGTTTGGTGGGCTATAATAGGAAGGCCGCCGAAGGCGGTGCTTTCAGCGGTCAGCCAGGGTCCCAGACTTTAGCGGTGCCACTGTACGTATCCCGACTACAGTATCAGGAATGCGCCGCTTTGAGATAAGGAACAACCCCAAGCGTTGCTACATACCATACCCGAGATCTAAGTGAGATAAACACGCTTCGATAGCATGCACTCTCTAACCTAGTGTCGGTTGGGCCAGTGTTTCTAGTTAGGGTCGCCCGCCTAACCATCTCCAAGAGGGGGAGCCTTGTCTAGCCGACCGTAATTCAGGTTCTTGCAATGCTACCGTGAAATCAAATAAAATTTATGTAAATTTTCGACTCCGAAACCTGTTTCTACGCTAACTAGTCATTGATTCTGACGCAATCATAAGCCGGCGGGTCAGTCTAAGCAATCCTGTACCATGGTATGATGCGTGACTATTATATGCTCACCGTAGAACGCCAACCCGTTGCTAACTGATTCTCTTATAAATGTCCTGCATAAGCTGTATCATGAAGCCGGCTAGCCATGCCTAGAAATACCTCCTTTTTGTCTGCGGCATACCCACCGCCTTTTGCTAGACATGATGGTCTTCGTCTCGAGCACGACACTGTGCATGGCCCGCTCTCTTTTTTCAATCCAACGCAGGCGCGCTTTTACCTAGATGAGACACAGGCGAAGCTGCATCTCCCGTCCCTTGACCATGGGCTTTCGCATCAACGCGCAACCCAAGTCGCATTGCCAGGTGTATACATCAATTGGCGATCGCGAGATAATCGCAAAGGGAGACACCCTTTAGGTGTCGATCAGTCTCACCCGGACTCAACAGCGACTTTCCGCGCTGTTGGCCGTGGCCTGTTACGCATGTGCACTGAATTTCCATATTGGGACGTTTCCTACCTGATCGCCGTGTTCTTCTCCCTTGGATGCCTTCTTTTCGTAATCAGTGGCTTATTTTATTGGTTACCATCCGCGTCTCCCAGCTCCGAATTTTCCACAGAGACCATGGCCGGAGATATACTGTCGTTTGTCGGAGCCACGCTTTTCCAGATCGGAGCCATACTTCTCGTGTTCGAAGCGTGCAATGAGAGCCGCACGGGATGCTTCGGGTGGGCTCTTCACCGGGCTTTCGAAGGAGACCCTGGTGCTTCCGCCGGAAGGTTGATTGCCAGAGCCGACATACACAGTTGCCAGCATCACCATCAGAGGAGGCGCAGGTCAAATCTAGCGAAGCATGGGCAGGCCGTGGTGCAGCAAACGCCTGCTCCGGAACGCCAGTGGACCTGGTTCCCTACTTGGCGGGAGCTAACATCACATTACTTTCACGAAATCGGTTTTTTGGCTTCCTTCATAATGTTTATTGGAGCTACCATCTTCTATGTCTGCGGTATCTGCACCCTTCCTTGGATTTACAATAACATGAGTTTGGGTGCGATTGAGGGTGTGTACTATCTTACATATCTTATTGGTGGAGTCTTCTTCATCGTTTCATCCGCCCTGTATATGCTAGAAACCCAGCCAACTTGGTACACCCCCGCGACGCATATCCTGGGGTGGCATATCGGGGCGTGGAATATGGTCGGATCTGTTGGCTGGACCTTGGCCGCATCATTTGGTTACTGTTCCCCCAGTTGGTGTTCCTACCAGAGCGACTTGACCCTGATCTGGGCTTCGGCCGCGTTTCTTATCGGCAGCATGCTACTGTGGTATGAGGCACTTCAGAAATATCCCGTCGAAAAGACGAGATAACGTGTGCTTTTCGTGTGCTCAGCGAGCAGGGCGAGTTTTGTGACTAAACTCCTTGCAAGTGTCTATCAACTGCCGAGACTTGATAGTTTTCGTCTTTACACCGTGCTTTAGGGGCTTAGGACACGATGCAAGACGTCCTCCGACCGGTGGTTTCCTGTTAATAGACTGTCTCTGCCTCTACATAAGGCCTTTCCTTGCCAGATTGCTTCTTCTTCCTTAGAGATCCTCAGAGATTCCTACCTGGAGCAATTAACTGCCTTCTCTCTCTAAAGTGTTCCTATTCGGCTATTCCTATGCGTAGCTGCTAGCCTAACCTAGTCCTAATCGTTTCTAAACGTTCTTAATAACTAGGATCGCTAGTTAACGTAATCTATGGCCTAGGCCCCTAGTTAGTTAGGGGGTATTCCTATTACTAATTTCTAAAAGATTATAGTTATGATATATCTCTACTAAACCGAAATTAATGAGCGCTCTTTAAATCTAGTATTTAATACAGTAATTAACGGTACTATTAATAACCCTAGTATTGTGAAGGGCTGTAGCAGAATTGATTCAATTATACTAGGCCAACATGCTGTTTACAACAATCTTGAAGAAAGAGAGGGAAACGGTCCCTCTTCGGTGGTGAAACGATGCTGGGGCCTTTCTGCCGAAGGCGGTGTCTATCCTTTTCTTGGATTTGGTATTCTTTTGCAGAAGAATACGTGAGACCGTCCTTCGTCGTTAACCGCCAAAGTGATCCATAAGGCCATGGCCAACGGTTTACTGCCAGGCTCTGGCCTGTTACAACATCAACTTGTTTTCACGGATCCAAGGCTATGATGTAATGCACAAAGTCTAAGACATAACCCGGCGGCCATATCCCGGCCGCACTCGCTAGCGCACACCGCCCACCTCGGCCTAATAATGTACTCACGCGTATGGGAATCTAATATCTTTCTACCATTTCAAGGCTTTCCTTCGCTAAAATTGCCTCCTATTTGGTGATCTTGCTTTTGAAGGTTTCTACGGGCATCTCACAGCCAAGATAATGAATATACAGTTCTCGTTTGATTCTGCCGTCTCCCTTCGTCGACCTGGTCTGCTTGTGCAGCCAAATCTCTCTGGTTCTTTTCTTCGACGTGCCGGTTCCGACCAGGCACGCAATACGGAGCGACCGACTGCTGCATTTTATAACATTATTGATGGTAACCACCCTGTGGTGCGGCACTCAGTGAGCGATATTAACAATGGCAATTTCTCCGCGTATGTTCTGGTGCCACTATGGTTTGTTGTTGGTGTCGAACCCTGGAACTGGCCCAGATCCAGACTCGCCAAGGCCTTCTATTAGTCCGATCAGCCCGCCCTGACGGCGCCACGGCGTGGCTTGCGATGATGTCATGGAGTAGAGTGGGTCAATCTACTCAAGGAACCCAGCCGGTAAGATGAGTATTAAACCCTTGCTACCACCTTTAGAAATACTGGTTTTCTCGTTTCATTTTTCGAATACGCATTCGGAATCTCTCCCTTCGACTCAGTTTACCATGGCTGCGACCGGAGGTCTGAGTTTGCAGCCACGCTACAGACTGGCGCAGGAACGGGAATTCTACAAGTAGGACTTGTCCCCTCAACATGCCTTTCGTGTAGGGAGAATTGGTGGAACTCGACTGATCTCCCGGTTGTGGCAGGTATGTCCCGCACGAGCATGCCGCGTCGCCTTATGCTCCCTTCGATCATGCGAGCCACAATACGTTTATCGCACATCCGTCGCCAGATTCTACCTTGACCTCTTTCGCCCAACTAGGGGCCATCCGTCTAGGGACACAACGAGCCTTGATTTCACTTTTCGATCGTACCCATCAGCACATCCTGGCGGAAGCCACCCCTACCATAAGCTTGACCGGTGGCCACTTTCAAGATGACCGTGAGCGGCTAAAGCTAGGATGCTGCGTTCTCCCGAAAGAGAGGGGGTTTTGCCAACTTGTCGAGGGCTTACTGTTGGGGGAATATAAAAAGGAAAACAGAATTGTTGAAGATCGCACTTTGGTCATTTTAGACGCGACCGAGAATGAACGCGTCAGATCCCGCAATTTACTCGATGAACTATCCGACATCCGTTTCTACGCAGCAGCGCCTATAGTCAGTCCGCGGGGATTTACAATCGGTGCATATTGCGTGATGGATAGCGAACCGAGGACATCGGGTCCTGATCAACACGCGTTGCAGTTCATGAAGGATATGGCTGTAACTGTCATGGATCACTTGGCAATGGCGCATTCTACACGCAAAAGCCGCGAGGCAGAACGCATGATCGTGGGACTAGGCAGTTTCGTTGAAGGAAGAACGACCCTTCGCGATTCATGGAGAGAAGCCAACGCTCAATTCGCTGAATCCGAACGCTCCGGGCAGGCTACAGAGGGCCAATTAAACATTCATCAACAGCGTATACAAGAGGTCGCCGCAGAAGAAGAGGCGCACGAAGGACTTGTCTTTCGTGACAAACCTCAAGGAGCTGAAGAAAAGCCTGAACTACATCCATCAAACAGCTGCGCTCAGGCAGAAAGCCGAAGCGGAGGACCCAGGACAGAGCCCCCTCAAGATGATCACAAAGTCCGGAAGGTGCTTGCACGCAAAGCCCTGCAAGATGACACCTTATCGAACAGCATTAAACTTATTTTTTCTCGTGCTGCAAACTTGATTAGGGAGTCGATCGGAGCGGAGGGAGTGATATTTCTCGATGCAAATAGCGAGCGTTTTGGGAGTCTTGTCAAGCACTCTAGCCGCAAAGTATCTGGTTCTAGCTCTAATAATACCACATCGAGCAGTGATGAAGGCACCCCACCAGTGTCCCCGGATGAAGACCATGACGGCAATACACTTGTGTCTGAGTGCTTGGGATTTTCGAGTTCGAATGTTTCAAGTATCAATAATGAGTCGAGCGCTGGTCGAGCAGTCACCATACCGGAAGATCTGCTCACTTCGCTTATGCGGCGATATCCTAACGGGAAGATTTTCGCGTACAATGCCCATGGATCGGTCTCAGAAGACAGTGAAGACAGCTCACAGAGTATACCTGACTCTGATCATCCTCCACTTCAAGAACCCAACCGCACTGATGAGAGAAAATCAATCGGCAAAAAGCGGAACAAGCCAACTTTCCAACAAGACGCTGATCATTTAATCAAGATTTTTCCTGGAGCTAGGAACATCCTCCTTTTGCCCATTTGGGACTCAGACAAAAACAGATGGTTTGCCGGAACGTTGGTCTGGACAAATGACCCAGAACGCGTCTTCTCATTTGAGAATGAGCTAGTGTATGTTGCTGCTTTCGCCAATAGTATCATGGCAGAAATTCGTCGACTCGACGTGGAGATAGCGGACAGGGCAAAAACCAATCTCGTCAGCAGCATCACACACGAGCTGCGGAACCCACTGCACGGAATCCTAGGTACGGCGGACATTCTGAGCGACACAGCCATGAATGCCCTGCAACACGGTATGGTCCATACGATCGAGTCATGCGGCCGCACTCTCCTTGATACCATCAACAATCTACTCGATCTCACATTCATCGACAAGTACCAAAAGAAGCGATCTCGCCTGAATGGAAAGCCAGGAGAGAAGTTGTCGGACTTACCTTCCGGTTCTACAGAAGGTGGTCGGGTGCAGAGTAAAGACAGCGGCGAGCAGACTTCGAACACCCATGTCAAGCTGGACGCGGTGCTCGAGGAAGTCACAGAGTGTGTGTTCGCCGGACACAGCTTTTACACCCATCCCCAGGCGCCACCTCCAGCCTTGACGGATTCTTATTCACGGTGGTCTGGCCCAACGAACACGCCCGATCAGGTAGGCCCTCAAGCCAGTCAGGTTACCGTCATTTTCGACATCCAGTCAGATACAGAATGGGAATTCTACACACACGCTGGAGCTTGGCGCCGCATCCTAATGAATGTTTTCGGCAATGCGCTCAAATACACAAAATCCGGCTATGTCTACCTTCAGTTGAAATCCAATCAAAGTCACAAAAAATGTGATCAAGGAACACCGATGGACGAAGAAGAGGAATTTGAAGTTACTCTTACAGTGAGGGACACTGGGATGGGCATTGGCCATGACTATCTGCACAACGATCTTTTCACCCCATTCAAGCAGGAAAATCCGCTTGCATCCGGCAGTGGACTAGGACTGAGCATAGTTCGCCAAGCTGTTGGATTCCTCGGCGGCTCGATCGAAATTGAGTCTACCCAGGGAGTTGGTACCGAACTCACCATCCGGACACCACTCACTCCGTCATCTGGTACTCCAGACACGTCTTCGTCAGAGTCTATGTTTATCTCTCGGCAAGATTATACCCGAGGAAAGACAGTGGGCCTCTTAGGGTTCGGGTCATCTCTCCAGTCACAGCGTGACATAGCCTTGTACTCGTCCTTGGAGCGGCTATGCCAGGACTGGTTTGGCTTAGATGTTGTCAACGTCTCTTCCCTGAAGGGCGAGCACGCACCATTTGACTTCTATTTGGCCGTGCAGACAGAGTTAGACTCTGAGGACACAAAGGGAAGAAACCTGTTCGGCCTTGTTTCACATCTCGCCAATGGAAGTGCGTATAGCCCACCAGTTGTGGTCATCTGCCAATGCCCCGAGGAAGCACACAGAATGTTTGTCGCCTCCAAAAACCAGGATGAAACTCCGCTCTTCGAGTTCATTAGCCAGCCATGCGGGCCTCGGAAATTGGCTCGGGCGTTGGATATTTGTATAAAACGACAGCTCGATCAACAATCTCGCAGTTCCAATAGTGGTCAGCCCACACGCTGGGTGGAAATGCCTGCATCTTCCCATCTACCAATGGATATTGCGCCTGTTGATCCACCAGAAGAAAGGATGAAGATCAGCAAGCGACCCACGGCGGAGACAATGCGCAGTCCACAACATCCATCTCCAACTCATGAGGGAAATCCGAAAGTCATTCCTGGGAGTTCCGCCCTGCCGATTTCACCTTCGGAGGCAGACGATGAACCAGTCTCTCCCAGACAATCCGTTTTACTGGTGGATGACAATGACTTGAACCTCCAGTTACTTTGTGCCTACACAAAGAAGGAAAACTATGATTTCATGACAGCCCAGAATGGGGCAGAAGCAGTTGAAATATACAAGGCACATCCCGGCAAATTCCGGGTTGTTATCATTGGTATCTTCAACCACCAACCTTTCTTTCCGATCCTTTGTGTTGAATCTGACATTGCTAGATATCTCAATGCCAGTTATGGATGGCTTTGAAGCCTCCCGGCAAATTCGTCGCTTAGAAAAGGAGAATCGGGCAAAGCGGAACGAGTCGGAGCAACGGAGACTGCCTCCTACAATCATCGCGGCATTGACCGGGCTCGATAGCGTTAATGCCCAGAAAGAGGCATTTGGTTCTGGCATTGATACTTTCCTTGTAAAGCCAGTCAAACGACCAGATTTGAAGGCTATCCTACGGCGAATGCAAGAGTAAACTAGGTCTGCGTTACGTTTCGGTATATGTATATTAAAGTATTAGAACTCAATTCCAGTTTACGCTATTCTGAAATTAATATCTTTGCAATTCAAAGCAAAGTGTCTTAGAAGTAGCCTCGACCCAGTTTAAATTGACGGCCACTGGCCTAGTAGCCGCCAGATCATTGCAGACCCAGTTTCTGGGTTCTGGGAAGGTGACTAGTGGTAGGTTGCAAGGCTGTGACAGATGACAGAAAGATTATAGCCTGTAGACAAGCCTAATATTTTTGTGGTATGAGCCAAACCGTGTGGACTACCTCCTTTCGTACAATGGATTCTGCAAGGTAACCTTCCAGATCCAGAGGAGCGACGAGTGCAGCAGTTTGAGAATATTGCTTGTTCCTGCTTGTGTCATGGTTGCAGATCAGAATCACGCGAAGACGGTCATCACTATTTCGGCTGCCGCCTTCCTCTTTGTAGGCATCACCTCTTTTGTTGTCAAATTGTCGAATTAGAAGTTGTGGCGGTTCTCATGGCTTACAGCCGACCTTGGGGATTCATAGGTTGGAGTTAGTGATGGTCAATATTTATTGGTGGGCAGGAATGGATGAGCATATGATGAGGGACCGGCCGTAGGGAAGTGCCTCGTGTTTGCTCGCCACGGAGACATGTCGTTGAATGCTTTAATTCTAAGCTTGGATATCGAAGTTGGATGAAATGGACTCCAGTTGTTTGATATTTATGTCCTTCAAGAAGAAGTGTATAATGAATAGTAGCGCTGCGGAATTAATAACATCTCTTCTCAATAAATAAAGGGTAGTACTAGAGCTAGTGCTCTCTCTTACTCCTTCTCTCCCTCGGATAGCCTAACCATCTATTCTTCAGCCGCCTGTTCGGCTCGCTCATGCTTCTCCCTGTAGCTCGTAGTTTTTGTCACTCACTGAGTAGAAATGTGCACGGCCCCGACCTGAGCTGATCAGTGATCAATATGTGATAAGACTGTTCACTCACTGTGATGTGAGCACCCTGATTTGCTCAGTAAGCACCATGATCTGATACTGACCCTGACCTGGGTGTCTCTGCTATAGCGCAGCGATGGGAAGGGCTCGTTCTTAGAGGTTGTCATGATCCATACCCGTCATTCTGCCAGGACACAGGACGCGTCGAACTCAAGAAATACTACCTTCCCGGCCTTGGTAATACAGCTAATATCGTTATCCTTGAACTCATCTATAGGACTCTCCGCACACACAGACTGCTCGCCTAAATTAGTGTGCAGCACTGTGCTAATCCACGAAAGCTAAAATAAATGAGATTTTAGTAGCAGAATTTAGCCATCATGCATATATTTTCTCAGCCAGAAGCAACTATTGCTTAGCGAAGCGGCTTTTGCTTCTAATAAGTTTGCCATAGCGGAAAAAGAGAAACGGGAATGGGATCATGGCAACAGTGAGAAACGCCAACAATGATGACGCCCATTGGTATCCTAATGCTTCAAACATGTGCTCGCCGAAAAGCGGGAATACGGCTACGTTTTCAGGTTAGCTTTATGCTGCAAAATCAAAGTCGTGGCATTTTACTGCCTTCATATACGTACCGGCAAAAATGCATCGGATGAAGCCATTTGCGGCCATAGCGCTTGCTGCGTACGTTGGATAAGCGTCGACCTAATGCAAGTTCTGTCAGTTGTGCCTTTCGAAGGACAAATTGAAGAAAAAATTGTAGTAGTCCAGATAACTTACAAGGAAACCGAAAATAGAGGTAAAAAGCAACAATGCCCTAGTTTGACGTCACCACGTGAGCTTTTGAACCTTTTCCTCTTGCACTTCAATACCGTGTACTTACCCAAATCCAAAGATGGTAGAGCCTATGATAGGAGCAATCCAATGGACCCAGGGGAATGTCGTCCATCCAAACATGAATATGCCAACAGGGACAATCAGAGAGCCTACCATAGCAGCCGGAAGCCGGAACTCGGGCTCGCTAGCACCTTGGATACCCATCTCTCGTTCTTTCTTGTACACAAGACGGTTTCGCGCATTGTTCCAAACCGGATTCATGAAAACAGCCAGGATCATGCCAAGACCAATCCCTAGGAAGGATAGACCGACTTGCCACAAGTTGAAACCATGATTGTTGACAAAGACCAGCGGGAAAGCATCGAAAAATAAGTAAAGAATACCATGCAAGAGTGCTGCAAAAATGCAGAGGCAGAAACACATGGGTTCAAGAATGAGAAGCTGGAATGGTCGGAGTAAGGAGTTGCCAATTGCGTGGGCAACGGACCGGTGCGCTTTTTCTATAGGAGCAAACCATTCGTTGCTTGACTCTTCTCGAAGCTTTCTCGCCTTGTTTCGTAATAGGACCGGATCTAGCTCATGTTAGTTTGGAACAGGGCTTGAAGAATTACGGTCATCAACTTACGAAATGTCTCAGGAACAAGGAAGATGATTGCCAGCCACAAAACAAAAGACCAAATGATTAAAACGTAGTACGTCCATCGCCAATCGAGATAAGAACAGATCAAACCGCCAATCAGGGGACCCAGACTGGGTCCGATAAATGGCGACACTGAGAAAACAGAAATCGGGTGCTGTAGTTGCGCCCTGTCGAAGAGATCGTGAATGGTGCCTCCAGCCACGGCGAGGAAAGCGCTGCCAGCGAAGCCGTCGAGGAAACGGAAAACGAGAATCACTCCGATGTTTTTAGCGACGGCCTGTGGTACAATGAAAATAACATAGATCGTCCAGGAAATGACATAGATAGGTCGCCGACCGTAAAACTCGCTGAGGGGGCCAAGAGCCATAGGACCGAAACTGATACCAAGAACGAAAAGGGAAAGACCAAGAATAGACACTATTCTGGAGTTGCCCAGCTCTGCTTCCATCTGTTGGTATGTCGCGGTATAGATGGAACTAGCGCATGTCCTGAATATGTTGCGTTAGCTTGGGCCAGTTGCTTTGATCGTGCGTTACTTACATGCACAGACTGACAAAACAAATAACAAGAACGATCCGCCATTTTTTCAAAGTGCTGTAGCTACGAGGGCATAGAGGATCCGCATCCTCCCAGCTGACCTCGTAACTGTCTTTTTCCGTGCTCGGTGGGCTCTGGGCTTTTCGGTCTGCCGGTGCGAGAACCGGAGTCGCAGTCTTGCTGTTGTCGTCCAGCGACTGCATTTCGCTGTCTTTGCTTTGCTCTTCCATGATTTTGCGCGATCAGTTTGCTCGATCGATTTTGGCTAGTATGGAAGTAGCCACCACAGCGCTGGGAAGATGCCACGACGAGAACCGTACAGCGCCGGATAAATCGTTTGATTTAGTTTCGACTTAAACAAGGCCTCGCTAGTGTAGTCTTTTTTTTTGCATTACTTAGCAGAATAAATAGAGCGAAATGAGCCGACGCGCCCCTAGTTTCATGAATTCGGAGGGTTGACAAAGGCTGGAATCGGGCTGGCTGGCGGACTAGACCTGGAGCGGAATTCGCGATGATCGGCGTCTGGAACCCTCTCCTAACTGGCGTGGGATCGGAATTAACTCAAAGACCGTACAAAGGGTCCAGGTCCGAACAGCCCCAGTCCGGAGTATTCCCCACTTTATGGATTCTAGACCAACTCAAGCCCCACCAAACCCTCCGTCAGCAAGTGGCCAGCCGGCTTGAAACAGATCGCCCATGCTCAAAAGCAATTATACGACACTACGTCGCCGCCATGTAGCCATACTCTGAAGGTGGTTTCGCCCAAGTCGTGCAAGAATAGACAAACAGCAAACAGCATTCATTTATTCATTATCTTTCGGTGAAAGTCAACCCACCATGACTACTACGGAACGCGGCTATCACAACACGTCATCGTCATACGTCCTCCCCAATGAGTGCGACCTTTCTACATCCCAGGCTGAATTGAGTCCTTCACTAATATGTGCTATGTAGCGCCATTGAGCAGGATCGACTCGATGCGCAAGCCGATGCCATTGTGGCCATGATTGGCGGTGCTCCGTTTTTGGCGTACAACCGTCATCTCACAAACGTCTCCAAGGCAGTCGATATTGGCTGCGGAACCGGTGTTGCAACCATTCAACTGGCTGCTCTGCTCCCCAGCGCAAACGTGGTCGGTATTGACATTACTCCTGTTCCCGCACCTGCACTTGCTGCTGCCTCGCCCAAACTGCAATGGGAGACTGGGAATATTCTAGACGTGGACTTGGAGAAGCAGACGGACAGCCTCAGCCGCGGCGCATTGGCACCAAACACCATTAGCTACTTCTTTGGACGCATGTTGTTCCTGGGTATCGACGACTGGCGCAAGTACTTCCAGGTTGCTAGCCTCATGCTTCATGACCAAGGCATCATAGAGCACCAGGACCTGGATTGGAAGTTCTATCGTGTCGGCACAGACGAATGCCTCAGCGATAGCTGGAAATGGTACGCCCGGCTCATGGAAGCCGTCAAGAAGGCCGGTCTGTCTGAATTTTCTGGATCCAATGCGGCCTCTCTCATGGAGACGGCTGGTCTGAAAGTTATTGAAACTCGGAAGTTTGAGTTTTCGTTTGTCCCGTCGGCCAAGACTCCTAACAGTCAAGCAATGGGTCGATACGTGCAAGCAAAGCTGATGGCAAACTATCCAGAGCTGATGCGAAAACTACTGGGGTCGCTGAACATTGCCAGTGTCGAAGTGGAACAGCTCATCCGCGATGCTTTGAGAGACCTGTCATCTGAGGAAGGAATTCATCAGAAATACACAGTCACTATTGCAAAGAAAGCATGAGCCAAGTTCAAATGTTTTGCTTAATCTGGGTAAGCAAACTAGTAGTGCATGCTGGGCTTTCTTCTGGACAGAAAGGACAGCCAGTCAACGCGAATGTTTATCATGATTTATGTGTATTTTCTCATACAGTTTTTATAAGGACGTACATTGAACATTCTGATGTTTGGAATTTACCAATGCAAAGTTAGAACACTCCCAGAGCAATAGAGAAAGGCAATACTATTAGATGAATTATAGAAATGTTATTTTCCTGCTCACCAGCCTATACTGTCACGGGACAAGACGAGATCAACTCAAGAGATAATCTTGCTATATTGCGATAACACTAAGAGGAATAGGAAATAGAGACATGCGGCGCATGGCGTAGACGTGCTAAGTGCTATTACCCTCGGGCCTTCTACTCTGCCACTCCGGTCAGTCCCGTCAACTAAACTATGCTAATAGGTACTTTTCGGGCTGGCTGATAGATGGCACAGCATTCAAATAAATGACCAGCCTACACGTTACATCACTTTGTACCTGCATTGGTCCTAATACCAGTAGTATTCTACATATGCATATTTTATTTGCTAGTCCTCATCATTCTAAATCTGCTTGATATATTGCTTGTATGTTGTGGGCCACACGCCATTCTTGCCAGGGGAGAGGATACCCTTCGGATCAAGTGCATCCTTAATCTTCTCGCTCAGCTTCATGTGCGCACTATCGTTGAAGTTGTAAGTGCCCGCGACCTGATCCATCAGCGCCAGATGGGCACGATACTCTCCCCATCCACGATCCGCCGCTTCCTGAATCAGAAGCTTGATGAGTTCGTGTGCGCGAGTGCGCATCTCGGGGTCCTCTCGATCGAAGAGGATGCAAACAATGTGATGGATCTCGCGCACACCAACAAGGAATGCGCCGAGGAAATCAAAACCAAACTCCTCGCTGCGACGGCGCGTCAGCTCGTACTGAGCCTCGGCATCGTCTCCAGTGAGCTTGGCGATGGGCGCAAAGAAGAGATGCCCGCCATTTGGCAGCCACGATACCCAGTCCAATTCAGTGATAGACGGGATTCCCACAAATGTATTCTTTCTTGTTTGCAGCGCCTTGTCGTGAGGCCGGTCCTCGGGGAAGTAGAACTTGGCACCCGGGATCTGGCTGAAGGCGCCTTTAATGACCTTCCAGAGAACTTCGCGCACCTCTGGCGGTCCGTATATGCAACCGTAAAAGTTCCAACGGCCAAGGCCTAGCTTCTCAGCAATGGCATCAAGATCAGCATCCGTTAGAAGCTCATTGGAATCCGTATAAGAGCTTCGAGTCCCCTGGGTTTTTTTTAGTTATATTTGGTCGGTACGCTTTGGCGTAAAATGTGCTACATACCTCCATAGCCGCGCTGACAAGGATATTGTCCAGCTTTGGCACGTTCTGGATAACCATTGAAACTCGCAAGGGCCGCATGATCTCGACAATGCGATTCAGATCATCATCTCGGGGAAAGGTGATCATGTATGTCTGCGAGCCGCCCGGGTTGGGCATGAGCCAAACGCCCATCTTTGTTATAATGCCCAGGTTGGATTGAGAAAAGATTCCATCGTGATGCGGGCCAAAACCGTAGTTAAACAGTTGCCAGCACTCATTTGGCTCTTGCTCGTGGGGCGGCGCGTTCTTGTCTGCTTTTGGGTTCGGCAAAGCACCCATGCCTGTTCTTACCAATGATCCGTCGGGAAGAACAACTTCCAACCCGCAATGCATCATCCTGAAAAAGTCAGCTATTTCTTCTCGAAGGCCCAAGACCACCCAAAACATTTAGGGAGGCAAACAATCTTACCAGTGATCTCCGTAAGGGGTATAACCAATGCCTCTCTCCATAGTGTTGCCAATGACAGAGCCGCCGCCCAAGTCAGGACAATCGGCCCAGACCTTGTCTCGCAGGTCATGGTCAACAAGATATTGGTGCAAGTCAAAAAAAGAAACGCCGGGCTCAACAAGAGCATAAGCACTATCTGCGTCTACTTTGAGCACTTTGTTCATGTTTTTGCCCATGTCAAGACCGATGCTGCCAGGTACACGAGGAGCAGCACCTCCATATCCAAGGTTTCTACCCATGGAGAATGGCCAGACAGGTATTTCCATCTCATTGGCAAGGCGCATGATGCTCTGGACACCAGGGACATCCTTAGGAGCGACAGTGCATGAGTGGAGGAACGCCTTCTTTTCCAAGATGTGGAACATGTCATGCACCTTGGAGCGGTCCATATAATCTTGCTGCTGGAGCTGGTCATCACCAGCCACAACAGCAACATTTTCGTCACCAACAATTGCGCTGGCACGGCGCAGGAACTCATGAAACTTGGCTGAAGACGTGTTTGGTGGCAACGAAAGGGGTTCAGGATGACTAGGGGTAACCTGCCCTTGCTCTGCACCATTCGTGTTCGACATGATTTATAGACGGTGATGCCTTGACTAGAGTGTTCCAATAAACACGGCCAAAGTTTTCCTTTTGCAGGATTCAAGTATATAACTATGAACTTGAAGAGCATCACGCAGACAAGCTGGCTCGATAATGGTTAGCAGTGGCCTAAAGAAAACCCACCGAGTGCTCCGCCACTAAAAAATTGGAATATGACTCAAACAAATCGCGGCTCGGAGGCATATAGGGCCGACTGAGCTCCCGAACTGGTGGAACCGCTGCCATCCAAGCCTGATGTCGACCCTAGCGCAACGGGATTGACCCACCTTCAGCCCCTACGGAGAGATTCCTCCAATGAAGACTCTCCTTTCGCTGAGTAGATATTATCTACCTGAAGTGCAGGTACCCGCAAAATCCACCGTGATGTCGAAAACTGATTCTTCATGATACGTACTAGTAGCGGATGCAACGGTTCATTTTCACACGCAGTACAGAAACAAAACCTACTTTGTCGGATTTTCTATTCTGCATAAGGCTTCGGTTACATCCGCATGAGACATGACATATTTGCCTAAAAGTTTTACGTATAAATACAGACTGCGTAAGCTGGGCGATGAGAAGCCTATTCTGGCACTATTAGTTCTCCCACTGGATAAAATAGGACGCCTAAAAAGCATACTGATGTAACCATGATACCTGTCGCAATTATCACTGGTGCCTGCTCCGGAATTGGGCTTGCCATGTCCAAGGAGCTCATCCATCGAGGCTACAAGGTGTTCATGGGCGACATCAACCCCAAAGGTGGCGAGGTAGTTGATGCCTTGGCACTCCCTTCCGATGCCCCTCCACCTACATTCGTCTGCGGAAATGTTGCTTCCTTCGAAGACCAAGCCAGGCTCTTTGAAGCTGCCTATTCCTTCGCGCAGCACATCGACGTCTTCCTGGCCAATGCAGGCGTGGACGACAGGGAAGATATTCTCGCCGAGCCTGCCGATCCCACTTTCAACTCCAAGCCAACACCGTACAATGCAGCCACTGCCGAAATCAACCTAGGCGCTGTTCTTCAGGGCTTCAAGCTCATGGTGCACTATAGTCGCCGTGCCCAATACGATGCAAAGGCCGCAGACTCCGCCCCTCCCCCACTTGGCCGCATGGTTGTTACTTCATCGACATTCGGGCTGTACCCATTTCCCACGAATCCAGTCTATGCCGCCACCAAACACGCCACAAGGGGATTTGTCCAGAGCCTTGGCCGCCGCGCCGAGCAGGAAGCAAACTTCACGCTGAACGCCATCCTGCCGGCTTTTGTGCCAACGGGTTTAGCCCCCGAGGGGCTGGTGGCACAGATCAGAGAGAGAGGCTACATAACGTCCATGGAGACTGTTGTGAAGGCGCTGGATTTGTTCCTGGGCGAGACTTCGGAGCTGCCGGATCACGTTCAGAGAATCGAGCTTCCTGGTGCTGCAGCGGGTGATGGGCCTCTTACTGGAGAATGTGCAGAAATAAGCATGACTGAAATTTACTTGCGCGGTTCTGTTCCATTTGCGAATGACAGCCAACGATGGTTTTCGGAGGATCCAGATGGCCTTTGGTGGGACGGGTATCGACAGAAGAGGGGAATGGCCGATAGAAAGTGAAAACTACTAGATACACAGCTTTCTAACTAGCTCGCGATGTATACTTGCTCGACGTCATTATGTAATTGCTGGGGGCATTCACTGTTCGCGTTTGACGTGGCTTGATATGATCAAGAGCTGAATCTCACTCGAACGCCTTTCCTGTTCCCGCAGTCCGTAGTGGTAGTAGTGTACAGGATACGTTCGAGGCTCTGCCTGAAACGGCCCTCGTCGTAAAAACACCGCAAAATATGCCGAGCATAGCCCCATCTATAATAATTGGTCCGAAGGTGCCTGTGAAAATCACGGGCACGGGGTGGAGACGTTCGCCGCAGACGACGCTTGCTATTGTTAGCCACATATAATCTCCAAAGTTTTCTCGGTGAGATTAGTCGTTTCTGGGCCAATACTTATCATTTGCTTTCAACAAGAAAATCATTAAATTTCAACAAAGACAATGATAGAGACGAACTTCTCCTTCGTTTTGCCGGCAGCGGCTCTCTTGTGTTTCCTTCTGCGGGAAGTCTGGAAACGGCATATACACTTGCAGTCCCTCAGAAGTAGCGTTAGAGAGACCTGTTTCCGGGCCCAGCTCGATTCACTACGGTCTCTGAGAGGTCAAAATGAAGTTGTCGAGGTTCTGCTGAACCTTATCGAGCAAGACGGTGCCGGTCAGTGGCCCCCGCTTGTTGTATACGACGACTGGCCGTCAGCTCTCCAGCCATATAAAGACATATACCATGAGGTGGTGCCACAACTTTCTTCTTCTACTCCACTTCTTGATGATAATACTCTCATGGCCCGTCGCGAGTCGTTTCGATCTCGCATGCGTGAGCTTTTGAAAGAGCGGATAGATTTGCTCGAGGTGGAACGGCTGTTGAACGCGGCCGAAGCCGGCAACTGGACTAGCCTCCGCCGTGAGCAGCTGAATGGGGTTTATTGTGCCGTTTCTGTTTTAAGACATGCGTACAGGTGAGTTGCAATCACTTGTTCCAGGGGCAAGATGGCTTGAAAGGCTCTTTTCCTAAAGCGGTTTGTGATAGATGGGCAACCATCCCCGTCGTAAAAGTCGCACAAGCCGAAACCGTGATAGACTTTCCCGTCGAACTTGATAGTGCTTGGGCCCCGCTTCAACGACATTTTGGCTGCACCGCAGAAAGCGGAAACAATACGGCAAATGTATTGTATAATTTCACCCCTGATGGCAACCGGATGTTTAAGATCAACATTGGCCAGTCAGATGAAATTGTATCGTCCGAAGAGGCATTCTTCCGCATGTTCTATGACATTGAAGCCTTGGTATGGAGTTATGACCTGGTACTACATGGTATTGTCTTGGTTACTTATTATGAAAGTAGGCGCGTGTTGTCTACATTGACATGGTTGAGGCAATTGTGGCATTTGAGGAGAACCGAAAAGCAGACTCTCTGCGACGCCTCCAACAACTCAAACCCAAGTTGGACAAGATCTACCAAGTATTCTATGACGGCCTGGTTGACGCCAAGGTATCCCGGAAAGTTTGGCTGAGCTACTGCCAGGGCTTTCAGGGTTGGGGTGTTGGCCGGGTTATTGATGGCCGCCATGTCAAGTACGACGGTCTATCGGGAAACCATGTTCTCATCTTTCAAGCAATTGATGCTTTCTTTGGCATGGAACGCTACCTTATCGACGAGAACATGATCCGCTACATCCCAGTCCGCCAGCGCGAGTTTACGAGCGTCTTGAGACAGCACTCTATCCGCGCCCAGATTGAAAAGGGGGAAGATGAAGAGATTCGGGCGGAGATAGGCAAGCTTGTGCAGGCCATGAAAGTAAGTTCATTATCATACACCATTTTATTCTCATAGTCTGTTCCGCTGACACTGTGTCCAAAGCTCTTCCGCGCGGCACACAGGACGCGAGTAATCCCGTACCTGAAGCAGCCAGCACCAGAGAGACGAATCATGACAGCGGGCAAATCCGTTTTGGAGAACGAGCACACAAACGGACTCGAAGACGCCTTGGCCCCGCTGAACAAGATGATGACGACTAGACTGCAGGAGACTGTCTAGGTGTTGTCTGAGATGAAGTGCCAGAAACATAGATGACGATAGAGAAGTGGCAACCTGCAAACGGAAACTAGACTTAAAGGATTGGAATAAAAACCCACGTTTTGTTTCTTTTCCGCGGATGGTCAAGGATGTTCGCACAGAGCTTGCACTACACAATCCACCTAGCTCAGCAGGCCGTTATTAATTTTAGTTGTACGCCACTGCACTACAAGACCATGATTAATTCATCTACAGCAGAAATGTTTAGACTTATGCGTGCTCTCAGGAGGACGGAAACAGGAGCAAGGCCGAGGTCTTCTTGCCTCAAAGGATGGCTCTCAAAGTGAAAAAAAAAAAATGCTTACCGAAACAAGTATACCTAAAACTATAAACCATTTAAAATATCGCGTTCGTAAAATCGTACTGCACACTCATCTTGTTTTCTGGGCGGCGCTCTCATTTATGTACTGGAAAATGCCATCTTCTCGTCGCCGCAACTCCCGCTGGGCCATTTCTGTTAGAATCTCAATGGTGTCGCCGCGGCCCGTCTCCCCAGCACGGCTCCCGGTCCGATTCGATGCCGGACTGTCGTCGACGATGTCCAGGTCCATGGAGCAGCGTGGGGCTGCCGTGTGCATTACGAACTGCCGAAGCGACTCGCGGAGATTCTGGGCCGTCTGGGAGACGAGCTGCAGGTGAATTTCTGCGGCCGACTTTCTCGATACCTGCAGCCGGAAGCCTCCAATATTGATTTGCGGGGCTGCTTCGGGGGACGCAGCTCGCTGCTGTCGCTGCAGCAGCATCGCGGTGGGAGAGCCCGGGTCTCGCAGCTCGTGTCGCAGCTTCTCCATGGCAAATTCATAGGCCTCAAGAAGATAGCTGTAGCACCCCAGTATAAGCAGAGAGGTCATGCCGTGGCACTTAGCAATCGGTATTGGCGGGTAGCACAGTCCATTCTCCTTGAGACGCTGAAGTATCTCGGTCATCTCGGCGCTAAGCCTGTAGATGACCTCCATGTCGTCGGTCATGCTGAAGGACACGGCGAGCGACTCGGAGAAGGCGATGAGCTCGGTATGTGTGACGACAAGCCGGCTGTGCAGGCTCTCGCTCTTGAGCGAAGCCGCGGCAGAAGGCGCCTCGCTGCTGGAATGGGCGTCAATGTGTGCGCTACTGGTGGAGCGGTGGGCGCTGCCGCCCCCCAAGGACGAGAACAAGTCGGCGGCAGCATTTGAGCTTGCGGATGATACCGTACGCGGGCCACTGGGTATCGCCTCAGTGATGGGCAAATGAGGCTGCTCGTAGTCGTCTAGCAAGGGCGGGTGGTCCCACAAGTAGGCGGCCGTGTTCTCGTCGGAGGGGAGGTCGCTGAAGAGGTCTAGGCTGATGAATGGTTCGTCGACTGTGTCATGTCTGTCAGCTTTCCATGCCAAGTACATGTGATGCAAGGGCAAGAAAAAAGAGCATTGAAGGTTCGCGACTTACTGCTCATGGCGGAGGTTGGGTGTTGGCTGGACGAGTTTGACGGGCCGGTCCCGCGACCGAGCGGACGGCCCGCCTGGCCACGCGGACTGTAGTTGCAGACTGTGCCTGACCGTAAGCACTTGTGGCACTGGTTGGACGACGCATCCTTCGTGCACCGCGTTTTGGCGGCGTAGCAACGATCGCAGGTGGATCGAATCAGGCTCATGCTACCTAGCGTTTTTGGTGTTCTCGCTTCGACACTGGTAGAAGAGCTAGTCGACCATGAAAAGCGGGCGTCTTCCCGGTTGCGAATTTGCCGCCACTCGGATTGCGATGCAAGGCTGTGCAAGTAGTAAGCACAAGAAGAATCCAAAACGGAACAAACTGCCTTACCTGGGCTGCCTCGAAGGACCGATCAGTATTGGCGCTTGGTCGATGAAAAAGAAGGGAACCAGAGAAAATATATGTCGGAGTAGGAGCAGCGCGTAAAACATCCATGTCCTTCCCTAGGCTGGTGACGAGAATCGGACAGCGGCCCACCACAGGAGTCAAACTGGTGGCCTGAATTGTAGCGTACGTAAGGAGTGACTACGGTGCTACATTACTGCAGAATTTAGAAAATTAAATGAGGCGATTTTTGATTTTGAGGCTAAAAAATCGCCTAAAATTTACACGAATAGAGAGAGCACCGTACGTGACTGCTGCATCTCAGCTGGGGCCAGCAGCCGCAGTGGAGAGACACTTGCCCGAGGGCCAAAGACAACCGAATGGTGCCAAGTCGCTAGCTGGTTAGGTATGGTGACATCTTGTGGGGTGACGACGGCGATCTAGGCGAACGACCTTGGGGTCCAAAACTCGCAACCACAATGGTGATCTTTCCGCATATCTATATCTCTGTCTGTACCATAGGGCCCCGATACTCCTCTGATTTAGGTAGAGTAAGATACAAGTTATCCCGGCGCCCAAGGGTCTTGGGAAGTTGGGAAGATAACTGCGGCGCTCAGCGACCGCCTATGATTTGTGTTCATTAAGGTTTATGTTTACATAAGAAAGCGGTGTAAAGTCACATGATTTGACTTGGAGAATGGACCAATCAGAAGTTACGGATTCTGCCAGAAGAAAGGGAACCGGCTGTTGTAGGCGGCGCTTCGCGCCGCAGTTATAGATCTGTATACAAGGTGATAAATGAGATCTATTGAACCGAATTAATATAGGATAAAAAGATCAAAATCCGCCCGCACAATTGAGAATAGGTTGAAATATCCTCAGAAGTTAAGCAAGACAAAATGGTGTAATATTGTCGTCGCCAGAAACCACAAAACTAAATATCAAACATGAATCGGTTAGGGATCGATAAATTGCCCTTGGAGGGACTTCCACCTGGGTAGGTTGAGGCGGAAAGAAAAATGACCAGTCAATATAGCCCCTCTCCGAGTGGTATTGGAAGTTGTCAGAAAATATAAATATCTGCAGGAAATATCTTGACCCACTCATATTGGCGCCGAAGAACAAATCGAAAATGTACCGTCCCAGATAAATTATTACCACCTGAGTACCTCGGATAGCTTCCTATGCTTGGGAGCTATCATAGTAGCGTTGATCTAGGAACTCTTTGGACAAATGAGGACTTCGGTCTGCTAATGGTGACGGGTCCACATCGGCAGGGACAAATCCCAAGCCAAGGTAGGCATATTTGTTCTTCTGTGAAATGCGACGGTAAGCCTGTGATTTCTGATATATTTCAGGGAATTCAAAGCAGACAAATCAACTCACGCGGCTGTGGTATTGAATCTCAAAATCTTCGAATCGCGGCTCTTTAATTGCCTCCATATAATGGAGCGCACTTCCAGGCCATACAGAATTGACTCTGCCTGTTTTCCTGTCCTTATCTGGAAAGTGTGCATATTTGTTAGACACCACACATCATACAGCCTTCGGAAGTCTCTTTAGAAAGGGGAGCAAATATCAGGACGTACACCAGGCATTGCAGTTGTCCTCCCAAACACTTCCATTCATCCATGTCTGAGCGTGATCATTAAATTCATCGGTCGCTGTTTGCTTCGGAGTCCAGTACTTGATGTTCTCAAGTTGCATCTTTTCAATGATTTTGATAACGTAGCGGGTCACTGAGTAAAGGGGTCCTGAACCAAACATAAGCATATTCAAGCACGCAGTCGACCTCATTGGAATTCCATCGACTCACCCATTATGCTGCCATTCTCGACAGGGAAGGTTGGGCCTCCAAACACTTGGCGCAGGTTAGGATTACCTCACGTGACAACATGTATTTCTGGAGTGAGTGACCACGTACCGATATAGTTTGGAATGTCTGGACAAGCAAGCTGGTAAAACAAAATTCAGAAGCAAGCTCGAGAAATCTGAAGGCATTTAAACCCAAAGTCTATACACATACCCCGAAATATCCTTCAGGAACTGTAGCCCACTTGTCGCGGAGGTCGATGCGATTCAGTCCAATCAAAGGGAACGAGGGCCGATAAGATACGTCTAACAGCGCGTTGTAAATCAGCAATTCATGATATCGCTAATCAGCTGGATGTCTTGCCATGGCCTTAGTTAGCAATATAACATACCGAATCCGGTAGCGCAAATAATCGTATCGCACTGCCGGAGGATTCCGTCATCGCCAATAATGCCGTTTTCGGTAATCTTCGCAACACCGGTAAAGTGAACATCCACGTTGGGCTTTTGAATACTAATAAATAATTGTCAGACCCGTATTCGTTCGTAACAAATGCCTTGGTGGCTAAGTGCTAGGCTCACGCTTCGATATAAGGGTCACCTGGAGCAATTCTGCGGCATCCAACACTGAAGGATGGAGTAAAGCCAGCCAGGAGACGGTCATCTTTGATGAGTCTTCTCATACGGGCCAATAGTTGCTAGATATATCTGAGTCTAGGATGTTCTGTGCAAGATTCAGAGAAATCATACCTCGCGAACGATCTTTTGAGCATCCCCGTAACGGAGCATCATGTTGAACATCTATTCAAGAGCAGAATACAGTCAAAAAAACAGTCATTTGGTTGGGGTTGAACGCTGAAAGTGGATACACGAGACACTGAAAGCCCAACTTACCTTCATAACGTCATTTTCAGCGCTTTTGGCATGAGCAACTAAAGCGTCCTGATCGGATCGGAATTTTCGCTTTTGTTCTTCCGTATCTGTGATATAAATTTAGAAATTGGGCAACTGGTTCAGCAAGTCTTGAACCTACAAGCGTATCCAGCAGGGACCTCGCTTCCATCTAGGGTTGGGCTGAAGAACCAAACAGGTGTTCGAACAAAGATGTCCATATGATCCACGTACGGCTGCATGCCAGGCACAGTCTGGATGCTACTCGCTCCGCTGCCGATCACGGCTACTCGTTGTCCTTTCCACTGCTCCTTCTGGTAATCATCGGGCCATCTGCAGATATTAGATATGATCAAATAATTGTGTCAAATAGCAATCGATAACTTACCCAGCCGTGTGAATCATCCGGCCCTTGAAGGTGTCGACTCCAGGAATATCTGGGAAATTCCATCTCGACAGAATACCATATGCCCCAATCAAAAGATCGCAGTCATCCTCAATATCGCGAACCACTCCATTTGCATCCTTTTGACGGATCTTGACATTCCAGATGCCTCTGTGTTCATCAAAAGTGGCAGCTACAACTTCGGAGTTGAAGCGGAAATATTTACCAAGATTGAGCTTCTCTACCACGTCAAGAAGATAGTTATGGATAGCTTTGGCGTCGGAATTGAATTGAGGCCAATCTAAAATGAGTTCGATGATTAGCATATTGATTATTCATCACATTCCATTCATTCCAAGTGTTTTTATTCTCTGTTGTTCTTACCTGGATTCAGTGCGAAGTTCAGCTGATAAGTTGCACTTGGAGCATCACATGCACAATTTGGATAGCGGTTATTGAACTACCATTGCATCTCCATCAGCACCCTTGTGATATTCTTCAACGCAGGCGGACACACTTACCCAGGTTCCTCCGATTTCTGGGTTTTTTTCATAGATCACATGCTCCACGTTCCGTAACTCACGTTCCAGGTAGTAAGCCAGCATGACACCACTAAAGCCCCCCCCAATCGTGATAACCTTGAGCTTGCGGTTTTCGGAAGCGCCGAGGACTGTAGTTGGGACATGATATCCGGTGTTGGAATTTTTGTGGAAATTTTCGGAGAACCTCTCCGCGAACAGATTCCCTGGTCGCGTTGTAGGTGTCTCTGTGGCATCCACATCATTGATAGAACCCATGACGAGTGCTCAGAAGAATTTAAACAATCTTGTGTCGTGACTCTGTTGATGTATGGCAGTCTTTTGCGGGTGACTAGGCGGGAACCTCTGGCCGCTTTTATATGTCCTCGGGCGACTCGTGCTGGATTTTCATCCAGCCAGCCTGATTGGGGGATCCAATTTTGTAACTGACTTTCCAGAAATTCTGGGCAAATTTGTCAGAAACCTCCCGCCCTCGCCTCGGATAACGTTCGGATGAGGGAAAGCGAGGGAAGACAGATCGAACCTCGCCATGTCTTTCTTGCCTCTGCGCCAGACAAAAGAGTGGATCGCAAGGAGTGAACATGGAAATTGCGGGGCCCCGGCAGAAGAGATGCGGACCGAAACTGGGGCAGTTGAAAGAATTGTGGGGATGTTCCGAACTGCGTTTCCGCACATAGGCAACTCGATTGAAATCCCAAAAGCTGATCCAAGGACGGAATGAAGCCGTGCCTGTTCCGGCTCTTTGTTCTTGCGACAGCCTTGAGAATTTTACAACAAATCGGGAGCATGACAGTTGCACGCTGGCTACCGCATAGATTGGAACTGCGTTTCTCTATATCGGGTAAGGGGGTGCCCCGGACGTCGGAACCAATCGGATTGGTCAAAGTCGCACAGTACCTATCGAACCTTATCTTTTGTCACGCTGGATGTGGGGGAGTGAATGGCCAATCGGAAGAGGCTGAGTCGCACATTAGTTCCGTAGACTCAAGCTTACACGAGAACATCCTTAAGGTGAAGGGAGCCAGAGAGACAAGAATTGACAGGAACCTACGATCAACAAAAAGCGCGCCCCTTCACCTTCCTTTTTCCGAGCCCAGAACTTTCAGAACTCAAGATTCAGTATGGGTGCTAAGTATCGTGATGTCCAATTCCCCGCGCTCGATAATATATTGCTGCGTGGGCAGTTGTATAGCGGTGGTCAAAGTCGCCCATGCATCATCATGACTCCAGGGGTGAGTGTTCAAGAATCCTTATTTACGAATCGTCCCTTTCGAATGAAGCAAGAAAGTGATCTCAACTTTTCTGAGAGTATTGTTAGTTCAGTGGACTCAAGGAGCAGTTCTTGGGCGACTTTGCCGCTAGATTTCAGCAAGCTGGGTTTACCGTGCTTGTCTACGATCCTCGGGGATGGGGAGAAAGTGGAGGGGCGCCTCGAAACGAAGTCGATCCCGCCAAGCAGATCCAAGACTATTATGATGCCTTTGATTTCGTGGCCGGGCTCCCAGACGTGGACCCTGGGAAGGTGGTGTACTGGGGAAGTAGTATGTCTGGAGGAGTTGTCCTACAGGCCGCCGCATTCGATCCGAGAATTTCTGGGGTGATTGCTCAAGCCCCATTTGTTTCGGCTGACGCCCAGGTCGGACCAATGGCTTCTGCGATGGCAGATACCCTCTTTAAAGAACGTGCAGCAGTGCGCGGGGGCAGCGACCGACAGATGCTGCCAGTGTTTCCTGAAACAATCGAAGAAGCACGGAGCGGAACATCTCATGCTATACTCAACCAGCCGGAAGCTTTCATTTTCATTGATGAATGCAACCGGCAGGGCAAGCACTTCGAGCGTTATGTGACAGCAACCACCCTTCTGAATGTCATGACTTTCGAGCCTCGAAGTTTCATGAGGAAGATTTCACCCAAACCTATTCTAATGGTGGTTGCCGAAAACGATCGAACTACCTCTGTCGAGTCTCAGCTCGAGGCATATCAGTTCGCGCATGAGCCTAAAAAACTGAAAATCGTCAAGAACGCAGGGCACTTTCAAATATATTTTGGTGAGAAATTCGAAGAAAACATCAAGGCGCAGCTGGAATTCCTGGACGAGCTATTTTTTTAAAACTGTCGCTGTCCACCTTGCTTGAAGCAACGTGGGGCTGCCGCGAGGTCTTTGGATTTAACTCGGGATCATTCTCCACTACCCTCATCTCCTTTAAACGCATTGCTTTTGAGGACTGAAGGGAATCTCCTTTGTGTACATAGCCGATTCTGCCTTGCCGAATCCTTTATGGCCCGTGAATGGACGTACGTGGATGATATTCAATGAAGAAGCCTAAAGTTCACTTGGGAAACGCTATGAAAGATAGCCAAGTTATCCGATATGCAAACGCAATAAGTAAAACTTGGAGCAATTTGTTGAGCGTTGAAGATGCCGCGCTTATCCAGGTAGTAATTCAACAAACCAGCACAAACATTGTGTGAAATATACGTAGGAACTGGAATGAAGTTTCTTGGCGATGGCATGAAAATTGTGGTAAGCAAAACATTGGCACTCCCAAACATGGGGCTTGCCTGAAACTCCGAACCTATGGTAAGATTCCAAAATATCACTGTGAAACTTGAGCTACTGTAGTAGGCTATGACTCGAGTGAGTGCCCACCCAGCACGACAGAGAAGAGGGCAGATGTCCCAATTCGTTCAACTATCAAATGGCTTGAGGATATCCGCCATACTGTCACGGATGATCTCCTGTGTCCATGACAGAAAACCCCGTATACCGGAGAGGAGAGAGAACCCAGCTGGGAGAATAGTCTGACCGCTGCGCCCTGAATAAAACTGACTGACAATGGCCTCGGCAGCCGTCTCTGGGTGTAAGCAGAATTTGTTGTTGAAACTGCCATCCTTGACTAATCTCTCAACAAGCGGAGTTTAAATCCTAGTCGGGTGAACAATGCTACTTGGTAAAAGGAGACCTTGTCGGCTGCCAATATCAGGTGAGGGGACAGTTTGCAAAGTGCGTGGCGAACTAACTATCTACCTTTCCCTTGGGCGGGGGCAGAATCCTGAATTCAGCGGGGAATACCGACACCATGCTCTTGGGCCGGATCTGCACAATGACAAGCTGTCGGAAAGTGGCTCGGCTCTGCAGACTCTTGGGATCGCACGACTGGAGTCTGGAGTCCACCAGAACGTAGCTAAAGCCATGCGGAGGCGGAGAACCCTGCATATGGTGCTGGAAGCGATCGGAGTCGGAAATGTGCGACTGTCTCATCTCCGATTGGCGGGAATCACACAATGTGGCTCCCATTGAATCCCGCACTTTTTGCCACCTCCGCGATGTTCGTTGCAGAGCTTGGACCGTGAAGGTTTTGCTTTCGGGTTCAAATCCACCGTGGCGAATGTTGCGATGATTTTTAACGCCCTGCAGGCGACTGGGAGATGTTGGTGATCATCGCTTCCCAAGAATTTGAAGCTAGGGTTCTTCGGAGTCATCGCGAGTTCCACGGTGATCCGTTTTGAAGCCTTCTTCTTTTCGTTTGGCTCAGACACCTACAGGACCAACAATGGCGGAAGCAAGCGTCTCGAATAAGACGAGCAAGCCGGTCGGAACTCCATGGTCCTCAGGTCGCTTGTTGACTAGTGCTGAAAGGGACCGCAAACGAAGGATGAACCGCGAGTCTCAACTTCTCCGCCGGGAAAGAATGAAGGAACGGCTGCGGGCATTTGAATCGCGGTTAGGCAAGGTGGAGGAGAATTATGACCAACTTTGTCGATCTAAGCCTACGGTGGGAATTTTGGCTTGCCCTTTGCGTCCCACGAATTGGGGAACGCCGGAGCTAATGGATCTCCTTTTCTATCAGGCGCAGCCCCCTTCACAACCATACTCTCAGAATCTCTCTCAATTTGCGCAAGCGCCTACATTGGTGGACCCTTTCGCATTAGCCGAACGGTCTTTCTCAGACCCCCGTTCAATTCGCATCACCCAGACCCCCTCCACGGCAAACCGGCCACTTCTGCCATCACTCGTCTCCAAAGCTGACCAGAATACTACTATGTGTGATTATCTTGGTGAAGCGCTAATGAGTGTGTATTCGGTGGATCCACTACAAGTCTGCACGAATGACATTCATAACCAAGACGCCTTAATTCGAGGAGTTGTTCGTGGATGGAATGATCTTCAAAAAGAAAGCTTCAACTGTCCCTTATGGAGAATCCTCTCTTGGACAGATGAGTTGTTAGCAGCCAGAACTGCAATAGCCACCAGGCTAGCCCTCCTTCGGGGAGTGCATCTAATGCTCATGGTGTGTCAAGCTACTACTAGATGTATTTATAGACAGATTTGCTGACTTTCGATAGAATATTATTTCTCCAGATCGGGTTCCAAGTCTTCCGCGATGGTTTCGACCTGGGTGTGTGTGGTCTGCTATTTGATTATCCCATGACCTCACTGATGAAGTTTGCACAGGAAACTTCAGCTTTCTATCTCACATCATGTAACCTGCGATTACTTTGCATGGTAAATATTCATCGTCCTTATTCGCCATAGAAGCGTGACGGCGACTCGGTGCCTGCCAAAGCACCCCTGGGACCTTCTTGGGAATCAACAAACAGTGCTGACAGAAGACAGGCCTCAATTCCGTGAACGGCTCATAATTTGTGATTATCCAAAACTGGATGATGCTTTCTGGAGTCATTTTGTCAGGAATTTTCGTTTTGCATGGTCATCCTCTCCAGCTCGTACGATTGAAATGGATGAGACTTCCAGCAAATACCGATTCTCAAGGCAATTCCTCGAGGCCACCCAATTGTTGCAGAACTTCAAAATGGATCTGGAATTTTTCGAAGTTTATCCAGCAACTTTCGATGACGTGAGAGTCCTGTCGGTCCCTTAGCCAAAGTTACACCGATTGTTTCGATGTCTATTTCGTTTGTGAAGTAAAAACCCTGAGGTTCACAGGCTACTCCGGCTTTACCGATCTATGTATCTTTAGTTAAAACTTGTTTTAAGAACAGATTACGGTCACAAGAAGAAGTCACTTCATTCTTATGGCAACCCAAATCAAGCCGGAGACGAGGCATGCGGTAGATTATGCGTCATATAACTGCCCAACGATGGTAACGAAGTTAAAATTGATATTTTTATCGTCACTGACTATGTCAAATTGGAAACAAGGCGAGTTCAACTTAGAGATAGTGGGCATCCAAGATGTATCATGATTAGAGCGCAGGTAGCTGACGATGGCTAGGTTCCAGGGGGTAGCCCATGTATGTTTTCGTGTGAGGTGAATCAACGCAAAGTAGTCCACTATGGAGGCGAGGACCAGATCACGGGGCATGCCGAAACGACAAGTCTCTTCGCCTAAGCCTCATTATCGGTATTTGAAGTAAGTCGAAAGTTGATGTTTAGAGGAGTATCTGCGTTCTGCGCGCCACAGAATTACCGTCGCACAGAAAGAGCTCGGTGTCGGTTTCTTGCTCCGTAGCGGGAGATGGTGTGACTGGAAGCGTACGTCTGGATACTTCTTTGGTTCCGATTAGGGATGACCTCTTCAAAATTTGGGGACTAATCGGTGTTTTACGGTTTGTACTTATATTTCCGAGTCGCTACTCAAACCATTCACGACTCTGATACCCGCTGCTAGAATATAAGCTGATCGAGCCAGGAACCCACATCCTGGCCCATAATGGGCATTCGATATCTCTCGCTCAGAGTAACATGCCAATTGGTTTGCAGCACCTCAAATCATTAAATGTATCAACAAAAACAGACTTGTGTTTTGATTAGCTATCTCACACCAAAATAATATGGAAATCTGGTTAAAATGCCTACCTGTGCTAGAGACTGTGATGAAGTATTTGCGGAGCTGCTCTGGCAATTCAGTATATCATTCGACAATGCCGTGAATAAGTTGCCAAAAAATCCCATCTGCTGCCAGTGAATCACCGCCCTCCTGACACGCGCCCATGAAGATGAGCCAACTTTCATTCCGTCTGATACAACGCACATCGCTATGAGCGGGCTTTTTGCTAAAATTAGGGGCGAGTCGACGTTCAGGTTGAAATATAGAGTGCGTACTGTTGATCTAGCCGTACGTTGAATCCTCAACTTAGGATCTAATCCTCCAAAAACGAAGAGATTGACTGCGGTACCGAGATATGGTAATTCTTAGAGAAGAGATCCGGATTCATGGAAGACTTCGGCTATTTGATCGTCAACGAAACGTGATCACGATACATCACCCAGCACCGGTTGCGTTGGGGTGTCCACCCGGGCCATAAGCCCGTGATGGCAGATGATGGTCAGCAAACTGTTTCCTCGGCGAAGGTGTGCTGGATCTGTTCGACTTCAAGGTATGGAAGAGTTGGAAGTCCTACGAAAGGACCAGTTGATGACGAGCGGATTTGGAACCACGATTCCCGATTCCCCGCGCAATTTCGCTGAGCGGTGTCTCAAAGCTTGGTAGCGATGACTTACCGCTAGCCATTGATTGGTCGCAGGGCATCGAGTTTGTTGTTTCACTGGAGAGAAGCAAAGTTCTGGGGGAAAATCAAAGTTCAAGAGCGGAATGCTTCCCGAATACTTCCGCCTTCATAGTGAGTGTGACATGACCATGTCTTAGTCTTACTATCCACGCAAACTGTGGATACAATGTACCCCACATTTTCAGCCACCAAAGAATCAAGTCACAGGCCAACATTTGCTGCAAACCAAGTGAGCGACTCATCATTTCATTCGAGGAATTTATCAAAGGGACCTGACGGGGCAGGACGGACGGAAACCATCCCCGCAACTCCGTTTCATTGCGACGGTATATTAAGTAGCAACTGTCGCCGTCCAGTAGCAGCTGAATGACTTGACAATTCAATTTCTCTTGTGTTGTGACCCACTACCACCTATCATGACTTCTGAAGGCGAGAAATATGATTACATCGTGTGCGGGTATGTGACATAATGACATATAGCAGTGGGCGGTCATTAATTAGTGATAGGGGTGGTACCGCGGGATGTGTGGTTGCCGCTCGTCTGGCCGAGACCCCTGAGATAAAGGTGCTGCTTCTTGAGGCTGGACAGCACAACAAGGATTTGGAGAATGTGCATATGACTGGCGGGTGAGCACTTCCTAGGCTATCCTGAAAGTAATGCAATTAAACAAACAATCTAGGTGGTCAAACAATTTCGATGCGGAGACGGACTGGAATATCGTTACACCCCCTATGGTGGGTGTCGATAATCGTCAGATAAAATTGAGTCGCGGTCGTTTTCTCGGGGGAAGCAGTGGGTGTAACGGTACTCTCTGCATCCGCGGTGCTAAACAGGATTACGATGACTGGGGACTAGAGGGATGGAACGGCGAAGAATTTTTCAAGTACATGCGAAAGGTAGGAGGAGACGTGTTACACGATATTGAAATTCTATTGACATAAATTTCTCTAGGCTGAAACCTTCCACCCAAAGCCATGGTTCCAAGCGGACAAGAAAAGCCATGGCTACTCCGGCCCACTACACACAGAGCCCCATGATCTGGCGCCGATCTCGCAGCTCTTGATTGACTCGTTTATTTCACAAGGCCTGCCATTGGATCATGATATGTTTAGCACAGGAGAAAACCCTCACGGTTGTGGGCATGTACCTCGTACAGTTTATCAAGGGGTTCGGACAACAGGCGCAGATTTTGTCACCAACAGGCAGCTCAAGGGGAACGTCACTATCAAGACGGAAACGATGGTGGACAAGGTGGTCTTCACAACCCAGGCAGGACAGATCCGGGCATGCGGTGTTACTACCAAGATGGGTGATGGCAGCTCAAAGACGTACTATGCGCGCAGGGAGATTATTATCTCAGGCGGGGCATACTGCAGTCCTGCTGTTCTTCTTCGATCGGGCATCGGGCCAAGCGATGAATTAAACAAGCATGGCATACCATGCAAAGTCAACTCTCCTGGTGTAGGAAGGAACCTGATGGACCACTTGGTACGCTGAAACACACGAGTTTGATCTCCTCGACAGCACTACTAACACTACTAACGTTATTAACAGATTGTTTTCATGTTCTATGAGACAGAGAAGGCCGGATTAACCAACGATTACCACGTTTACCACGGTGATAATTTCAACAATACCTACGCGCAATGGAAAGAGAAGAAAACCGGATTTCTCTCAACATTTCCGTTTGGTTCCTTTGCCTTCGCCAGATTAGACGACCGTCTAAAAGACGAACCATTGTGGACGAACGCGCCTCGCTTGATTGGACGTGATCCTATGGGGCTGACTCCAAAGCAGCCGAACGTCGAGTTCTTCACCACCGAGTGTTACGGAGGGCCCAAGCAGTATGACCAGTTCCCAATCAACAATAAGCATGCTTTCGCCATAATTGCGGAGTTGTTTGCGCCAAAATCTCGCGGCTCGGTGACTTTGAAGTCTGCAGATCCGATGGAGAACCCGATCGTTGATTGCAACTACCTTGCCGATCCCATGGACATGTTGGTTCTGAGCGAGGCGTGTCAATTCGGCAATGAAATTGTGATGAATGGGGCCGGTACTAAAAACATCGTTAAGGGATCGTGGCCTCCGAACTTGAACCATCATACCTACAAGTCTCGAGAGGAGTGGGTTCCATATGTCAAGCAGCACGCTACTACCTGTAAGTTTGGCCTAGGGGCTTATAGTATATTTCATACAAAGACTAATCTCACATAGGTTACCATGCCGCAGGAACATGCGCGATGGGCAAAAACGGGGATCCCTTGGCCGTTCTGGATGAGAAGCTGCAGGTTCGAGGTGTCCTTGGCCTCCGCGTGGCTGACTGTAGTGTCATGCCAACGTTGCACGGTGGCCACACTCAGATGCCGGCATACGGAATTGGGGAAAAATGCGCGGATCTTATTAAAGAAACCTGGCGAATGGCTGGAAATATTTCCAGTCGGATTTAATAGAGTACTTCGGAGACCGTGTGCTAATGGCAATTAAGAATTTTTCTTGAACCAACTGGTCCAATACCAATACAATAAACGGACTACAGAAAAAAGTCTGTAAGTAATGTTACTAATACAGTCTCTGGCTATAATGGGAGTAGATATCGTCGTAGAGGTCGTTGGCCAGACGGAGAGAGCTGCTGCTACATATGCTCCCAAGCTCGGTGGCTGGCACATGATCGTCATATTGGTAGTACCATAGACGGGTTGGCGGCATGCGTAGCCGTTCGGGATTACGATTCTATGATTTCAATTGATACCGCAATCGAGTCCTCGGCAGTAATGCTATCGAATCAACCCTCCAACGCGGCTATTTGCGGTTTAACATCCTCCTCGTTAATCTTCCTGGCGAACTGCCTCAATTTGCTTAGTCAATTACCGGGCTAGTCTATTGGCTGCTCACTTGGTCGTCCCGTGATTGCGATAGAAATCTAAAGAGCTCTGGTAGAGAAGGGAGGCCAAAATCGGCATCTTATTCTTCCTCAATCTGAGGATCTTTCTCACGAGAAGGGCCAAGGTCTCTTGTTTGATTTGTCCTCGGTAAATCTTTGCGCGAGGCTGGGAGTTTCTTGCCCTTGCCCTTGCCCTTTTCTCCTTAGGTCGCACGATTACAAAGTTAACTGGTTGCCGCCACCATTACGTGCGAAGACGCTTCGAAATATGCTTATTATCTGTTAATATCTGTAACTGTGCAAGTAGTTAAGTGGACAGTGATTGTACTTCCAAAGCAAAGGTTAATTGATTTGTGTATATCGATGGAGATGTCTGTTTTCAGGTCCTTATCCAATACCCCTGAAGCTGGGTAAAAAAAGACGCCCAATCGGATCGAGAAGAGTCGCACAGTGGGTGCGTGCACCTGACCACTCATTTTCACCTCAACGAGAGTCTTCCCTCTGCAAATAGGAGCGTATATGAAGATAACTTAGTATTGATCCTATGAATACCCCTTAGTGGGGGCAAAGTGTCAACCAACAGAGGATGCGAGACACACAGAACTTTGCGGAGACGAGCATTGTTTTGGATCTCTTCGACACCAAGGTCCGACAGGGGTGGACACGTACGACAAACTAGCCCAGACTCCTTTTCTTCTTCGAGATTAGCATTCAGCAGATCCACCACAGCTGATCAGATGGTTGGTACCTAAGATTAAAACCGAGGATGCTCTGCGGATGGTGAAATATTGCTTGAATGTCCAGCAGATCTAGCGAGAACGGGGAAAAGAAAAAGACCTCGTGTCTTGTCTACTCAATGCAATTCCTGACGTCCGACTGATCATCAACACCGACCTCCCAACCCCTCCTCTCGCCGTTCCATCGCAAGACATGTCACGAGTACAGTGTCTTCCATTGGACATGGCTTCTCCGCAAACCCTTCAGATTCTCTTCGATGAAACCTCAGCCTACGATGCGATATATATTCTCTACCGTTCTTTTTCTCACAACGCGGTAACCAACCTAGCTATATTTCACCATATACTAGGTCGGATTTGCAAAACAATGCTCGGTGTGGAGGTCATTTTTGCACCTTGGTGTTAGACCGTCTGATTTAAAACCAATTAACATCTCTGAGCCGTACTGAAGCATAGGATCTGTAATATCTGCCCAGAGGTAAAGAATATTGCTTCTGTAGTTCAGAGGAAAGTTGGATAATTGTTCCTTCTAAGGGGATACAAGACACTATACACAAGGTGAAGTGCAAATCTATCGTATTTTGCACTCTTGCTGCCGCTGGTTAGAAATTGTGCTCTTCAGGCTTGTGACGTTCCTCGCTTGCGCAGGCGTTTACTCTTATACTACGAGTAATTTAATATCGAACTGGCTATACGGATTATTCTATGCTCTCATGGCAAAAGCAAACATACGAATAAATTAATATGTTACGTGTTACACCCTACATGAAGAGACAGATAGTTAACTACGTAGTGGCATTTGTCGAAGCAACTAAGCATGATGAGAGAAGAAGAGGGCGTGAAGGTAAACAAGAGATCTATACACAAGCTGAATGCTGACGGCACTAGGCATCCATCAGGCACCCATACATACGAGTCGTCTATCACACTCAGGTACGAAGAGGTCCGAGATCAACGTAAGAGCATTAGATGAAGCACCTAAGCATGGGGAAGGAAAGAGGGAAAGAGTGCGAGAGACGAACTAGATACATAAGGGATGCCTGTGACAGCAAGCATCAAACCAGGCATTAGGAGCCACGATGAGAGTCGGCGGAAAAAGCGCGAAGTAGAACACAAGCCTCCAATCTTTCTATAAATGTTTGGAGCACGCCCGCGAAGAAATACTTGAGGCACTGAAAAATTAAATATGTATATGGCTTTGTGCAAGAATACGACGCAAGGCAAAAACCATACGGTCAGCCCAATCAATGGCTTCCGCACGACGAGCGATGTTGACCAGAATTCGGACCAAGTTTACGCGATGAGCACAATAGACAGGGTGTTAAGAGCCTATCAGACCAGACCGTGGTCCCTTTTGACTTAGAATTGTCGAATCATCAAATGGATTTGACATATGTAAACTGCTCGAATTCTCCCCTATATAGCTACTACTAACTAAGACTAGCCAACATTCCTCCGTCAATAAGATGAGTGCTTCCTGTGATAAAGGAACTCGCATCTCCCAACAAAAAAACGGCAAGGTCAGCAATCTCCTCTGGCTCCCCAGCACGCTGAAGAGGAGCCAACCCGGCAATGTGCTCGATAGCCTCCGTGTTCGTATGGTCCATAGTCATAGGAGTCTTAATAAAGCCCCTGACGAGATGTGAGTTGATGATTTTCCAGAGAGTTTGGTCTTTTAACTTACGGGGCAATAGCCGTGACCCTAATGCCAAAGCGGCCAACCTCCTTAGAAACGGATCGAACAAGTCCAATGACACCGAATTTGGACGCAGAATACAGACTTCCATTTTCCATGCCCACTAATCCTCCCGCCGAAGACACGACCACAATAGACCCTTTTGTCCCAGTGCTTTTCATTGCACGGACCTGTTCCTTAACACAGTTCATCGCCCCAATGAGATTGATGCCTATAACAGTGTCCATCTCAGTGTCGGGGGTTTCATCAAGCGGTCGGACCGAATGTGAGGCATTTGCGACGCCAGCAGAGTTAAAGCACCCAGATATGGCACCTAACTTGCTTTGTGTGTCAGAAATCCAACGAGCAACGCCTTGTCGATCACGAACATCAAGTTCGGTTGTGAGAACAAGTGCATCTGGAGTCTGTGCCTTAATTGCGGATGCTGCTAAGGAAAGTTTCTGCGAATCAACATCGGCGAGAGAGACTGCCGCCCCAAATCTGGCCAGCGCTTTGGCTGTCGCAAGGCCTATTCCGGAGGCGCCCCCCGTGACTGCTACCACGTGGCCTTTGAAGGAAGCTGCCATGACATGCGCAGAAAAAGATAGTGTTCCTGATAATGGTTTGAAAAAAATAAGTCATCTTCACAAAGGGGCTCGATGGACTGCCTTTTAAAAGATTACAAGGCAACCTGCACGCTGCTGAGCCGGGAACTTTAGGTTTAGCGTTTGAAAGAAACCGACACGAGATTCATATTGACGATTATAATTGGCCGAAGGCCACTCCCAATTTGAATCACATGATCCACTCTGGCGTCCACTCCTAGTAATTTCAGAGTATTTTCATCAAATCGGACTCAAAAGAGTCGCACACCGCCCTCTGCATAGGGGAAGTTCGGTTTTCCCCACGATTTCATCTTCCCTTATTTCTGACATCACCTGTATGCATAAAAATTCTCCACCGGATCCTGGCCCAGGATGCCCACCCTCCTATGAGGTAGACTTCTCCCACGAAGGTTCATTTCCTTCGTAATCTGGTATAGGACCTGTCCCTTAGCATACCTATAAGGCGAAAGAGCTGCATCAACAAGTGCTAGACGAAACCTAATGCGCATGGTATGGTTGAGGCTCTACGTAGATCGGCTTGATGCATTCTCCATAGATCCGAGATGTTACGAGCCAATCGGGATGAGGACAGATGCCTGCATTCGGTGCTATCTGACGAAGGAATCAAGTCTAAGGAGAGAAGAGGAAAGAGGAAAACCGCGGGGATGCGAGTTGAGTCCTTTGTAGGCATCCGGCCTCAGGCACCTTCCTGACAAACTTCCCCTTTTGGAAGCGCGCGACGTCCCAACAAACAACCCCAATCCGCCAGTTGCTACCCCGAACGGACTTGAACGCTCTCGATCATAACAGGTCACACCCTATCAAAAAACCGACTAACTTTGGCCACGCCAAGACCGACCTTCTAATCGCTAAATTACTCTGAAAATCAAACGAGTTCGAAGTCGAAATATATTCTATTGACTGTAAAAGTAACAAGGGCCTACGCCTACTTAAACTAGTTAATTACTGTATATGGGATGAGTGCGTTCCAGGAAAAGAGGGGCCATACTTAAGAATCCAACCCTAAATGGTATATGACAGATACCATTTACCCCTATGGAATAGGCTGTCGCCGAAAATCGATCACTGTCGCCGAAAATAATAACTCCAAAAAAGTCACTAACTTCGATACGTTCTTTTGGCTCACCCAGAGATGTTGGAAAAAGTTTCAACCGCCGATTTCGACTGGGCGGGTCTTCTTTGACTTCTGTACATGAGGTCAATTTCCTGCGACCCTTGGGTGGCTTTGGTTGTAGTCATGAATTGCCCGTTAGACTGATACTATGAGTTGGCAATAGACCTTTGGATATTGCCACTTTGGAATGCTCCAGAATAAAAAGAGAAACACCCAGATAAATCCAAAACCTCTGCTCCAAATGCTTCCATCCAACCACTTAGGTTGAATTTGCTGTCCAGATTCCCTTACAGAGCATCGCAACAACCACGTCACGATAACCTCCAAAAGCCCAGCAACGAAGTTTGCGCAAAACCAGCATATATCTAGAGACCAACCGCAGTTGTCCCCAAGCTGCCATGAAACAGCAGTATGTGACACCCCAGACAGGAAAAATATGACAAATATGACGAAAACCTTGTCCGGTAACGAGTGAGGTTGAAGATGGAGAATCGTTCGGGAAATGAATTCACCATAGTTTTTGTACGTTCGACGTACAATCTGATGCCAGAACCTACCCCAAAACCGCCGAATACTCCATGCTTGACTGAGTGGCCCGAATATTGACGGCCACTCAGATGGCCCATCAAAACGGAGGAGGTTTACTGATACCAGCGAGAGTGCGATGTGTGCTGAATCCAACATAGCGACGGCGGCGAACACCCACCAGAAGACAAAGGCACATCTCATCAAGGTCTCTCGGAGGGTTACCGGAGGATTGCGTAACAGCAAACGTCGAAAATAGACTTGGTGTTGTTGGTCAAATTCGTCCATACGTATTGGCATGAACATGTTCGGAAAGATGTGCGATCTAACGTAGAAGTATATTGCCGCGTACGTACCAAGCTTTCCAAGGCGAATTGCTGCGAATCTGGGCAACGGTGTCATGGATCTTGCGAGGGGCGTAGGACACCCGACAAATTGGCGAGAAGTCCCCAGTAGACGTGGATTGTTCCAGAGTTTTAAGCCCTTGTGATATTGGCTCGGAACGTAAGGGGCAAGTTTGGAGCTGCGACCCATCCATTCCCCGTCTTCCCATACTTGCACGTCCTCAATAAATAGCAATGAGGTTGAGTGTCCCACCCAAATGCAGAGGAGTAGGCCCCAAAGACTGCTTAAATCGCCCAACCACCGATTGGACGTGGCAAAGGATACGACAGCCGGAATGTATAGTAGCGGCGACAAGATAATTTTCTGAAGGCGAGAGACGTTGGCTAGGAAGAAGAACGCACCAATGGAGAGAACAAGGGTGGTAATTGGTAGCAAGGTGGGTAGAATGAGTCGAAAATTCGAAGCCATGACTCGTTTTAGATGTAGCAGATGCAACTTTGAAAGGAAGTGAATGGGCCAGAGTAGCCTTGCAGAAAAGGAGAAGAGGCGGGGGCAGAAGTCATTATATAGAGCCCACGTGAGCCGCGGGCCAAGCAGCCAACGGCCCCCACTACTAATTCCAAAATTTAAATCCAATGCCATCAGAACTGAGATACATGCTCCCCTACTATTATGGAACAGACAGACTATCAACCGGGCTAGCTTAAATTGCTCCCCCTCCATGACTTCAGACTATGCCTATTACCTAAACGCGTGCAATGGCCAACCTTAGAGATTGCTGGAGACGGAGATCTAGAAATGACAATGTATTCTGCGGGTGCTCTAACGAGGGAGAACTTTGACAGACTAGGTCGGCCGCGGGAAATATAGACAACAGCTCACGACTAGCTATAAGAGCAACTTCTCGCGTCTCCGACTCTCGCGTGGCTTCAAACCCCTTCAACTGGCAACATCTGTCCTCGGCCCATGGCAGTTAGCCGGACAGGGCGGCCTGAAGGTCGTGCTTGTCCTGATCGGTAAGGCCATGGTATTCAAGGCTTGTACTACCCATCGGAACGGGTACGGGACCACCTGCCTGGGCAGGGTTACTGAGGAGCACGGTGGCCAGGTCCATGCAGGCCGGCGGAACGTTGTCCGCACGAGCAGCTAAATCGTGATTCTACGTTAGGTCTGTTCGGTAAGGATTTGTGATGGGGCAGACTTACAGTCGGTACCAGTGCTGTAAACTTTGACCGGAGTTCCCTGGGAGTTAATCTGCTGGATGCACTGGTTCACAGATTGCTGGGAAACGCCAGGAGGGAGGTCACGACGGTTGTGCGTGCCTGCGGAAATGCCTCCAGAGACGGCACCTCCCAAAATACCACCAGCGATGCTAGCAATAACGGCGGGGGGCGCAGGACAGAACTGAATCAGGGAGAAGACGGCAAGAGCAGCAGTGGTAGTGGTGAAAGCGCGCATGTTGACAAAATGGACCTCGAGAAGAGGAAAGCTTGTGTCGCGTAGTTGAAGATTGATGAGTTGTGATGGAAATAATAGTGCATCTTGAAGGGAGAAATTTTCTCATATTTATATGCAAGCTCGTCAGATATTGACCCTATTAGACTTTGTTCAATTTCTTGCTCTATGCCGAGCAAAATGGGATACAAGGCTCCAAAGCCCAACACTCAAGGGCGCGGCTGGCAAGTGGAGTCGCACTGGGGCATACATTCACTATCCTTTTGCGACACTAAAGCTCTCAGACACCATCATCTCGAGAACTCAAGATAATGAGGGATTTCTTCCTGGGGCCGAATTGTGGGGAGAGAACCTCGATGGACGTCTTGGTTCGGAGCACCTTCCATTCGAAGGATTCGAAGGATTGAACGATCCATGCAAGATGAACACGTTCTCAGTGTTTAAAGCCCCACATACTTATGGCTGCCGTGCTGTTGAGGTGAAAAGAAGGCTGTGATCCTGAGAGCAAGAAATGTCATTCGTCGGACATGCTTACTGATCGCCAGGAGCGAACGAAAGCAACACGTATACTGCGCGGGGGCGGACATGTTGGGGATACCAAAGTGGCAATAGCTAGGACCTGCCCGGCGTTCCATTGCAACCATGATACAGTCACAGCCCACTACACTAATTTTCATTACAGTTTGACTTCTTACGAAGTTTCGAAGATCCAACGGCGTCCTGTTTGTCCGGCTATAAGAACCCCCTTCTACCTCCTCATTCCCCTATTATTCCTCATTTAAGACTAAATTCAGCTGAGTCTCAACCATCTTTTGGATACAAAGAACCAAGTTTAGAAGCTAAGATGCACCTCACTACCTTCTCTGCCGCTGTTGCAACCTTCGTGAGTATGGTTCAGTTCTGTCCTGCTCCTCCAGCCGTTCTCGGACCTCTCATTGCAGGGACGCTGTAAGCATGCCCATCTTGATCAGAAAAGAAACCATTAGGAAATAGCGATTAATAGAGTCCAAACAGTGCCGGTGAAGCAGGTGCCATCGTGGGCTACGGTGTGGGACACATTGGAAAGAAGAAGCGCTCTTTCGAGGGTCCAGCTTATGAGAAGCGCGGTGACGTGAGTTGCGAACAGCTTAAAAGCCTACGAGGTCCACATTATCGGGAACTAACAGAACACGACGAAAGCCTTTCGCGGGCCTTCCCCAGCCAGCTGCTGATGAATGTAAACAACAGCTGAACGGTGTCACTGTTCAGTTTACCCCCACTGGACCCGGGGCTTTCCGCATCGATAATGTCCCTTCCGCCTGCATGACACTTTCGAATGTCATTTTGGGGAAGGATCCCAATCAGCCTGCCCCAACACCACTCGGTAGCTATAAGTGATGCGTCTACTACATGGCCGGTGACTAACGTCAACTCATAGGATCCGCTGCTCTGGGCTACTCTGGCCTCTCACAGGACGATATCAACAAGCTTCAGCAAGCTCTGGATGGTAAGGGCTACTAGAGTAGATGAGCCTGAATTTTGCTGCCAAGAGGCAATGAAGATTGGAGATTGATGCGCGCTGTTTCAGTTGATTTCATTAGTCCAAAGAAAATTGAACCTGTGCTTTTGGTAGCTTTACGATACTGCATTGCATCTTTAATGTGCCCGCAGCTTCTGGATAGGTTTAGAATCCATCTTTTAAGATGTATACGGCAATTGCATTAATCTTTGGAGTAAATTGACCTCAAGGAACTCCAGATGGCTCCCAGCTACTTCTCCCATCGGGACGTCGTCTTGTCCGCGCCACGCGCCTCCTCGGATCGGCGCACAGTGATACTGTCCTAGGTTAGATGACTTGTTAGGGCTGTGTTTTATTGCAAATGATTGCCGAGTTGGCTACAGATAGAGTGAAATAACCATCATACTTCAATCCCAGCAAAGAAACTTAGGTTTCGCCAACAAACTACCACCATATATGTTATAACTTGGAGGGAAAGTGCTAAATTGATTTTACCGTGAACAGTTAAACTTGAGTACACTTGGGGCTCTATACATGACGACATGCTTATGCTCTACCGTATCAGATATTGCATATAACGGAATGGTAACCCGTCAAATACTCTTTAATGTAGGGGAGTAAATCCATGTGGGCCGATGACCGGACCCACCGTCTCCAAGACTGTTGTTATCGAAGCTGACCGCCTGATCTACAAATCCCAGCCACATACCTCACAGTAAATCATAGTAACAAACAAACAGAAACTAGTCTCTGCGAAGCAGCCCTTCATATGCCCTGCCAGGCGCAGGGGTCTTGGTCTTAGCGTGGGGCTTAGGGGTGGAGTCATGTCTAAGATAGAAGAGTTTCAACAACTTTTCTAACTATTACGCGGCCTGAATGACAAATGGCAGGGGCCATTTATGCCGCCGCCAGCCCTGGCACGCCGAGCACAACTCTCCTTAGTTCGGGGCATTATCGAACCTAGGAAGGCCTATTTAGGCTGCACTGTTTCTCTGTTAAAATATAATTATCTTCCCACTAGACCCCTCTACTCCGCGGATTACACACCTCCTTCTTATCGCCGTTTGATCAGAAACTAAAATATGAAACACCTTTTGCGACAGCTTTTCTACCAGCTCCTCCCCTTATTGTGGACCGTTGCTTCGGTTTTCATGGCTTGGGAAGCCTTGTGCATTATTACCGGCACCAGATACCCCGTCTTGGTTGTAACATCAGAGTCTATGGAGCCGGCATTTCACCGTGGCGATCTTATTTTTCTTTGGAATCGTGAGACACTAATTCGTAGCGGTGACATTCCGGTTATATGGATCCCAGGGCGGCCCTTGCCGATGGTCCATCGGGCAATTACAGTCAACCGCCAGGTAGAAAGCAATGGTCATCTGAAGTAGGTTAACAAACTTTACCTCAAACTCATGCTATTGCTAATAACTGAGAATAGGCAGATGATCTTGACCAAAGGCGACAACAATGATATTGACGACAGATTCATGTATTTACCGGAGCGACCATTCGCCCTTCGCGAAGAAGTTATCGGCTTGGTGCGAGGGTACGTGCCCAAGATGGGGTGGGCGAGCCTGATTCTACAGGGTGCCGTTCAGAAATGACTCAAGGGCCAAGGTTTACCGCCGGCAAGGTCGCGGACAATCCCTGTGGACATTCGCATGCTTGTGCATATGGACGCCCGGTGGAGTGGGCGTCTAACTTACAAGACAAAGGGCAGGCCTGCTTATTGGCTTCTGTTTCCTGTCCCTCCTTATTCGCATCTAGTTGGTCCCTATAGATCACGTAATAGAGAACTCGGGCAAAAACCTTCACAAAAGAAGACCGCGTACTAACCAAGGTACTACAGTAGACATAGGTTGATTTACAGTAACTGGCTGTGCATGGTACTCCGGGTTCGGCGCGCCCGGGAGCCTACTGAAACGTGGGGGCGAAAACTGTATATACCTCGACGTTACACAAACACAAAAGGACCTACGTCACCCAGGAACGATTCTTTTCCCCCTTCTCCACAGCTCTACTAGCGCTTAGTGGTTTGATACACTGTCAACTCCGACCCCCAAGCTAACATGTACCTTTTGTGGGCCAACCGTCGTGGGGGCGGGGCTAATTCCATCCTCATGTACGGAGGTACTTTGTGTATCAACATAAGTTCTCATCTTCAGAGCTAAATATTGAATTTCAAAGAAAGGACGACGCCCCAAAGACCAGAAGCACCAAATGGAGTCTACCGTGGGGCTCTAAACCGTATGTCTTATGTAGCCTGGCGTGGATTGCATGTTACCACGCATAGGTAGTCTTCGATTCTGAGTTCTGACGTAGATCCCTTGGACCGCCACGACACCGCCGCAATTTGTACAGTAATATATGAATCGCACTAAGAACGGCCCCCGTCTCATTCGAACTTAGACTCCACCTCTGTGTCCTTCGCGAGGCCCTGCCTTCAATCTTGTTTTCCCCTCCCCTTTTGCTTCTTCTGCGCTTCTCAACTTGCCTCCGGCTAATAAGCCTATTCTTATCATAACAAAAAATGGCCTCCATCGCGCCAACCAAAGAACCCATCGCTGTCCGTCCGGAGTTCGTTGCTTCGAAAACCACAACAATCCAGGTGAAACAGCATAGCGCGAGCTGGTCCAGTGGCAACTTCACCGTTTCGAGCACTCCCACGGCTGAAGATCCTAATTGGAAGGAACTTTTCGTGGTTGACGGTGATCTTGCGTCATGGTCCCAGAGGAGACATTTCCGTGACGCTTCAGGTCTTCCCCTCTTTGAGATCTCTCGAAAAAAGTTGGGAGTAACATGGTATCTTCATCTCCCTGGAAAGAGCAACAATAAGGAAAACATTTTCGAGCCGATTGCTACGATTGTACCAAAATGGAGTGCTCTCAAAGACAAGTTTGACGTGCATATTCGTAATGCTGCCCTGAATGGAGAACGGACGACATTGGCGGTTCGTGGTCAGAATGTGTGGAAGTCCAGGACGAATGTTTATCACGATGATCGCTTGGTGATGACCGTGAAATTGACAGATAGAGTTGCCGTCTATCTGCCCGGAAAACGACCGTCATGGGAGGTCGTGGTGGCGGCGGGAATGGATCTTTCTCTGGTAGGATACCTTGCATTCTTTCCATTTGGACGAGAATATTTCCTAAATACTTTATAGGCTTCAGTTCTTGCTGTTCTTCTAGCTACGATGTTATACCAGAGCAGTGAGGCACGATCGAACACCCTTGCTAACTCCAGTTACTGATTCTCCGAGCAGGCGGAAAAGGGAGAGCAAGCAGTTCAGTGGATGATCCGGGGGAAGGAAATAGTACGGGCGCCTGAAGGAAAAGACACAAGGTGACTGTAGTCTTAGGTGTTACAGGCCAGGCGAAAAGAGAAATTCGATTGGTGCTATCGACGAAAGTATCAAGACTGGGGAAAGAAGGAAGGAAAGATCTATCTGGTGGGGGAAGTTGTTGATAAACCCAAACATCCCAATCCGGCCATGTTTGCTCCCGACACCAGTTTGATGTCAAACCGACTAACTCGCCCACCATCTTTCCGATCCCATTGTCTTCAATCGTCTCACGCGTAACATTAGGTCTATTTTCTGACAAAACTTAGTCTAACCCTCAAAAATTTGCGAATGATTCTTCATGCCAAGCCAAGATCCTTGTGTAGGAGGCCGAACAAGACAGCCAGCAGAATTAAGGTCCATCCTTCTACATGTATCTTGGGTTGTATTTTCTGTTGGCTTAGGTATCACCTCTCAAATATCTCTCAGAGCATGGTTCACAAGATCATTTTGTTATTGAGCTGTAGTTCCATACTAATAAAACTTCACAGTATCATTGAGGCGCGAATGATGCCCTGCGCACGGTGCAACAGGTCTCGCAGAATTAGGATATTGAAATACTAGAAGGAGGGTGGAATGGGATAGGTTGTGGAGAATATCTAAATAGGCATCTATATACCCGGACACTACGACGGAAGAGATTCGTGACGCACCACGATCAGTATTTAGTTTTATTTCGCCAGCGCCCCAGCACCCCACCGGCATAAACCTGGAGTTTCTCACACCGTACATCCTCAACAATTCAACATCTTGCAACTGGGTTTCCCAGCTCGACACCAGCAACAGCTCTGAGCTTCGTTCTTTTATCAATCCCTCTCCGATACTCCCCTGTCGAACGGAAAACCCCGCTACACACCACAAGGCGACCCCACAAAATCAACCGCGTCTTCGACCCCCGGTACTCCGTCTCATCAGGCCACCAGCACGCTGACAACCCGTTCCCCGGCACGGTCCAATGGCGCGACGCTCGCTCCGCCAAATTGAAGCAGCAGTTCCGCGGCCAGGAATGTTCCGGCGATAGCTACCGGGCACTTGATGACCAGGATCTCTCCAGGATCTCTCAGCGAACCCGTTTGACGAGACGTGCGGGACTGTGCCGCCTGTTGGGGAGACCTACGGAGGTAGAAGCGGTGAAAGAAGCAGAGTGGGTCAATGGCGATGGACTTCGGAGGAGGCGAAGAGGGCACAGTTAGGGGTGAGGGATATTCGGCACTTTATGGGTGTTAGAAACAGGAAGCCAGGGGATGTATTGAATCAGTAAAAGAACGATAAAGGTAGTGGTATTTTATTGGCGCTGAAGCTCCCACCTATTCTACACCTTATATGTCTTTTCACAATGTCAAACTAGAGTCAAGCTCAACAGGGTCTTCTTTCCCCGCTGATTCCGCCAAGCACGTTCCCTTGGCTGTGGTTTCACTAGATAGTAGATAGGGACAGTGGGAATATCGTTAATCCGTTCATGCGCGTCACTAATTAGATGACGAGGTTAATTAGCAACCGCTGATTACAGAGCCATTTCTTTGACACATACATGGAGATTAATTTCACGTTGAATCAAACCAAGCCCGGAATGTGAAGTGTCCCGGAAGACGTCAACTACTTAATGGTACTGCATGTCCCCAGCCTTCGCCAACTGGTTGAGGTCTGTGATACTGCAGATCATTTTCAAGGAAGAGCCTAAGTGCGTGGTATCGCCGCATGGACCACCAAGCTTTACGCCGCTCGACCCGTAATAAATTGCGGATTCTGCCACCGTGTCCAACATCGTGGACCCAACATTCGCGGCTTCTTGAGGTACAGCACTGTATGCCTGGAGACGGCAAGAGGTCCAGGGCCACTGTACCGAGTCCTCTGAATGCGAATCGATAAGAGAAAGAGAGTGAGAACGTGTCCCTTGGAAGGTTGATCTGCGTTGAAGAGAATGATAAGATGCCAGATCAAAAGGTCTACCTCGTTATCTATGGGCCTTCTTTCTTTACAAGAAGCAGAGAGGCATCCGAAACAATCTCTTCTTCTTTCGAACCTTCGTCTCCGGTCTTGAAGCTCCAGATATCCCCAAATTTCCTTTCTCCTAGCGGTTGGCCCTTCTCCCTGCCTCGGTACTTAATAGAACGAGAGTTGATTTGAGTTCCTGCGCGGTCAAATTGTTTGAAGAACCCACCAGTATCAGTCTTAAAAAGGCCAAACTGCACTGAACATTTACTTTTCATTATATGATTCTTCAAAAATTACTCTCGGGTTCCTCTCTTAGAGATTATCGTCGACATCAAGTCTACCAAGTATATTTCTCATCTTACTGTAGGCCAAACGGGTAGATTCAATATTTCCCTTTTTTTTATGCTGTTACTATTGATTTGTAGCTTGTTGTTTTAAATGCTATTCCTACCCTGGTCACTTAAAGAATAGCTGACCCTTGGTGTTATTCTTCTTGCAGTCCTCTGACAAACACTCGGTCAGAGGCATGACCTGCTTCGTAGTAATGGGCTGGAAAACCTCACAACCGCAGACGTTGCAGGTGTAAGTATTGATCTGGACGGCGGCTTGACGTCCGAGACGTGAGTGGTGATACCGCGGACAGTAATCAAGCTGCCGAGATGCTCTCCGCGCACGTTTTGGACTGCAAGCGCTTTGCCGGCACGGTCGCTGCTGGAACCAGACGGTGTGAGGGGCTTGATCTTTCGATGGATTCCATGTCTCTATTCGATATATAGTTATGTACTATGTATTTCAACACTTATGTCTAGACTTTCTCTTCCTAGGAGTACTGGTCCGTTACAACACTAGCGCTTATAATACCTAGTAAACAACTTCACGAGCGGGGCTGATAGAGTCACGGGTGCTAGCAGGTTAGGTAAAACCAGCTCACATGCAGAGAGAGATATGACTTTGCAGTGGACTGTCTGCCGCCATCATATTCCATTAATGTGACTCTAGGGATCGATGCACAGACATCTTGTCAGGGTGCTCAAGAAGTTGGGACAGAAACAAGCAGCCCAGACTCAGGCCCTTCCTGGACCCACAAAGACTTGTTGCAAGGTGAACCATCACCACCCACCTTAGCAGTTCGTAATTTCTATCTCCTTCCAAAAGGATGATTTCAGAAATAGCTTGTGCATTAGTTTATGTTACCGTTGCATATTTTTGCTCGCAAGATTAGGGTCCAGCGCTGGAACAAACCTGACCTGCATGTTGGTGGGTTAAGCTTCGACCGACGGGCTCCGAGATTTCTCATGGTCTCACTTGGCCTAAACAAGCTATAAATCCCATTAATACTGCTGAGGTCATTTCTTATCTTCGATCACTGCAAAGGAAGGATCTTGGAAGCACTCAACACGAGAGTAAGGCGATCGGGCGCAGACTTAACTTCCAGCTCAATAATACCGCACCGATAAACCACAAATATTGTCACACCCCTTTATCCATGCTCTCTTCATTGCAATGTCTCTTGTAGCTTGCGCAATAGCAATAGCCCTCTCCCCTTAGTCTACTATCCATCAAGATGAATTGGACCGCTACGATGCCTTTCTATCCAATCTGCAGGATGCCCACTTCATGGATATGTACATCGAAAACAACCGAGTGAGGATTAATGTTTACGAGCACCCATCAAACGATCTTACACTATCCGAGACATTCACTCCGAGTGAGACGGCCCACCAATACTTCGAGCAGGAGTCACAGCGTGCCCAAGAGGCATTACAAGCCGGCGACGACGACGAGCGGCACAGGACATGACTCGATGTGGGAAAAGAGATTGGACATTTGTCCACGCGCTGACACTCTGTTGAACCGAGACGCAACGGTCCTTGAGAAACACGTCTCCAGGTGTTACCAATTCTGTGGAACGATTGCCAACTGTCGTGGAAACAATGGGCGTCCACACTGCTACGCTGTTAGACAAGGGTGTCTAAGGCAAAAATGGTGCCGTTAGCACCAAGGCCTACTTGAACACAATATCATCAACAGGGAAAAAGCACATCTTGCTTAAGTCTACGGTTTGGAGTTTGTTCTTTAAAACTGTCAGATGAGGGCCATGTTTGGTGTCAGTCATGGCAGAATCCCTGTTAGATGCTCACAGCTATTTTTGGAGACCTCTTGGGTATAATTCGTTACATACAGAACTAGGTTCTCTGAGGTTTCGTCAGATAGTACAGACTGACTTTCGACTCATGTTAGAGTTTTGTCTGTTTATACCGATCCCGACCTTCTCATTGTAAATACCTATATGTTTTACGGAACATACATGTTGTTGAGGAATAGTTTTGTAACAACCATTTCCATTAGAATCTGTTGAGTACCATTTCATGTTATTCAAAACTCAGAATCCGGCCATCTTTTGTGATCCCACGTGCGAGTGATTTGTTGGGTCCTTCCAACCCCATTGTCCGTGTTTTCACCCCTAACGGGCAATATTTATCCATCGCATGTTTCTCTCAAGTCGCGGGGAGCCATCAACTAAGGCTGCAATACGAATAGTAATGCACTTTCCGCGTGACAGTATATCGCTGCTGCGGTCCGTATCGGTTGACTCGGCGTTCAAAACTGCAGAGGAGTGGCCCGTCCCAGAGGTCAGCTATGCACAAACCATACACAGAGCGTTTATGGCTTGCATAGCAATCCTTCTGGAGGGCAGAAAGATCAAGGTATAGTATGTTCGTGCCAAAGGCAGCGCGATCCAGGCGCTCTATAACTCTCACTCCAGGGTCTTGAAGGGAGTAAGGAGCTGGAAATTCGAATTTGAATTAATACTAGAACAATCAACCATTGGTGAACTTCTAGGATGCGGATCGTTTCGCCCTCAGACTTCACAAGCTACCTGTATTAATTTGTCTTCGGAAGGCACGAATTGTCCTTCCAACCAGGAAATTTTAAGGAAGCCACAAATACTTTTTTCTACAGGAGTTTCGAGCATTAAACTGAGAATAGCTAAGTGCTAATCTCAAGACCTATATTAATCAAGAGCTTCTCTTCAGCTCTTGCACTCCACTGTCTACTAATCGTTGCATTCGGCCACTAATGGCTACCTATTATGCTGTTATTGATGGAGAATTCCGACGCTTGAAACAAATGAGAGACAACCAAGTAAGCGAAGAGATCATGGATTTCCTCGAAGAAGCCCATTCGGATCTCAAGTCTAGGGGCGTTTCTAACCAAATGGGCCCATTCAAAAGGTCACTCATTCATTATGCAGCTATAGGTGATTGCAAAGAGCTTTTGCTTCAACTATTAGCGATTCACAAACCAATAAATAATTGCGATGACGACAAAAGAGCGCCTCTTTCCTGGGCCATGCAATATGCCTCGTACGTTACCGCGAGAATTCTGGTGGAGAACGGAGCCAATGTCAATGCATTGGAGATAATGTACTTGACCCCTTTTTCACGGTTCTTGCAAGGTGACAGCCCTGAGACAAATGATCATCAAGCTCTAAAGCTGTTTCTTGAGAAGAACGGGGCAATTAGAAACTATATCTATTTACGATAAAATATTTTAGCATATGTAATCTAAATAGTATTTTCAACTACTAATATAGTGTATGAAGATGATTCTATGTACTAACAGAGATATATATATTCAAGTCTCAAATGTCAAAAACCCTGTTTTTCGTGGTAAGCTACTAAAACAGTCCTAGAAAAGGCGTGAGATCTAAATATATAATTCCTTGAGCCTGGAGGAACCTATATCCTGAACTTGAAGGAAAAATAATACCCTGTGGTTGGATCATAGTGGAATAAAAACGTCGCCTTTACTATGTGTTTTTGGGGGTGAGCCGCTGACCGTGTGCGCCGCCGAGCCGTGGATTACGTTAGAGTTTCCTGTATCGATCTTTATTTTAGTTGCTACCCGCCGATAAGAAAGGTACTTGGCCCGGATTCTGCAGTATTGTTGTATTAGGTTATGGATTTACATTGTAAATTGTGGGAATATTCTGAATTATTGAAGAGCCAATTGCTTGTCCCAGAAATCCCGCCTGACGAAAGATTCGCCGAACCCGCCCGACCTCTGAGTCCATCTGCCATTGCGCTCAGCATTTTGCTCTTAGGGTTGGCCGATTGAAGCTCAGGATAGCTGAAGAGATAATCGCCAGGTGTTTGATAGAGCATATGTTGTGTGTCCACGCTTCTTTCAACACATACGACCACAGGGTGTGGAGAACAGGGCTTCCCGTCCGCTCAGCCGTACTTAAGCCACACGCCGGCCAGTTAGTAGTATGGTGGGTGACCACATGCGAATCTTGGCTGTTGTATGTTTTTGTTTTCACCCGAGAGTGGGTGGTCTTATGAGATGGGAGAGAGATGGCCCGGGTGTCAGGGCAATAATCAGGAACGTGTGGAATGTTTTGGGTCACAGCAGCGAGGCCAGTATTAGACTGGCTGCGAAAATACTACCGGTCGAGCTAGAGATACCCACAACTGCAGCGGAGGATGAAGATGTAGATGGGCTAGCTGTCGTTGTAGCAGAGGTGGCCGAAGTTGAGGTCGAGCTAGCAGCTGCAGAAGTAGGCTCATGCGATGAGCTTGGCATTATTGTAGAGAGGGCGGTCAATCCCGGGCTTGCCGTCGATGTCGTTCTCGCTTTCTCTGCGAAAGAGCTCATGATTGACTGATAGACTTGTTCCTCTTCCAAAATGATGCTCACAGCGGCCGTCGGAACGGCGGTAAGCCATGGGGGAAGTGAGTTGACGTTGATACCGCCATATCCTGAACATAACAGCGACCATGCCACAGAGGTGGGGAGGGATTGCATAGCCGATGAAAATTCGGCATTTGCGCTAGAATAGGCGGGGGTCTTTTCAAAGCTTGAATATGCCGATAAAATGGCTCTGTTCATGTGGTCGGCGTTCGCCGCATCTATCGGGGTGGGTTGTGCTGGACAATTGGGCACTCTGATGACCACGAGTCAGTGCATGTGTACTCTTGCCTTTTTCAAGGAGAAAGGTTATAATACCCAGTGGTCATTAGTGCGTATACATGCAGAAACCAGGTGAACAAAACGATTGAGGTAAGATTTTGGTTCGTCATATTGGCGGACTGGAGAGATATCCCCTCAACTGTGTTGAGACTTGAAAGAAAGAAGACAGCGATGTGTTCGAGTATTTATAGGAGACGTATCTGAGGAGGAAAGTGAGCCACGGACAGGGGCCAAGGGACGAGGGTGGGAAGCGGTCACGCGGGTTTTCTACTTTATTTAAAATTGGCAGCTGGTCCAAAATCACCCCCGAAATAACGCGACTGGAACCCGGAGAAAGCTTCTTTTCTCTTGTCTTTCATTCATTGGCGACCGGCTAATTGACTACCTTTTAGGTCTGTGCCTGGGGCGCCTTAAATATTCATGTTACATCGGCGGATGGACCGTGGCCCGTGGGTAAGGAGTGATGGTCCCGTCGCACACTCGCCTCTCGCGTCTTTGTTTTGACTGGCTCACGTTTGGACTAATAATGCAGGCCACGTAGGTACCGTTTCGCCGCTATATGCGATAGGCTATAAATAAGCACGGAGTTTCGGGGTGCCCGATAAATGTCCCGAGTTCGGTAGTGGACCAGCGGCTCTTCATCTCGGATTGGAAAGGCATCATAAACCCAGTTAAGGATAACACTCAAAATTGCATGGGCCAGCCTTCCCCGAAATATATGCAAGGATCCTCGAAAGACTCATGAGATTCAGAAGGCTGTCGGTTGTTTTCGAGTGCGTAGTAAGTCGATCGATTTCAGCTCCAACGATATGAAATGGAATGATAGACGATAATGGCGAGTGCGATAGTGAGACTCTCAGGTAGACCGCGCCTTCAGATTGTTTCCATCAGAGGCCCTGGCCCAATTTCTACGCGCAACTCACAACTAGCGGGCGGAGATAGAATGATTGGCAAGCTGCAAATTTGACTATTTGGAAACCTCGATGATGAGTACTCGCGCAGGAAGCAGGGAGACAGCAGAAGCCGAGTCAGAACGAACGGGGTATTCATGAGTGACATTGAAAGAAGATCGAGATTAAGGGAGGATACAAGGCCTGATGGGGTCGTTCCTGGACCAACAACAAACAGCCCGAATAGCGGATCACCATCAAAACTGAAATATCCGTTCGCATTACTCTTTCGTTATCGCTACTAAAATGGCCCAACTACAGAAATGGAATTGTTACGCTCAGGCACAAGGATATCAAATCAGCAAGTGGTAGCATTCAACGAAGCAACTAAGCATGAGAAAGGAAGAAGGAGAGATGGCAGGAGAGCTATCTAAATAGTAGATGGATGCCTTAGGAACCAGGCATCAACTAGCAAACATGTGAATGGTAACATCACCCCCCTCTTTGAAAGGCATCGTCCTCGATGACTTAGTCCTTGGCTTGCTGATTAATCAATTTGAATTGGCCAATAAGATCGCACCCTTGGCCACAAGAATCAGGCCACAATTTCAATCAGAATCAGTTGCTTCTGCGTCCCGAAGCATTTGATATGTATCGTTTTTGATGGCAATCCTGCTGATACCAACCGCATTGATATCCATTCGATCCTCGTGATTGCTAGCGCCAGCGCCACTAGGCCTCTGAGTAGTATTCGAACCACTACTGCAACTGTAGCTTGCTAGCTGCTGCGTGATTCGAAGGAAATCAGGATAGGTACGTGGCAGATTGAGCTGTTGATTGAGTCGATTGCGGAGGGTTTGATTGAGACCCTTACGGAAGGTGGAAATCTTGGTGACATCTGGCCACTCGTGACCGTGGGCTTCGTAGAGGTTTCGCTCGAATCTGGCGATATAAGCAGGGAGTGTATCGGTGTCTTGCTTGATGTTGAGAAGGCGATCCTCCGCTTCCTGGACCTTGTTTGGGTTATCGTAGACACGCGTGAGTTGGTCAAGGATCGTGTTGTAGTCGTGGGTGCCTGATGACTTAGCGTATGCGAGCTGTGGGAGAACCATCGCTTGAACCTTGCTATCAAGATTGAGGTAGACGTAGTAGAATTGTGCTGTAGCGTCACCGATAGCTGGCCTATCGATAGCTAACTTAGCTCGAATCGCCGCATCCCACGTATCAAATTTGACGCTGGTCCCGGTGAATTTATCTGGATCTGGAAGCGAAGGTTTCGGGCGTGAGATCCGCTTAGGCTGAGATTAGGCTTGGAGCTGATTTGCTTGTACGCTGATAATATTTTGGCGGAGCGTGGTAATCTCTTGCTGAAGCAGATTGTTTTGACCGCGTAAGCCTTCGATGATATCGTTGAATTCGTTGCTGATGGCTGAGCGAAGCTGGTCGAGATGTTCTTGCTCCATCGTGAAGTAAAGGCGATAGGTAGGAGTAAGAAAGATAGATAGCTAGCAAGAAAGATTTTAGCAGGGCTGCTAGCCAAGAAGATAAAGAAAAAAGGGGAACAAAGAAATCCTAGCGGAGACTTCCTTCCGCGGCCAGCGCTGAATACAAACAGTACACAGCCCGCTTAGCGTACGCAGAACGGAAACTGCCAGAGGAATCAACCAGGTCTCTCGCCGCAGCTTACTAGGTGATTCGATAGCAGTGGAGAAAGATCAGGTGCCAATACTACCAAAGGCCTTTAGGGTAGGATGCTTAGTTGTATGTTACGCTCAGGCACAAGGATATCAAATCAGCAAGTGGTAGCATTCAACGAAGCAACTAAGCATGAGAAAGGAAGAAGGAGAGATGGCAGGAGAGCTATCTAAATAGTAGATGGATGCCTTAGGAACCAGGCATCAACTAGCAAACATGTGAATGGTAACAGGAATCAAAACCACAATCCCACTTCCCTGCCCAATCAAGCGGTGTACGTGATGAATGAAATGAGGTCCTGATGCTGGGAAAACTCGGCGTGTTTGAAAACGAACGTGTTGCCTAACCCATGGGAGTAACTGTAATGAGGCTCATTACAGTTTGGGGTTAATTTTTTAATATAGGCTTAGGGTTTCCAGGAGGGGTAGATTACAGTTAGTTTCAGCATGCTATTATAGTTATACTCCTGTAGTTTTTTTTCATTCAAATTTTCACTAGTTTTAAATAAATAGTTAATTATTTAGTTCTCTAAGTTTCAAGGCCATCGGACAGTTCAGTAAGGTAGTTGTAGGGGTTTGAAGTTCGGGAATTATTTTGATGGGGTACGGTCGGCCAGCGTTATCACCAACATCATGAAACCCATCACGCATCACGACGCGATTTATCACCCACGTATTATTGGTTCGATTCGTTTGAAATCCCCGCTAGGCATTTTAGGGGTTGCGATGAATTCCCAGTTTCAATTTCGTCAACAACCAAGCAGTTCCCAGTGATAGGGTTTCCTAGTATCCATTCAGTGGAAATTTCATATTGTTAAGTATATATCTATATCCAGCATGAGTGAGCGCGGAGAACCCACTATTGCTGACCAGTATTTCATATGTAACCAGCAGTGGGGAGTCGCTATTTGTCGCCAGTGTGAGCGTGGCGTGAAGCCTAGAGAGATAGTCCGCCATTTAACCAACATTTAGGGCCAGCACCGTATCAGTAGATGTGTTGCAGAGCAGGTAGTGGATATCATCCGCCAAACCGATAAATGGAAGTGCGTCGAGGAAGAGACCGGCTAAGTAGTAATTGTACTCTTATATCAAATAGCATTTCTTAATCCTGAATGTCTCACTTATATCTAATCTAATTTAGTATCTACTTTCCCTACTATATTTTCTGCTTATAAAGAACTAAAGCTAGTATACCAATTTTCAACTATGATTGGTTAATAATTACTAAAGTTACTAGTTATAACTTATAAGATTGTATATGAACTACAGTCAGCGTTCAAAAGTATTTGGAACATGGTACTTGCCCCACTTATTTTCTGCCGTTTTTCTGCCGGTATAAACCACCAAAATCAATTAATTCAATAACTAGTATGCCACCCTTCGTATCTAATTACATCCTTAACACGATGAGGCATAGTCTCAGCTAGGTTTACAAAGTGCCGGATAGTCAGGTTTTCCCATGCAAATTGAGCAGTATCCACCAATTCAGCTAGGGTAGCCTCATTATTAGGCATATCTCGTAAATCCGGCCGAATCTTCAGGATATCTGCTTTTAGCAGGGCCCAGAGGTTCTCAATTAGATTGAGATCTGGCGAATAGGGCGGCCAATCCATCACAGTGATATTCAGCTCTCTTAGTAGCGCACGTACAATTAATGCAGTGTGTGTAGGCGCGTTATCGTGTTGAAATATAGCGTCCTCGTTATCCAATAAGGTCGGTAAGATTCGCTGGTAAAGATCGTAGATAACCTCCTTCGTAACGCCCTTTTTCGCTGCATTCGGATCTCCAGATAGTGGAATTAGGCCAGTCTTCCGTGGAGATCCTGCAAAGCAAGCCTAAAACATCTATTTAATCTGTTTTGACTTCGAAAGAGACATCTGAACGCCGTGCGTACGCTCCTGGAGCTGTTTCCACGGCGGAACGAAGGTCCATTCCTTTCGTGCGCCCTGCCCTCGCTCAATTGTAGTCTCATCAGACCAGAAGACTCGCTTCCAATCCTCTGGCGTATAGTGACGGTAGGTAAGGGCCCAAGAGAGGCGTTTTGCTGCGTGTTCGGGTGTAAGATATAGTCTATCCATCTTGCGCCACTTCCGGAGACCCATCTCGTAGGTTAACCGCCAGATTGAAGAGGTTTTAACCTTATAATCCACCTCTTTTAGCAGATCTTCGCGCGTGATAGAAGGATTAGATTGAATTGCATCGTATATACGATCTCTATCCTCTTCAGAAAGCTTACGTAGAGTACCAGAGCGTGCGAGAGACGCGCTATTAACACGCTTTCTCTCCTAGGTAGACCATCCCATTGTGTACACATGTGAAAATTTTTCAAACACACCGATTTCACACGTGCTAAGGCCCTTAACACATACACATGCCAAGGTGTGCTAAGATAACCGTGCAAAACACACGGGAATCCCGTGTGTCACATCGATGCATAATTTTGCATAGGTTTATATACTAAGCCTAATTAGGTAGGCATAATTTGCATAAACCTTATTAGTAAGCGCTGACTAACTCTATAATAAGATATTATTGGTTAAAATGATTTCTAAGTCACGTGATATGACTGATGTGAAACCCGCGTGAATCCCGTGTGTTTAGGGGGTAAACACATTCACATCTTAAAATCCCGTGTGAAAAATTTTCTTACACAAAACACATAAAATGTGCCGTGTGACGTGATGTGAAATGTGAAATAATGTGAATGGGATGCTCTACTCCTAGGTCAGGGTGTATGAGATAGTTGATAGTGGGATATCAGGAAATCGGTACTTCTGAATACGGCGAGCACCCCATTTGAGTGTGAATTTCAGCTCGTATATACGCTCGCGCGTATACACATCTAGTTCTTTACCACGCATTGTGGCTAGTTTACTAGATAGATAGATATATTGAATTGGCTGCGCGCGTCCGGGCGCGAATTCGTGTGTGGCTACTATAGGTAGGCGGTAGGTGGACGGTGTAACAGGGCGGTGGGGGACGGAAGTACTGTGTTCCAAATACTTTTGAACGGCCACTGTATATCTTGAACTCTTGGTCGGGCGGCATGGTAGACTATCATAGGCCCATTTAAAATTGCACGTCTTGAATCCGTAGCACAAAACCTCAGCCACTAAAGCCTCCACCAGACTATATGCTCTAAGATTTCTTTCCCTCACGATCGCGCTCCAGGAATCTCCATCATCTCCTACATGCACGAATATTTATTTGAAAAACATCACAAGAGTAAACAAGTATATATAAGTACGAAAAGCTTTTGCGCTAGGCCATAAACCGTATGCCGCTATGTTTAGTTGATGTACCACTTGACTCCAGACATGCGACCAGCATCGAGAGAGCCGACTAACCCCCATCCCGATGATATGAAATGCCCTGTGTGATGAAACGTCTACCGGGTACCTGCACATTCGAAACCGGTCACTACCAATCCACAGATTCAGTATTACTGAGAGCGGCGGAACCAATAATTATTGGATTTCTTATTCTATACCTCTTTTCAAGCAAACATTACAAAGTGGTAGAGTGGTGGATTACAGGTCGACATGGACCACCTAGAAATCCACTGTTTACTATTATGACACCTAGATCATCCACGAAAACGTATGGCATGGATAGGAAAAATAGTGTTGTATCATATCGCCTAAATAATAATCTATATTAGTTTTTGTATCACTATAATTGGTTTTGTTGAAAAATAGACCAAATTTGGTGGGACAGATAGCAGCAGAAAGGTACATAAAACAAAAATACCGATAAAGCGAATATAAGGGAATGAAACAATCATGTAACTTTCTGTATGAAAAATACTAGCGCCTCTAGAAGGACCGCCACAACCCTGTAAATAGTAGGAGAGGGCCTATATTAGGGAAACATGACCTCGGATGCGGCAATTTCTCTTCGGTTAATTCTAAATCGAGATGGGATGCAACCTGAAATATACCAGATAGCAACAAATAGTTGCCTAGAATAGGGGCCGGGCGGAAAACGAGATTTAGCGTCCCTAGGCGATAGGGCACTATAGGCCGGCCATCCTTTAGTTTCACCTGACTACACAGTTACTCCACTATGAATCCCGACTTATCTATCGATCATATATTATCTATTGATGAAATTGTTACGAACCTCGAGCCGTGGAGGGCGCAGCTAGTTGAGCATCCGAGAACCAATCAACCTCGGGACGCCTTGTATTAGCGTCGCCAGTTACAACCCTTAGTGCGCCCGAGGGACCTTAAGTGGAACACTCAGGAAGGGAGCCAGAAGTACTCGGTGGCCCACGGCGAACTGTGATATTGTATTTTCCCTTAATGAAATAGACGGTGAGCGCGACGCAAGAAAGGGCTTCTGATTTAACCGCAACGAAGCTACTACAAAATACTGTATCATTCTAGAACCTCTCATTTAGGCCAAAATGCACGTCCATACAGTAGTCGGTTTACTGTGGGTCAAACCCAGATTACAGCATATCCTTAGAGATGATTTGTGCCTGATCTGTTAACACATAGTGCTTTCTGGATCCTCACTCCGTAATGTAGTAGTTATGGGCCCTGGTTTGCTGTAGACTCAAGGTCGGTGTGCATGGAGAGTCGATTTAATGCTCCGAATTACCGTGTAAAGTAAAGCATATTGGAGGAGAGGCACAGCGGAGGGTGTCCACTGAGCCGAGTGGAAGGGAACTCACTGGGTGAAAACACCCCGATGGCGGATTGGAGAAGGCGTTTCTTAGTTGAGGATATATCAAACTCTATCCTACTAGATAGATCTCTCTTCCTTTTTCTCCCTAGTCTTGATGCCCTCGTTGAATGCATGCGGTTGTTCCGACTTCCTCTTGGCTGTAACATTTAGCTTAATCCTATTAGAAAGTATAATATAGAGCCTCTTGGCATAGAATTTTGTAGAATCCTGTAAATACCTGGCTATGCTACCTGAACGACTTCGGTGTATTTTTGGTCTATATGCACTATAAATAGAGCGTAGACCTCCCCGCAGGTGATCAAACAGGACAAACAGTCAATGCACGTGATGTTTTTCGTCAAAGTAAGGTGAGTCATGAATTGTCCTTCCAAATTAGGAAACACGTGCATATTTAATGAAAATGAGGGTCTACGAGGGTCAGCGAGTCACCCGCGTGTGAGCCGGCGAGGGTCGAGGGTCGGGTACGGGTCAAGAATTTTAAGCAGACCCTCGCGAGTATAATTCTGAGGTCTAATAGAGCGTTCTCTTACTTGGATAAATATCTGGATTTTCCCTATTGAAGGATTGGAGTCAGCCTTGTCGAAAAAGCCAATAGAGTAGACTATACTAAGTTCAGTAGGCGTTTCTAACTCCGCACACTTTGAGGTCTAGTACCTTCTGTTGTGGGTTGCCTGATAACCGACTGTAACATTATTTGTATACCAATATCGGAGTCAGGAATCTCACTTGTCGGAAAATCGCGCATTCTATTTTGAAAGCTTGCTAAGAAGGTCACTGAGAAATGGCCGAGCGAAAGGTATAAGAAGAAGCCACCTGCTGTTGTTGGGATGAGAATCTGAATGATCTATCCGAGATTCAGACACACCTTTTGCAAAACTTCTGTCCTCCTAAGCTAGAAGGGTAGGAATTATTTACTTCTTATGGCCTGTATGGTATATTGACTGCGTTTTTAGACCCCCAAAATGCAAATCATCAAGACCTTTACGCTGCTGGCCACCTACACCGCGATGGCCTTCTCTAGCGCTATCCCTGATGCTAATGCCGCAGATGAGTGCAGCGGCCTCGGCGGCACCATGTCAATCCCAGCTGACAGGCTCCCTGAGGGTGTGTCCCCTTCCGATGTTCGAAAATGTGTTGAGCACCCCCTCGGCCGTGAGCGATATCTTGAGGAAGCATCTCTGGCTCCATTCGAAGATGTCAAAAAAAACTCCACTCAGCTTGAGACTCGTGATCCTCTGAACTCGCGTGCTGCTGACGCTTGCTACTATGGCGCCCCGTACGGCTGCTCGAAGGGTTACTGCTGGAAGACGTGTGGTAACAATGGTGAATGGTGCTGGACCGCCAATAATTTGGGCCTTGGTAGTTGGATTACTTGCAATACCTGGACGGATTGTGGAACTACAACTTATGCATGCGGTATTGGCGGTCCGTCTGGAGGCTGCAGTTGCTAGAAATCGTTATACTCAGTTCTACGCCCTATGCTCTAGTACATGAACGAGCGAGCCCTCATTGGCTGATTGGCCGACCCGCTTTTCTAGTCGAGGGCTACTTACAGATTTGATCGCGTTCTCGTCCGCTGTTTCGACTTGGCGTCTCCTATTGAATGAAAGATGCTTTCCCGGCAGTCAAAGATTCTACCAAGAAATTACGTCCGAGTTGCCACCAGCGTTGGGACTCGTGCAAAGCCATCCAATCAGGTGGCCTGCCCCCGCTTGTTATATTGAATCCTTTGACCTGTAGATCGACCCTTATATTGAGATGCTCCGCCAGAAGCCCGAGACTTTGGAATAGCAGAAAAGTGAGGCCCAAACTAGCTTTGCTCCGAATAGACAGCATATCCCAGTTTATAGGTTTCTGCGAATTCGCTTATCTTGGGGCATACAAAACCCCGCGGCGCAGTGATAACATCCATGGCACGAGCCTGAGAAACTCTACAGAAAGGGAGGGCGAGCAAGATATGTTACGAGCTGAACCAAAAGTATCCCTGGCCGAAGGACCCAATCCACAAGCGGAACCCGAACCCGAGCCTGAGGATGGTCCAGCGCAACTGTGGGATCCCATAGACGATCCTATGGCAGGCGGACTTGGTATATGAATAATCAGGATATGTATGCGACAAGGAAAGATTGGATCAGCTTCCGAAGGAAGGTTGCCAACGGTATTCCGCTTCCAAAGGAGAAGCAGCACGTTACATATATTCAGTATCCGTACGATGGACTGTGGGAGCAGTTCAGACAGCTGCATTTTGCTGGCAAGGAGGCCAAGCCCTCTACGATTCCTGACCTTGTGTTTCATGGAAAGCTTTACGTTTTCGCAACCCGTTATCTTATCGATTCCTTGCGGACCCAGTGCCTTAAGCCATTGGACCGTGACCTCTGCGAATTTTCACTGAATAAACGGGATATTCCTCATATACTGGATTTAATTGAGTACGCCTATCAGCAGTCTGGGAGAGGCGTGCCTCAAGGAGAGATCTCTCTAAGAAATTTGGTGATCCATTTGCTACTTGTGAAGCTCGGACTCTGGCTGAAAGCCCTCGTCTTCGAAATTTATTTGACGATTCTCTGAAATGGGCTCTGACATGGTGACCAAGCTTATCAACTAGGAATTATTTACGTTGCCTAATATTGTAAACTAAAGAAAGAACCCCTTTTTCTGTCGTGTTCCAACCTTGAGAGCCTGGATTAGAAGTTAGTATATTTTAGAAGCGGCGTTGTCTGAGTATGCCGAGGAGCAGAAAAGCTAACGCATTATGCTATCTAAATGAACGCAGCTCTTTAGTGGCTCGACCGCCAAAACCCACTAAAGACTACTGCCACGGCACTTTGTCAAGGAAATGGTATTTGACACCAATACATAATCCCGTCGCTAAAGCATGGAAGCTTATTGAGACTGGTAACGAAAGAGGTTGGGCGGATTCGTAACTCTCTTTTCCAATCAATACATTTCGCAGCTGGTCGTCTTCACGACCATAGCAACTATGTTTGAGCCCAGTTCGTCCGGCATTGACCATGCTGATGCCAGTCAGACACCGATTTGTTCATGACTGCCACAAGCAAGTCGGAAGAAAACTGTGGGACCTTTGTCACCAGGCTGTCTGGGAAAGCCACTCGGTCGCATTCACTGCTGGTCCTCAGCTCAGTAAGATGACTCATCGTCATTTTCACTGCCAAGTCTCGTAGACCGCGGTCAGTTGCGGGAGTTGAGTTGTAGATCTCGAATATTGCTTGGAGAAATGTATCCGGGTCCAGCCGTTGCGTCAGCTCTCTCTTGACCTTCTCCTTCGAGATAGTCTTCAAACCTTCAATAAATATCCGATCTGCAAGCGAGTACATCAAAATATGAAATGATAAGGGGTCGAAGGAAGTTAATAAATCTTCGGTCAGCTTGTTGGGTTCGCTAGCAATATCTGGATCCATTTCTCTCTCTGACTGTTGAGAAGAATGATCGCCAAGTGCAGTTGTGCTGTTGGAATCTCCGGTAACTGACGTCTCGTGAGGTATATCATGATCGGATTTTGGATCACAATCCGTTTTTACGTGATAATCAGTTGTTCAACTAGAGCAGGTTCTTCTTGTAATACAATCCTGTTGGTGTAAGATTCCTAAAATCGATGAGTGAAAGCCTTGTGTTCCGCTATCAGGATAGCTCACCTCAAAATTACCATCACAAGCTTTACTAAAAAATCTGATCGTGTGCAAACTATGCATTTGTGCAGAGCATATTCATCGCGACCGCAAACGATGGTCAAGTGGCTATATTTCGAATCAAGTCGAATGCTGTATGTTGTCAGAACTGTTTGAATTTGACAAGGCTTTGCTCACCTCTCTAATGCTTCAAGGAATTCTTTGCCTGGAACCGTGTTTTGAAGTCTGTGCTCCTTGGACGGATCCTGGGTCGGAGTCTCTGGTTCTGGAGGCCATAATGGCTTCTCTCGTGATTTCCAAATATGACCCCTCTTTAGCCATTATTTAGGCAATCTTGGAAGACTCTTAGAGGATTGGTGGTGTTGGTTTTCTGGCCTCGAGAATTGCGATGTTCCGAACTGCGCATGAGAGCTCTAGTGGACAATGTGGGGAGAAGGGGAGATAAGTAGGCTTTTTAAAGTACGCATACGATTCAATACAGGCCTTACATGTCACTTACTGTAAATTGCTACATTCAACGGCCCCTCAAGCCGTCTGACCATGCAGTAAGGATGCGTGAGAGCCCTGGGTCGAAGGCATATAGTCTTGTCGTTTCATTAGATTTGCAGCCGCCCTTGATTTTGGGCTGTGACCCCGGTGGTGTGTGTATATATGCCGTCTGCATTCGACCTGTCATGACCACTCATCATATAGAATGCGTTCTTCTTTCTGGAACAAGCCCCATCCAATATTCCTCCAACTATCCGCTGCTAGAGACTGTTCAAAGTTTCCGGAGAGGCTCTTTCGATCATCACACAGCGCATTTCATATTATCGGGATGGGGGTCCTCCGTCCCGGTGACATAAAATGCCCTAACCTATGGGAGTAATTATAGTCTAGTAGACTTGAATTAGGGTAGGGAGCTTAAGTATGGGGAAAAAAAGTGGGGCAGGGGTAGACTATCATTTCATTTTCAAGTGTAGACTAGAATTAAATCTAGATATCGTACAAAGTTGAAATTTTTGTCAGTTCTAAGTTACTATCCTTTCTACTGTCTACTCGAATTTCAAATCATAATTCGACCAGTTGATAGTGTGGGAGTTCGTCAAAATTCGACCCATTTTTTTGATGGGGTACGGTCGCAGAAGAAAAATCGCCCACCAAGCCTAGACAGTCGCCGATCTTCCGTACGAACTACGTAGGTCTCTCTCTACTACATGAGTTATCGGTAGTGTCCAAAGCCTACATGATATACCCCCTTCGTAAGTTCTTGACATCGTGCGAAGCTTAAGGCTTTAGATATTCGCAAGCTAGACGCCGAGGATAATTTTCTCGGAGTTTCTATTTATTCCAGGTCCGATTAGAGCGTGGGACTTCTAAGTTCGTACGATTCTTTTGAGAGGGTAGCCTGACAAAGTACATACCCGCCTAACCTAGCGAGCCACTCCTTCGTACGACGTTTTAACCTACATGTCCCTTCTGCCTACTTTGCATCTGCAAGAGGACCAGAGACTGACAGCCGTCGTACGATTCACATTTTTCTCAATAATATACGATGACAAAGTCCGCACCCGCTCAGCCTGGCGACCCGCTTAGCCCGGCGAACCGCTTAGCCCGGCGAGCCACTCCTTCGTACAAAGTTTTAACCTACCTCTCACTTCTAGCTACTTCGCATCTGCAAGAGGACCAGAGACTGACAGCCGTCTTACGATTCACGTTTTTCTTAATAATGTGCGATGACAAAGTCCGCACCCGCTCAGCCCGGCGAGCCACTCCTTCGTACGAAGTTTTAACCTACCTCTCACTTCTAGCTACTTCGCATCTACAAGAGGACCAGAGACTGACAGCCGTCGTACGATTCACGTTTTTCTCAATAATGTGCGATGACAAAGTCCGCACCCGCTCAGCCCGGCGAACCGCTCCTTCGTACGACCATTCATGCTCGGCTCCATATCAAATCTGCCTACGTCGCATCTACAATCAGAGAGTCCTTCCGTTCGTACGAACCTGCAAGGAATTCTACTTCGAGGAGAGTCTTTGCGCGGATGATTCATGACCTTGGACTGTATCATGGATCCCTCCAACCTCCCGACTCCCGGTCGCTTTGACCTTAGCGATCGCTACAGTGATTCTGATTCTATCAAAGAAATTAAGTTTACGTTCCTCCGTACGACCAGTTCTGGAGCCGCTCTCCCCTCAGCCCCTCGGTTCCCACTCCACTTCAACCAAGAATCCAGTTCGTCGGCCGACTCTTGCACCAGGGTTTTCGCATGGAATAGATACTCTCTTTATCCCGGTAGCTGAAAATCGTACGCCACGTATCTCTATACAACAAAGAACCCTTCCTTCCTCTACCGTACGACGAGTCATGAAGATCCTCTCCCCGATACCTCTCAGTTCCCTCTCCATTTCAACAAAGAATCCAGTTCATCGGCTGACGCTTCCACCAGCGTTTTCGGAAGGAACAGACTTTCTCTTTATCCTGGTGGCTGAAAATCGTACACGAATGACCTCCGTACGTGAAAGAACCCTTCGCCTTTCACCGTACGATGATTGGCGAAGTCGTTCTCTCGTTCGGTCGATCTATACGGACATACAGTCAACCTTTGGTTCTGATTCTATTCTCAGTCCTCGCATTATGTGAACCCTTGTCAGTTCCTATATTTGCTCCTTCCTCGTACGGGGGTTCCAGGCGAGAGGAAGACTCTGCCCTGTCTGTATCCGAAGCATTTTAAAATCCGTCTTCGCTCTTCCTCGAATCTCCGTTTCGTTCTATCTTCATCTTCACCCTCTCCGGTTTTTCTCTCACGCCTCCATCTTTCTATTCACCTAGTGTTGGTCTGATCCCTTCTTCCCTCTGTGTCTTCCATCATCTACTAATCTTCGTACGGTAGTCCTTTTTTTACCCCTTCGTACGGCGATCATGGCTGCAGTTCCCGCCTCCGCTACGTCCGGCACGATTCCGGCGGGTGCGATCCCTCGAATTCCAGCTAATCCTGCGACTGTGAGCCCGACCTCAAAGGCCTTATTCGAAGTACTGCCGAACAGCGGAACGGGCTGGACCATCGTACGGCTCACGAAGCATGGAAATAATGCCTTACGGGAGTGCTGTTCGACTCCCCTCCAACGTCAGGTCTGGTCCTGGCCGGTCTATGAGTTTATGGTAAAACTTAGGAAAGATCGTACGCTGGTGATTAGTGCCGATCAGGTCCGTTTCGTACGATCCTCTTTCCCTCACGATCTATCACTAACTCTTAGCCCCTTAGCTCCGGTCGCATCGACAGTCGTACGTGAACGGCCTCTTGATCGCAAGTCGTGGCTTCCACTTTCCTGGCACCTGCGAGAAGTCCAAGGCCCAGCATCCATTCGGTGGGGGTGTCGTACGACTGCCTGGGGTTTGGGATGGGGTCTGTGCGAATTGTAAGTGGAAGGAGCAGGCGCCGTTCTGTGGCTTCCGGATGCCCCTTGAGCCACCGTTTACTCCGACTACGACTACGCCTACACCGCTCCCGAGTCGCCTTGAGGAGCTAATTGATGCTCCTGCTATCCCTGTGGCTAGTACGGGTAGCGGTGATAGTGGTGATGGTGGTAATGGGGGTGACGGTGGTGACGGTGGTGACGGTGGTGACGGTGGTGACGGTGGTGACGGTGGTGACGGTGGTGACGGTGGTGACGGTGGTGACGGTGGTGACGGTGGTGACGGTGGTGATGATAGTGACGGTGGTGATGGCGGTGCTGGGCCTAGTACTGAACTCACCGTACGACCAAAGAGACGTAAGCTTGGACCGTAGAGATAAGCTCTTAGTTCGTACGGTTGGATTGTCTTTCTGTTTTACCTATGCTTTCCTATATTAGATCGCTTATGTTGTGGTTTTGCTTTCTTTTTGCTATGCTCTCTCTAACTTTTGTGATCTTATACGGTCCTCACTGATTTCGTATCTTGAGGTTGATCCTTCGTACGGTCTTCTAGACCGCTTTTCCCCTGAGCAACTATTCTAGCCTATACGCTCCGGTTTTTTCTTTGCGATATCTCGAATTATAGTCTACCCTCTACCTTGATTCGTACGGTATCACTAAGTTTTACCTTAATCATGGCTTCGTGCGTTGAACCCACGGATCTCTTCATATGGCAGCCGGACTACGAGCTCCTGATCTGCCGCCAGTGCCGCTCAGGGGTCCGTAGTTCTCATCTTCTTGCTCATCTTACCCACCGTCCACATAAGCTACGCCGGGTCCTTGCTCAGAATCTAGTTCTTCGTACGAAGGCTCTCTGGCCGCCGCTTAAGGTCGCGCCAGGCGACCTTCCCGAGGAGCCTCCTCGGTCAATCCTCTACCTAATTCCGGAGCTCCCTCTTTACCAGGATGGGAAGTGGTGCCGACTGACCCCTGAGTGCCTCTTTATCGGACGGACGATGCCGTCCCTCAAGTATCACTGGCAGACCCAGCATGACTGGTCGCCGTACGAACATCATGGCCGTCCCCGCCAGACGATCGTACGAGCTACCGAGGCTATCCTCCGCGCTCAGTACGAGGCCGTCTGCTGCCAACGATTCTATGTCCGGGGCCCAGGTTCGTTTTTTGTGCAGGTTGAGTGTCCGCCTCCTGGCCGTGAGCCTACCACCGATCCCTCCGTACGACCGCGATCCCAGGTTGCCCTTGAGATCGTACGAGCTACCGAGGAGATCTTCCAACAGAGCCAGCAGGTCGAGCAGACCCTTATCCAGGCCGGAGAGACTAACGAGGCTAGCCCCTGGCTCGAGAGGACGCAGTGGCCGGTCTACCTGAAGGGGATCCCGGTCTATCGGCTATTGGGCTTAGTCGAGACTCCGGAGGCTGATGCGGAGGGTTCAGAGGCTATCGTACGACTTCTCTGGGATACAATGTTCTCTCTTGCGTGCGTGAGCCAGCGGGTAACACGGTTAACCGGCCACTCACTCCGTATCGAAGCCGCCCGTACGGAGGCTAGCAAGCGACCGTTCCAGCCTCTGAAGGCCTACATGAACGAGACTCGGATGAAGCAGTATACCGAGCCCTGGCAGCAGATCCTGGCCTTCTTTGCCCGGACGCAGGCTACGGGGGACGAGCAGGCTCCCTCGTACGAGTTTACTACCCTCCAGCGTACGAAGTGGGAGAAGCTCTGGACGACTGCGCAGAAAATCTGTCATGGACTTACCTCTAACCCTCGTACGGAGACTCCCCCCTATGATTCCTCGGACGATCCTTTCCACCTTACGGCGATTCAGATCGCCTGTCACGAGTTCTGCCTCAGTCTTCTCAATGAGACGCATATCAAGAATGAGTATGACCTCACGCTTGTCTGTGCGCTTGCGGTCCTTGGCCGTCGTCCGCACGGCTGGAAGGACGAAGATGCATATCCTCCGATCCTATCGAAAGTGATCAAGATCAGCCGTTTTCTCGTCCTTCACCGTGCCGTCTTACTCGATCCTCACGCCGTACGAATCCTTGATCACTACCGTGGCCTCAGTCGTACGACGGATATCTGGGAGACTCAGACTCCGCTTGCGATCCTAGACTATCTCCCCGAGTCGCAAACCGCTCTTCCCGATCCTGAATCGTACGAGAGCGACTCGTCCCAGAGCGAGATATTACCTCCTATAGCGATACATCCGAAACGGCAGAAGACGATTCGGCGATTCCGTGAGTGGTTAACGTTGATGATGGACCGCTTTATGGTGCGTGGGACCTTTAGTCCGCTCGAGTATATGCTTGATCTCCGCTCGTACGGTCTGAAGGTCCACTACAATACTACCGCCGAGGGTCATATCTCATGGATCGCGTACGACCAGCTACTCTATAAGGAGCTTGCCTTTACGATGGGGGATTTTCGTGGGATGATTCATGGCCTTATGACCTCGGCCGAGCAGATCTTATACGACCAGCTCCTCTTACAGGATCGTACGAAGGTCCCGACGATCCCGTGGGAGACGCTGATGGATGATCCAAGCCAGCACCAGGCCGGCTTTAGCTTCCTCCAGGACCCTCGGACGGCGTGGCCCGTCCCAGGCGCGCAGTGGCTGATGAGGCGGGTCGTCGAGGAGAACGCGCTCCAGCGCCGGTTTATCGATCCTACTCACGGGACCTTCCGTCCAACCACGCTAGCATGGTACTTTCGGGCCGTCGTACGATTCCTAGAGCAACTGGCGATCTTGGTTCACTTCACGGCTGGCCAGCCTGCCCGCGCCCCGGAGCTCCTGAGCGTCCGCCACCGAAATACCGAAACTGGCTATCGGAATATCTTCATCGCCGACGGCCTCGTGAGCTTTGTGACCCGATACCATAAAGGGTTCCATCTTAGTAACGACGCGAAGCTGATCCACCGGTTTGTGCCTCGCCCGGTCGGTACGCTCGTCGTACGATATCTCTGGCTCGTCCTCCCCTTTGTTGAGCGTCTTCAGGCATACCAGCAGCATACCACCGACCAGCCTCGTACGAAGCTCGCTACCCAGGCCCTCCTCTGGGGCCCCGACCCTGATACCCAGCGGGACTGGACCTCGGAACGGCTGAGTCGGTGCCTTCGCCGGGAGTCCGCAATCGGACTTCGGGGACAGTCGTTGAATCTCCCTGCCTACCGGAACATCGCGATTGGGATCAGCCGTCGTTTTCTCCGGTCCTCGGCCGCGTTCCAGCATAATTCGTACGAGGGCCGTGATGGGGACTGGTCGTACGAAGAGCTCGAGGAGCCGCAGGATTCGGACGACTTTGCCGGCCACATCGCCGATCTCCAGGCCGCCCACTCGTCCCACGTGGCCGGTATGATCTATGGACGGGAGGTCACCGAGCATGCGGGGACGACCCTTCAACAGCGCGAGCACTTCCGCCTCTCTAGCACCGACTGGCATCGCTTCCTGGGTTTCCCGTCCGTGGAGGACCCGATTCGGCGTCTCGTACGACGACAGGGCCCCGATCCGTGGGAAAACGAGCTCAGCCAGCATCGTACGGCGCGTCGATTCCAGCTTCAGCAGGCAGACCTTCCGTCGGCGCTCCAAGACCTTTTCGGTAGTACTACCGTACGATTCCGGGGTATCCAGGCTCGTTCGCTCCAAGGGATCCAGCACGGCCAGAGCCCTCTGATTACTGTGATGCCGACCGGGGGCGGTAAGAGTCTTCTCTTTATGCTCCCGGCCTGGATCGCCGGAGGATTAACGGTAGTGGTTGTCCCTCTGACTGCTCTTCGGTCTGATCTTCAGGAGCGTTGTACGGCGCTCGGCATCTCTTGTGTCGAGTGGCTTAGCCGTCGACCCCCCGACGAGGCTTCGATCGTTCTTGTTACGCCTGAGGCTGCCGGCACGGACGACTTTCGTACGTTCTTGAATCGCCAACGGAACTTTGGCCGCCTGGATCGGATCGTGATCGACGAGTGTCACATCCTTCTTATGCCCGGAAGCTCCTTTCGTACGACGATCAAGTTTCTTGGCCAGCTCGCTACGTGGAACGTCCAGCTACTTCTTCTTACCGCCACCCTTCCTCCATCCCTTGAGTACCGCCTCTGGCGGCGTCTCCGGATCCGTCCTGAGCAGGCTCATCTCTACCGTGGTCGTACCACGCGGCCGAACATTGCCTACCGGATCTGGCGTCCGCAGGTCGACGCCACGCTCCGAGGGGAGACCGTCTGGCCTACTAGCCCCTCTGTGACGGCCTTCGTACGAGAACGGATCCGCCTTGCGTCCCCTGGCCGCACGATCATCTACTGTAGTACACGGGACTTGACAGAGCGTGTTGCAAGCTGCCTTCAATGCGAGGCCTTTCATAGCCGCTCGTACGATAAGGCTGGCATCCTCACACGCTTCCGTCAGGGACCCGGTCAGGTTATAGCGGCCACTGCGTCCCTCGGGCTTGGGATCGATATACCTGATATCCGATGTATACTCCACCTCGGCTGGCCTCGTACGATGCTCGACTACAGCCAAGAGAGCGGGCGTGCCGGCCGTGACGGGCAGCCTAGCGAGGCCGTGGTTATCCAGCCCTCCGGGCTTGATCAGCCTCCTTTCTGGTTCCGGGCAGAGCCTGGGCAGACTGACGAGGAGCGTACGGAACACGACACTGACCTTGATACCGTACGGCAGTATCTCACACAGTCATCGGTCTGCCGCCGTACGATTCTCGATCAATACCTTGACGGCCCTGAATGGACCGATGATACTGGCCCGACTCCTATCTCTGTCCGTCGTCTTTCTTGCGGTCGAACCTCAGCCGCGCTTGACCCCCAGGAGCTCCAGTGCGATATCTGTGCGCCAGACTGGGATTCGACTGTTAGGAGATCCGCTCCAAGCTCTGATTCTATCCCCGCTCGTACGCTTGCTATTATTCCCCCGCCTCTTTTGCCTTATCCTTCTCGGATAGAGCCTCCTCGCGACCAGGCCTCGCTCTCTCGTCAGTCCTCGCGTCGGCGTCGCCGGAGCGAGTCGTCTCCTTCTACCCACCCTCGGAAGCGCCATCAGGAACGTATCCTCGGGGTTCCTTATACGACTTCACCTTATCATCTCCCGGCGATTGCTTCTCGTCCGAACCGCCTTATATCGGGATCTTCGTCCTGTAATCCGGCTTCGTACGATACCGTAGCGCCTTCTACTATTAGGCCTCGCTCCCCGCCTCCGCTAGATCCAATCCTTCCCTCATCTACATCTCCGGTCCGTATCGGTAGCCCTGCGAGTAGCTCCTGTGGCAGTCTCCAGTCTTAAGCCCCGTACGAACCCTATTCCCCCTATCCGCAGACGCCAGCCACGCAGCCTCCGTCTACGGTCCCGGCCCCTTCTACGCAGGACTCGATTCCTGCCTCCGTACGATATGAGTTCCGGCGGCAGGACCTTGATCGTACGAGCCTAGGACTCTAGTGGTATCGCCCGTGCGAGACGTCGCTTATCGACCACGAGTTCCTTGAGGATCAGGCGCAGCTGTGGAAGGATCGGTGCTGGACTTGTGCGGTTTAGGGCCTCGATTCCTACCACGAGCTCGTCGTTTGTACTAATCCTGCTAATTCCCCGGCTCGAGAATGGTATCAGATAGTCCGGCGCCAGGTCCGCTACGCGCCGTATACGGCGTGTTTCCGGTGTGGAATGCCTCAGAATATCTGTGGTAACTGGCGTACGAAGGCTCCGTCGAATCCTTGTGCGTTCCAATTTGTTCTTCTCCCGATGGTTGCGATGATGGTCTTTGCGTCCTTTTCCGAGCAAGATCCCTCGTACGGGATGATTCGTACGATCCAGTATACGTACTATCAGCAGGTGTCCCCGGGGGAGGTTTTATCTTCCGATCCTCTTAGCCTTGTCCAGTTTCTTGGGCAACAAGCTCCTAGTCTTTCCGTACGGCAGACTGAGCTCGTGGCGAGTTTTATCTGGCTTCGGCGAGCGTTTTGCTCCTCCGTAGTATAAGATTAGATAGTATCTTTCTATTAGACTATATTCGAGTTGATTGATTCTATTCGCACTTAGCGTTACGCGTCTCGTCGAGTAGGGTAATGTTGTAGGAAGTATCGGTCCGAATATATAATATTTCCAGTCCGTATACTTATATAAGGATCATACGACGGGTCCCCTATAGAAATTGGAGGGCATTTAGAGTAGAGGATCGTACGAAGACCCCCCAAGGAAATTCGAGGGCATCCAGACTCCAGGATTGTACGACGGGCCCCCCATGGAAATTGGAGGGCATTTAGAGTAGAGGATCGTACGAAGACCCCCCAAGGAAATTGGAGGGCATCCAGACTCCAGGATTGTACGACGGGCCCCCCATGGAAATTGGAGGGCATTTAGAGTAGAGGATCGTACGAAGACCCCCCAAGGAAATTCAAGGGTATCCAGATCAGAGGATCGTACGAAGGGAAGGCCCCCCATCGAAATAATAGGATTATATCAAGACCGGGGAAGTTCAGTAGAGATTTGTGATTATATTAGTATTCGATATACGAGATATAGTATTATTTATAGGGAGTTATAGATAATAGTAAGAATATATATTTATCGGATAGGATTATTACGGATCAAAATATATATATTAGATGGGTATTGGAGATGATGTAAAGGATTTCAGGGTTATAAGAGTTTATAGATAGTATTAGGGATATATATAGTGGGTTTATGGTAGTAGTATAAATATATATATTCATTATATAGATTATCGGTTAGGGTATAAATATTATCGGGATACGGAAAGAAGAGATTCGAGATATATAGTAGTAAGGGATAGTAGGGAGTCTGAATCTAGTCCACGTTGAACACCAGCGGTGTTCACCAACCCTAGTAACAAACCGTACCCGGCGCTAAGCCAGAATAGTATTAGCACCCGCTGGTATTCAGGGGCAATCCCGCTGGTATTCATAACCTGTAGATAGTAACAATAACAGACAATACCATTACCTTCTTCGTGTCATCTTGACCTACGACCCCTAAAATATGCCCGAGTCCAGAATTAACACGTCACTATCCGTGGTTAGTGGAGAAAGTGACATCCTTCCGTCATTTATTCAGGTCCTGCGTAAGTGGCGGGTGACTCTGTGCACTACCCACGGCAGCTGCTATACCCGCCAGAATCTGGCACGCCATCTGCTTGAAAAGCATCGAACACCAAGCGATCAGCGAAGGAGAATTGAATCTAGCACCCAAATGGACGACGTCGGGGCTACGAACAGCGATGCGGTGCAGCCACCTGATGGGACGGAGGAGATTCGTGGGCTGCCGACCGTGCTTGGGTATCTCTGCCACTTTGAACGATGTGACTTCCGCACGACGAGTACTGATCGGATCCGACAACACTACAACCGGCAGCACCAGTGGCAAGTTTCCCGCCAGGGCGCGATGCCATGGCACCAGGCTTATGTTCAGACATTGTTTTCCCAGTCGCAAGCTCAACGTTATTTTGCAGTAGTTCTGGCCGACCAGGTCCACCAGTCTGCTACCCCACAATATATATATCCCCACGCCAATGCACCGGAGAATGCTCCATCTTCGACCCACATCCCGTCTCCCTCCACTCCTGTTCCAGATACTGCATGGAATCAAATTATAGGACGGTACCAACAGAGTCAATCTCAGCCGCAACGAGATTGTGTTGAGACTGCACGGCACGTCTCCGAGCTTACACCGTGGATGAAGCGTACCGGCATTTACATCCATCTCTTAGGGCTGGAGCTCAAAGACCTTGGTCCTAGCTATTCCCTCCCTAGGTTGCAGGAAGAGCCGTCTTTATTCCTGATCTGTGAGAGTATCGGACGGGTTCTAGAGAAAACGATGACCGTCCTCGTGCATGACCAGAACGTAGAGGCCCGATGCCTTAGCCGGCGCAATGCACGACTGCTGAATACATTCACGCGGAAGGAAACGTCCCAAGATCCCATCACGGCACTGCAGAACCAGCAGTCTCGTCGGAAATATATCGATACTTGGCAGCGATTGATCTGCTACTGGGAACGAGTCGTCGAGCAGGGTCGTCTGCGGGACACGCTCTTCCAACCGAGCGATCGACAGGTCGAAGCATGGCACGAGGTGACCGAGGCCGCGAGCGAACTCACCAGTCGAACGGATTCCGATCGCGACGAGGTCGATACCGAGGCTTTGCGTGATCGGCTTGATCGGGCTGTTCTTGAATTCAGCCTTGCCATCATCCAACACTCCGTGCGCCATCGCAAGTTTGATTCCGTCCTCGTGTCGTATGCTGCCGTGCGCTTCTGGAGCCATAAGCAAGGTGCGTGGATGCTCATGGGAAACTATACATCGATTCTATCGCAATTGATCTATGACTGCCAGATGGTGGTACTTGCCCAAGTGTTAGCGGAGGCCGGGGATGACCGGGACACGGACATTGGTGTTATGATCGTCGATATTCGGGATCAGTGGTTGTTGAATGACACGGAAGGTCCCGTGGTTGAATTGCTGGAGAACCGGCTACTCGGCTTCCGGATTAGCGAGACTGAAGTTCCACCCGCACAGCTCCGCTGGCATGCCGATGGAGAGACACTGGTATGGTCGGATGTGATCTTCCACCTCTCTGATCTCCATCGGATCATCTTCGACGGTATTGCGGAGGCTCGGCGGATTTTTGAGGAAGAGCTATGCCTGAGTGGCCGGTCTAGCCCTGCGTGCGATATTCCTAGTTTAGATCTCGGACTCCTCGTCGATAACTGGGATGCTACCGCGCCGGGTCAGTCGTTCCTGACTGATTCGCGGAACGCATCGTATTTCGACCCGCTCAAGGACTGGCTGATGTCTCGGGTAGGAAAGACCGAGGTATTGTTCCACACGTTTTGGTCGCAGACGGCCGCGGGTACCTGGGTGGTAAGCGCAGATGCCGTGCAACAGTACGAGGATGCGGTGCAGCGGTTCCTGCGCGCGCTTATGGTCCCATTTTTCATCGGGTCCGGTCAGCAGGGGCGTCGCACCGAGTTCATTGCGCTCCGGTGGAGGAATACTACCTTAATCACGCGAGACCTGTTTCTCCATGACGGGCAGATGCTGTTTATCCTCAGCTACCACAAGACCCGGAACCAGAATAATGCATCTCGATGGCCGGTTCGTTTCCTTCTCCCGGAGGTCGCTCAGCTTGTCACCCAGTACCTGGCTCTCGTTCAGCCATTTCGTACGTTCCTCCAGCACGAGACACTGGGGCCTAGAGCCGTCTCCGACTACCTCTGGTCTCGAGGCCCTGATCCGTGGGGAGCGGATACGATGACGCGGGTGGTGGTTGATGCAGGGAAGCTTATTCTGGGGAAGCATATCCATGTCCGGGCTTGGCGACAAATCACGGTGGGTATCGCACGACGGAAGTTCGCGAGCGCCGAAGCCAATCTACTGATCGAGGATGGTGGCGATGACGAGGAGACGGATCCTGCGCTCGGCAGCATGTCGGACGCTCTCCACTGGCAGGCCGGCCATACCCCCCACACCGGTAATCGTGTCTATGGAGGAACGGTAAATTTTCGGGCCGGGTTAACGGACGCGGGACTTCAAGAGTTCCGACACGTCAGTCAGCTCTGGCACCGGTTCGTACGTGACCCTATCCATTTCCAGCCTGCAGTCGCCCAGCCGCATCGGTCAGTCGCACCTCGAACGCCATGGGTTTGGGGAGAATGGGATCAGAGCCCGACTGGTCGTCCTTGCGTCCGTCAAAGTGAGGCGGCCAGTAGCAGGAGTGTGTCAGGTAGTGCTCTGGTTCGATCATCGACTACTCCGTCTAAGCGACGACTGGATGAGGAGCAGGAGAGCCCGATTGTGCGGCGCATCGCGCGGCGGGAGGCAGCTGCTCGGACTCGGCGGCGATGGCGTATGGACCAAGCAATGGAAGTGCTCCAACGGATGTATGGCGCGAAAGCCCAGTATCGAACCAGTGCCCAGCAGCAGGCGATGGAGTACATTGTGGCGGGCAGTGGCCAGGTCCTGGCGATCCTACGGACCAGCGAGGGAAAGAGTCTACTCTATCTCCTCCCCTGCCAGCTCCCGGGTGCGGGAACAACTGTGGTTATCTTGCCCCTTGTGGTGTTAAAGGCTGAGATGCGGCGCCGGTGCGCAGAGGCTGGTATCGAGGCGCACGTATGGGAGGCGGACTCCGACCCGGATCGGTTGCATTCCTGTCCTCTTATCATGGTTGCGGTTGAGCAGGCCGTGACGCATCGATTTCGGGATTTCTTGACTCGGCTACACGTTGCCAATGAACTGGACCGGGTGGTGTTCGACGAATGCCATCTCGTTATCACAGCCGTGTCGTATCGCGCTGCAATGGGGCTTCTTCCGCTGCTCCGGAATTTGGCAGTTCAAATGATCTTTTTGACGGGCACCATGCCACCGTTTCTGGTGCCCCAATTCGAGCAATCGATGTTGTTACGTGGGGCGCGGATGGTGCGCAGCTCTACGATGCGCCGGGATATATATTTCCACGTCAGCCACTGCGCTCCGAAACAGGACTTTATCCGTGATTTTGCTATCCCTGGAATCCAAGAAGTTATCAGAGGGCTTGCGGTTGGTACGCGTGCTATTATCTATTGCAGCCTTAGGGATATGGCGGAGGAGGTTGCACAGGTAATCAATGCTCCGGTGTATCACTCCAAGTCTGGTAGCGTCGAGGAGAAGGCGGCGGTCCTTCACCAATGGCGAGCTGGGGAACCATCTTATATTGTCGCCACGTCTGCATTTGGGGTGGGTATTGACCATCCGGCGGTCCGGTGGGTGGTGCATGTTGGGGTGCCATGGAGTGCTATCGACTTTGCGCAGGAAGTTGGGCGGGTTGGACGGGACGGAACTGGAGGAAGATCGGTCGTTTTAGTTCCTCCTCGGTGGAAGGCTACCGCGACGGACCGAACAGGACGACCGCTGGACGACGCTGCAGCGGCTATGCAACACTACATTGGGGTTCGTAGTTGTCGAGTATTGGAGCTATCGCGTTTCCTCGATGGGGACGGCGGTCCTTGCACCCCCGAGGCACTTATGTGTGATCGGTGTCGGGATGCTAGTGCGGTCCAGCTGCCTCCCGGTGGCTCTATCGAACATGGGGACGTTTCGGAGGCGGCAGAGAGGGATGATGACCCAGGAGACTTACAGGCCGGGGCGGAGATGCTTCAGACTCGGATACAAACGCAGGGGCGTGGATTGGCGGACTATATTGCGTCTCTGGAAACATGGCGCGGAGTGTGTATGATCTGCTACCACCTCCCCCGTCCGGCGTCTGGGCAAGTTGGGCATGCGCGGCATACGCTAACGGATTGTGTCAATGCGGCGCGGTTTCGGTTTTTCGACGCGAAGCGGGCGGCACAATCCCAAGGACAAGGGCGTGGCGGGTGGTTCGGACGGTATAATAGTTGCTACCGGTGTTATAACCCACGGGTTGTCTGTGACCAGGTCCGAGATGGAGGGTGCCAGTTTGCGGATCTCGTGATGCCTACTTGCTGGGCGATCTTCCAGAACAAGAGTTGGGTTGGACAGTATCTTCATGCGCTGGGCGGCGGACATGTAGCGGAGGACGAGGCGGGGTATATGTTATGGCTGGGAGAAGAACAAGCTATCTTCGGGGAAGCGGCTTGTCGAGCGATTGGGGTAGCGGACCTTGTATTTCGACAAATGATCGGGCGGGACGGGAAGGATCGGGTATCGAGAGGGTAGAATAGATAGGTACAACGGTTTGTTTTGGTATAGAAACAGAGATAGTAAATAGGGTAGAAGAAGAGAGGGAAAAGACTAGAGAGGAAGTTCACGAAATACAGTTGACAGCAACAAATTTCAACTGTTAAGACTGAAGATTATATATATACAGGTGAGTGATAATAGTCAACGCTGACGCACGGAACGATGAAGCAAAATTCATTGCATTCGAGTTGGTTAATATTTAGGGTATAACAATATAAGAGTAAGGGAGCGGAAAGTTCGGGGTTCCTGCTAGATAATATTAGGTGGTGTATAGGAAAGGGCGCGGTTCGGTATAAGTATATGGATAGATATTAGGGTATTGTTAGGACTGGCTTACTGGCAGGTCCTGGCAGGAGTATGAACTAGAGTGAAGGAATCCAAAGGGGTGCTTGCATTACCAGACTAATCGCTAAGGAGCTTCAAGTCCTACTGGCAACTCTGTGGGTAAAGACCCTGGCAGGGTCAGGTAACTTAGCTGCCGGCTTAGCAGGCCACGCCCGTGGCCTAGCTAAGCCCGGCAGCCCTAAGTCCTACTGTGAGGCTCTCTGGCAGAGGGCCGTAACAGGTATTATAGATGTCGGGTTAAGCGAATACAAGCACGATTCTTCGTATTTCCTTCGCTATCTCTTAACGGGGGCGTTATATGGGGCGAATACTTATATAGTAGACAAGCGTAAAGGGTAATCCTAACCCTAACCTATGGGAGTAATTATAGTCTAGTAGACTTGAATTAGGGTAGGGAGCTTAAGTATAGGGAAAAAAAGTGGGGCAGGGGTAGACTATCATTTCATTTTCAAGTGTAGACTAGAATTAAATCTAGATATCGTACAAAGTTGAAATTTTTGTCAGTTCTAAGTTACTATCCTTTCTACTGTCTACTCGAATTTCAAATCATAATTCGACCAGTTGATAGTGTGGGAGTTCGTCAAAATTCGACCCATTTTTTTGATGGGGTACGGTCGCAGAAGAAAAATCGCCCGCCAAGCCTAGACAGTCGCCGATCTTCCGTACGAACTACGTAGATCTCTCTCTACTACATGAGTTATCGGTAGTGTCCAAAGCCTACATGATATACCCCCTTCGTAAGTTCTTGACATCGTACGAAGCTTAAGGCTTTAGATATTCGCAAGCTAGACGCCGAGGATAATTTTCTCGGAGTTTCTATTTATTCCAGGTCCGATTAGAGCGTGGGACTTATAAGTTCGTACGATTCTTTTGAGAGGGTAGCCTGACAAAGTACATACCCGCCTAACCTAGCGAGCCACTCCTTCGTACGACGTTTTAACCTACATGTCCCTTCTGCCTACTTTGCATCTGCAAGAGGACCAGAGACTGACAGCCGTCGTACGATTCACGTTTTTCTCAATAATGTGCGATGACAAAGTCCGCACCCGCTCAGCCCGGCGAACCGCTCCTTCGTACGACCATTCATGCTCGGCTCCATATCAAATCTGCCTACGTCGCATCTACAATCAGAGAGTCCTTCCGTTCGTACGAACCTGCAAGGAATTCTACTTCGAGGAGAGTCTTTGCGCGGATGATTCATGACCTTGGACTGTATCATGGATCCCTCCAACCTCCCGACTCCCGGTCGCTTTGACCTTAGCGATCGCTACAGTGATTCTGATTCTATCAAAGAAATTAAGTTTACGTTCCTCCGTACGACCAGTTCTGGAGCCGCTCTCCCCTCAGCCCCTCGGTTCCCACTCCACTTCAACCAAGAATCCAGTTCGTCGGCCGACTCTTGCACCAGGGTTTTCGCATGGAATAGATACTCTCTTTATCCCGGTGGCTGAAAATCGTACGCCACGTATCTCTATACAACAAAGAACCCTTCCTTCCTCTACCGTACGACGAGTCATGAAGATCCTCTCCCCGATGCCTCTCGGTTCCCTCTCCATTTCAACAAAGAATCCAGTTCATCGGCTGACGCTTCCACCAGCGTTTTCGGAAGGAACAGACTTTCTCTTTATCCTGGTGGCTGAAAATCGTACACGAATAACCTCCGTACGTGAAAGAACCCTTCGCCTTTCACCGTACGATGATTGGCGAAGTCGTTCTCTCGTTCGGTCGATCTATACGGACATGCAGTCAACCTTTAGTTCTGATTCTATTCTCAGTCCTCGTATTATGTGAACCCTTGTCAGTTCCTATATTTGCTCCTTCCTCGTACGGG